>CM070837.1:670000-1160000 GCA_036326025.1 Chrosomus eos | reverse complement strand
ATATTCTTCCTCTTGTTTCTGACAGGCTGTACTCACCAGAGCTCCTGGCCTGCCTCTGCCCTGAGGACGACAACAGAGGACAACATGACTAACCCTGAGCATGCTTGTCATCATGACTCTATATACTGCACATTTGATGATGTTTTGAGAGTGTAAGTAAGTTTAAGAGTGTAAGTAAGTTTAAGAGTGTAAGTTCACCAATGTTTTGAGAGTGTAAGTAAGTTTAAGAGTGTACATTTAAGAGTGTAAGTAAGTTTAAGAGCGTAAGTAAGTTTAAGAGTGTAAGTTCACCAATGTTGTGAGAGTGTAAGTTTAAGAGTGTAAGTTCACCAATGTTGTGAGAGTGTAAGTTTAAGAGTGTAAGTTCACCAATGTTTTGAGAGTGTAAGTAAGTTTAAGAGTGTAAGTTTAAGAGTGTAAGTAAGTTTAAGAGTGTAAGTTCACCATGTTTTGAGAGTGTAAGTTTAAGAGTGTAAGTTCACCAATGTTTTGAGAGTGTAAGTTTAAGAGTGTAAGTTCACCAGTGTTTTGAGAGTGTAAGTTATTTTAAGAGTGTAAGTTCACCAGTGTTTTGAGATGTAAGTAAGTTTAAGAGTGTAAGTTCACCATGTTTTGAGATTGTAATAAGTTTAAGAGTGTAAGTTTAAGAGTGTAAGTAAGTTTAAGAGTGTAAGTTTACCAATGTTTTGAGAGTGTAAGTTTAAGTGTAAGTTCACCAGTGTTTGAGAGTGTAAGTTAGAGTGTAAGTCACCAGTGTTTTGAGATTGTAAGTAAGTTTAAGAGTGTAAGTTCACCAATGTTTGAGAGTGTAAGTAAGTTTAAGAGTGTAAGTTCACCAGTGTTTTTAGAGTGTAAGTTCACCAATGTTTTGAGAGTGTAAGTAAGTTTAAGAGTGTAAGTTCACCAGTGTTTTGAGAGTGTAAGTTTAAGAGTGTAAGTTCACCAATGTTTTGAGTGTAAGTAAGTTAAGAGTGTAAGTTTAAGATGTAAGTAGTTTAAGAGTGTAAGTTCACCAGTGTTTGAGAGTGTAAGTTTAAGAGTGTAAGTTCACCAGTGTTTTGAGAGTGTAAGTTAAGAGTGTAAGTTCACCAGTGTTTTGAGAGTGTAAGTTTAAGAGTGTAAGTAAGTTAAGAGTGTAAGTTCACCAGTGTTTTGAGAGTGTAAGTTTAAGAGTGTAAGTTCACCAGTGTTTTGAGAGTGTAAGTTTAAGAGTGTAAGTTTAAGAGTGTAAGTAAGTTCACCAGTGTTTTGAGAGTGTAAGTTTAAGAGTGTAAGTTCACCAGTGTTTTGAGATTGTAAGTAAGTTTAAGAGTGTAAGTTCACCAATGTTTTGAGAGTGTAAGTAAGTTTAAGAGTGTAAGTTTACCAATGTTTTGAGAGTGTACGTTTAAGAGTGTAAGTTCACCAGTGTTTTGAGAGTGTAAGTTTAAGATAAGTTAAGAGTGTAATTCACACAGTGTTTGAGAGTGAAGTAAGTTTAAGAGTGTAGTTCACCAGTGTTTTGAGAGTGTAAGTAAGTTTAAGAGTGTAAGTTCACCAGTGTTTTAAGAGTGTAAGTTCACCAGTGTTTTGAAGTGTAAGTAATGATGTGGTTTTAGAGTGTAAGTTCACCAGTGTTTTGAGAGTGTAAGTAATGATGGTGGTTTTAGAGTGTAAGTTCACCAGTGTTTTGAGAGTGTAAGTAAGTTAAGAGTGTAAGTCACCAATGTTTTGAGAGTGTAAGTATTTAAGAGTGTAAGTTACCAATGTTTTGAGAGTGTAAGTTAAGAGTGTAAGTTCACCAGTTTTGAGAGTGTAAGTTTAAGAGTGTAAGTTCACCAGTGTTTTGAGATTGTAAGTAAGTTTAAGAGTGTAAGTTCACCAATGTTTTGAGAGTGTAAGTAAGTTTAAGAGTGTAAGTTTACCAATGTTTTGAGAGTGTAAGTTTAAGAGTGTAAGTTCACCAGTGTTTTGAGAGTGTAAGTTTAAGAGTGTAAGTTTAAGAGTGTAAGTTCACCAGTGTTTTGAGAGTGTAAGTAAGTTTAAGAGTGTAAGTTCACCAGTATTTTGAGAGTGTAAGTAAGTTTAAGAGTGTAAGTTCACCAGTGTTTTAAGAGTGTAAGTTCACCAGTGTTTTGAGAGTGTAAGTAATGATGGTGGTTTGTTTTAGAGTGTAAGTTCACCAGTGTTTTGAGAGTGTAAGTAATAATGGTGGTTTGTTTGCATGAGAAAATGATGGTGTCAGCATGAATTGTTTATGAGACTTTCATATGATAAAGAAGCTACACTTTTCAGGTGTGACTGAAGAACTTCTTTCAATCCTGTTATTGAAGTGTCATGTGACTGTGTTTACAGTGGATTTACTCATGCTTGGCACATACAGGGGGTCCACCTGGTCCGGGAGGTCCTGGGTCTCCCTACAAAACAACAACATAATATTAAGTATCAGTTGGCAACTGAGAAACAGAAGACAGAAACATTTTGCATTTCCCAATGATGGAACCAGCCCAAACTCAACCACCCGATGGGTAAACCGCTAATGTTGGATGTAACGGGTGGAATAATATTCACGTTGTGATTTGCGGTGCGGGTCGGGAATCAATAGGCGTGGGCGGACTGTGGGTCCAATAGCCCAGACTATTCCCACTCAATTGGATACCCACCGATAGGCCTCTGCTCTGAAACGGTCCTGCGCTTATTTGTAGTGTGACTGACAACGGTTTCTGATTACTATGCGGTTTGCAGTGTTGAGCATTGTAGCCAATCACAGCTGTCAATCACTTCAGTCGCAGTGTGATTGGCTACAATGTATGTAATCTATTCACAATTTGAATAAGTTTTTTTTCATGCTGCTAAGAGGATATATAAGAGTATACACTGCAGAGTTTCACGAGAGAAAACCACATTTAAATGAAGGAAATTCCGCTAAAATAGCCTATCCTGAAATTATATGACAGTAAAGGCTGAAATCTGTTCTTTTGTAGACCTCTACGGGTCTGTATAGCCTATGCTGTGATTTATGCATATTCGTTCAAATTAGCCTGTATGATGACGGTAGACGTTTTGTACTGTTTTATTATAGTAATTATTACCGTGTTGGGCTGCGTGTCTATTCGTTTTAAATGCATCAACTCTGAATACTTAATTTTGGTTTGATTGCTTGTGTTACATGAGGAAATATATATATTTTTGTCTACCTGATTTAAGAGATTTAATGCAGGTGCGGGTCTGGTCACGGTCTTTATGTCAATTAAAGGTGACCTATTATGCCCATTTTCACATGATGTAATATAAATATCTGATGTTCTCAGTATGTGTCTGAAGGTTCAGCTCAAAATACCACCCAGATGTTTTATTATAGCTTGTTAAAGTTTCCCCCTTTTAGGAGTGAGGGAAAACGCTCCGTCTTTTGTGTGTGTCCCTTTAAATTAAAAATGAGCTTCTGCTCCCGTCCCGTCCAGAAGAGGCTGATGCTTTACACGAGCTTCAGATACTGGAACAACATAACAGCAGAATATCTCTCAGGCAAAATGTCAATAATCATAGACATAATAAATACATAGACACATTATTGGCTGCTGGAGCATACGTCAATGGCGCCGCCATATCAAGGAGGGCAACTTTCCCATACCTCTCATTACGGGAATTGAGAAAAAGGCCCGTTTCGTGTGCTGCGTGGGGCTGTACAAGTCGCCACACAATTGAAAACAGCTCTCGGGGAATTACCTTTCACAAACAAGACTGAACATTTTTTTCTGGTTGTATTTGGTCATTATATAATTAGTAACAGTAACGTACACCACATACAAACCACTGAAATCGGCTGATAAATGTAAACGTTATTATTGTTTTTATCCAGGAAAACCGCAGCTCACCTGTTTACTTGCATTTGTTCACAGTGCAGTCTTGCCCTCCGCAAAATGGCGAACACGTTGACATATCGCAGCAACGTTCCAAAGCGGCCAGTAGGGTGTCTATGTATTTATTATGTCTATGTCAATAATACCCAGTAGCAAGTGCAGCATTACATGTTTGACCCGGAGTCAGACACAGATGGAGAGACTCAGACTGGCAGAGGCTGCAACTGTTAGACTGTATGTTTCTCAATGGATACATTTATGTAACGTAGTTGTTGTGGAGTTACGTTGACTCATCTCATCGACTAGCCTGTACTGTCATGTTAATCTCTAAACTGTTGTACTGTTGTGCTTGAGTGTGAACTGTACTAGGATGCCCACAGAGCCAGAACAGACAGTATATGCTGCCTGCGTGTAGATAGAGCAGGGGTGGTTATAATGTGGGACTGCTGCTTCTCACTCAGGCCGGATCGAGTGCAGATCCTCACCAGTCCTAAATGGGGTTCACCACTCTTTAGGAGTAGGGGGAAACATTTGTTCTGAGAGATTGATAATGATATATGGGGATTATAAAGAAGATTTGGATGGATTTTTACCATAATAGGCTGGTTGTTTGCATACACAGTGGACACACATCTGTGTTCAAACACAGTATAAAAGTGAATTTTGCATAATAGGTTCCCTTTAAGTCATAAACAAAACATTTCTCTATGTAACATTGCATATGTGACAAATACTTTCTTACTTTTTTAACTCAGTATTTGATGAGATGAAGTTCTTTACACAAAATGTGGTTGATGAACAGAACTCTCGCCGAATAGCCTCATAATAAGGATCACAGTTTTTCATCACTGTAATGTGAAATGTAAATCCCATCCAGTTCAGTGTCAGCTAATGTCATATATTATGCAACACATTTTCTTTGTTATGAAATATCACATGAACTTCCCAATTCACAGCTCGCTGCTATCAGCCACACAGAATGATGGTGATTTCAGCTGATTCCTGGAAACTCATTAAGAGAAAACCCGTGGTGGGAAGAAGACTTCACATTCCAGGCTGGATTAAGAGGAGTTGATCTGAAGTCACCTGATCCTCATTAAAACGGCCCACGGATCTGCACATGTGATTTATGGCCACAAAATGTTGTTTGAAAATCAAAACTATAAAGGAGTTTTTAAAGGGGATGTATTATGCAGAATTCACTTTTACATAATGTTTGAACACTGATGTGTGTCCACAGTGTGTGTGTAAACAACCAGCCTATAACAACAGTACAATCCACCCACTCCTTTTTTATAATCCCTATAAATCAAAAGTAGTGTCTATAAACAATATCTATATCTATAACAGTCTATAACAATATCTATAACAGTGTCTATAAACTGCTTTGAAACAATCTATATTGTTAAAAGCGCTAAATAGATAAAGGTGACTTGACTCTTTATACCATGTGCCAGTTTTCTCCCTGTGACATCACATTGTACAGGCCCCGCCCACGAGTGACATCAAATTGTACAGGCCCCGCCCACGAGTGGCATCACATTGTACAGGCCCCGCCACGCGTGACATCACATTGTACAGGCCCCGCCCACGAGTGACATCACATTGTACAGGCCCCGCCCACGAGTGACATCACATTGTACAGGCCCTGCCCACGAGTGACATCACATTGTACAGGCCCCGCCCACGAGTGCCATCACATTGTACAGGCCCCGCCCACGAGTGACATCACATTGTACAGGCCCTGCCCACGAGTGGCATCACATTGTACAGGCCCCGAGTGACATCAAATTGTACAGGCCCCGCCCAATAGTGACATCACATTGTACAGGCCCCGCCCACGAGTGACATCACATTGTACAGGCCCTGCCCACGAGTGACATCACATTGTACAGGCCCCGCCCACGAGTGATATCAGGCTTGTTCGACTTCATGCAGCTCTGCGCAGACCGATCGGTGGCTGACTTGAAACAGTGCATGCCGGTTAGAAATTTTGTCCGACTTGATGCAGCGCTGACTCCACATGACTGTGACGTATGCTAACAAAACACCGCGAGAGCGTTTCGAGAGCAGCCGCAGGATTCAGCCAGCGCAGATTCTCAAGAGCGGCTGCACAGGTTCTGATGACGACACACCTGATCCACGATTGGCCGGATTCACTGCATGACAAAGATCACGTGTGTTTCGTGTTTATTCGGTTTATTCTCACACGTCTTTAGTTCCACTAAAGCTCAGAAATCATTGTTTTATAACAGTATCACTCTTTTCATGTAGTCGCGATGTATTGTATTATGTTTATCAAAATAAAACTGATTAAAAAACGTTGATTCCACTTCATTGATAGTAACTGTAGACTTATGTTGAACTTTATTCTTGTTCAAACAGACGCTGTATGAAGCAGTACATAAAGTATTGAATGAAAATGTCTCTGAAACATCTGTGTATTTTGCAAATATTGCATTTATTTCACTTCAGCTGTGGTAAAGTATACAAACACCACGTGAGCGTTCACTACGGGAACCAGAAAGTGTCCGACTTCACGTCCCCATTTGCAGCTCCTCCCCGCCTGCACGCGGCTACTCTCGCCGATCGCTTACATCCAGCCGCAACCGATGTCGAACACACCTATCATATTGTACAGGCCCCGCCGCCGAGTGACATCACATTGTACAGGCCCTGCCCACGAGTGACATCACATTGTACAGGCCCCGCCCACGAGTGACGTCACATTGTAGAGGCCCCGCCCACGAGTGACATCACATTGTACAGGCCCCGCCCACGGGTGACATCACATTGTACAGGTCCCGCCCACAAGTGACGTCACATTGTACAGGCCCGCCCACGAGTGACATCACATTGTACCGGTCCCGCCCACGAGTGGCGTCACATTGTACAGGCCCCGCCCACGTGTGGCATCACATAGTACAGGCCCCGCCCACAAGTGGCATCACATTGTACAGGCCCCGCCCAGGACTAGTGACGATCTGTCCTATTAGCATAGATCTCGCCCTGAGTGAGCCGAAACTTAGTCCGCCATGTTTATATCCTCGCTATATCTCTTATTGATATAATGTCTAGGCCACATAAACATTACAAATGTTGTGTTTTTGGAAGTACCGATGAACATAAGCCTCCATAGACTCCCGGCATCTGAGCCACTGAGGACACAGTGGATACATTTCATTTATGAAGGAAATGTGTCAAAGAAATGAATGTCTTATATGTTTGTGCTAATTATTTTACACCAGACTGCTTCGCAAATGAGAGTCAGTTCAACGCTGGATTTGCACAAAAGTTGATTCTGAAAGATGGATCGATATCAACATCAAGATTAACCAGTTTTGTTGTAGTGAAGTATACGAAGCTTGAGCTGTACAGGCTCCGCCCTCTTCTGGAAAGGGACACAGCTCATTTGCATTTAAAGGTACACACACAATAACGGCATGTTTTTGGATTTAATTATCATGCTATAATAAATTATCTGTGGGTATTTTGAGCTGAAACTTCACAGACACATTCTGGGGACACTTGAGACTTGTATTACATCTTGTAAAAAGGTGCATAACAGGTTATCTTAAATAGAAAGAGATTCAGAGACAAATACTACAGTAGAAGGGCTTTAGTCATAACGACACTTCCAAACTCGGTGTGTGAACAGGCTATGTTCAGGTGTGGAGGGACTCATTTTACTCTACTCATAAAAACTGAGAGTTACTCACTGCTGCTCCTGGGGGTCCATCTTTGCCAGCTGGACCGTCAGGCCCGGTCAAACCCTACGAGACATGACGTTTTCATGATCAGCAGCCAACATTTATAGTGCTTCAATGATTTCCTTTACATGAATGAGGTTTAAAAAATCCCCCAGAGTTTGTGTGTGCCACTGAAAACCCTGCCGTTACTTCATGACTTACATCCACACCAGGAAGACCAGGCAGTCCCGGGCTCCCCGCGGCCCCAGGGCCCCCGGCTTTTCCTTTCGGCCCCTGCATACAAAAACAGACTGATGTAAAACAGCATCTTACACAATATAATCTGTCTCGATTTTATGTTTACATGTTATTTATTGCATCTTCACAAAAAAGCTTCATAGGAATAAAACATGACACTCTAGTCTACCTCATTACTGATACAATATATACATAGAGAAGCATTGAATCATCAGAGATGTGAGGTAGCATCTTTAGCACTGCACCAGCAAAGTTAATCAGTGCTAGGATTGATACGTTACGAGAAGATCTGACAGAAGATCAGGAGATACTCACAGGCTTCCCGGGAAGTCCAGAAGGGCCCGGTTTTCCCTGCAGAGATTACAGCATCTGAGATTCTCAATCACAACTACATTAGACACACATCTACAGTCATACTGTGTGTTGTATGAACACAGGTAGTGTTGTGAATAACAGAGGAGTGTGTGGAGGAGCAGAGCGAGCTGGAGGGGGTCGGGAAACTCGAGATGTGTGTGTTTGAGTTGAGGCTGAATGAATGGGCTCTCTGTCACTGCACCGCCACAGCCTGCGCTAAGCAGATTTTCGTTTACTAAGGAAACATTCACAGCTTTCATCGTTTGCATGCGTAAATTCCTGAGAGTTTTTCCTTTCACAAGTAAACGGCTGTAAGGATTCACGGCTTGTCTAAACAGTTCAACCATTACATTGCAATTCAGTGGTGTTTCGAAAATGAAATTGTTTTTCCCCGACCTTGCCAATCGTGAAGATTAATGATGAGAGTAATTTAATTCACAAAATCTGAAAATCTGTTAAATCTGTAAAAAAAAACTAATATTTCAAAAACAATTCTTTTGTTTTTCACCTAAAATATGAAGCAAATAAAAACTGATAAAGAGAATGTAATCTAGATATAATGTCTAAACTCACATCGATGCCATCTTTCCCTGGGGGTCCAGGCGGCCCCGGCGTGCCCAGCGTGCCTCGAGGACCCGGCCTCTGCAACACACGCAAACACACAATCAACAATAATAATCTGATGAGGAAATGTAGAAAGAAAAGAAAGAAATCCCACAGGTGTTTTTTTCTCAGCTCATATAGTGTATATTTCCCAGGGACTGCCCTCCCGTCTAAACGCCACTAAAATTAAAAACTCAAAATAAATCAGTGTGAACTAACTGGTCACAAAGTCATTCATATGTCAGTTTTATATACTCAGGCAGAAAAAGACCAACATGATGAGCACAAATGAAGTGAAGTGGGCAAACACTGCAAAGTTCTCACAAAGATGCCATTGTATGATCACGTTACACTGTGAAAAAAAATGTTTCGTAAGGTAGGCTAACCTGATTTTTTCCCTCACATTGTAACATCTTAATAATGAGATTTATTAAGTAAGATATCCGAGGTGAACTTAAAGTTACACCAACACATCATATTGAAGAGCTAGGTAGAAATCTCTGCACTTTTACAATGCGTACATTAGTCAGTCCACAATGCATTGAAGAGCGTTTATAAACGAAAAGGTGATTACTTCCATACATGTTACAAACCCGTTAGCTACCCACTGACGTTAACTGATATTGTTTCCACAATATACGCTAACGTTCTCAGCCTGGATAATATTATAGGTATAGCAATCAGTCGACCCGTTAAATATGGATATGAAGATATGGACAGAAGCGGCCGGTTAGCCGCTCGTCCCGCATCTCTTACCTGTGCGAGTGCCGATGTCCCCAGCTGTAACAGAAAGAGTAAGTGAAGCGCGGAGAACACGGCCATGGCTCCTGTGCTCCTCAGTGCCGAGCTCAGCCTGTGCTGGAGACTCACACACTCAGTGTGACTGCAGATAAAGGGGCAGAGTCATGAGGGGGTGGACATGAGTTACACTGTTTACTGTAGAGCTCATGACCATCAGATGCGACCCATCCTCACACAATAATCATTATCAGCATCAGCAACATCTTCATCAATAATTATATTATGATATAATAATGCCAGATCAACAATCACATGCAAGACCTTTACATGCAGAAATTAGTTAGAACAGACATAAAGTTGGTAAAACACCAACTATTTCTTAACATATAAAATGTTTATTAAAAACCAACAATTTCATATAAATGTAGCCTACATTAAATATATATTCACAATATAATAACTTTTGAGCTAAAATATTAGATTGTTGCAATTACATCAGTGGGGTCAATTCACAAAGGCACAAATATGTTCAGACTGCAGGCACATTGGATTTTTTCTCTCAAATTAGATGTTTACAGGCAGACTATCCGCACTATTAGGCTGCATAAATTAGGTAAACACTTCCTATAACACCTGATGTACTCTCTACATCATAAGAAGAATGACATCTATGCTAATTTTAGTCATTCTGTTTATTCTCAGGTTTACTGTTATCAGCCGTATCCGGGCCGTATCCAGATATGTAACTTAGTTCTCCATTGCTGTTATGGTTGTCATGACGCGTTGATAGGATAACGGAGGTAGCCCTACTCTGGCTCTACAGTCTGTGGAAAATCGAGCTGGTTCTTTCAGGGGCGTAGCACCAAATTTTGGGCCCTGGGTACAAACCATCTTGCTGGGCCCCCATATCAAATACCATAGTGATACCAATGGGTGGGGTATTGCATTTTTATCATAAAAACACTTAAAATGTAAACAAAATAAGCCACACTCTGATTAATATATTTTTGTTTTATTGTCAAAAGTACTTACTGAGGTGACAAAAGGTCTAGCAGGTCTGAAATTGAAATATATGGCTTCAAATGGTTGCTAAAATATCATTTATTGTCACCATACCTTTTAAAGTGTAGGCTAAGTACAAGTTACTTGACGATTGTTTGTCTGTTTAAAATAAATGCAGACTATAGAATCACAGGGTACACTAACCGCCAAACTAGACATTCAGTCTTTGAATTACGTTTTAAAATAAGTCATTTTCAATCATTAAGATGTGCATTAAACAGAACAATCGTACTTATAATGTAAGCGCGTGCGCGAGCTAATTTACATAACAATGCGGTAAAATAGGCGCTAATGATCTGTGTTTTCGCGGGTGTTAGATTTTGACAATAAAGGGAAATATAGGCCTACATGTAAACTTCTGTCTCTGGGGAGAACTGCAGCAGAAGAGGAGACAAGCTGGAGACAATGTCAATGCTCGATGATGCATTTGGAGCTCACCTTTCTTTAAAAAAAAACCCGAGTGAGCAACTGCTCGCCCTCATTTGCCTTTCTCTCTTTAATCTTCTTTTCTTTTCGTTTTTGAGCCCCTGATTTTCCTTTCTTAAGGAAAGACATGAATCTTCCCCTGTCTTCCTAGTTCCTATCACACGGCTCACTCCAGCTCCTGTCTCATCAACTGATTCACCGCAGGTCCGTCCGAAGCAGAAGCACCTAACCTGCGGGTCGTACCATTTACATTGATTCGAGAGGGGTGGTGGGGCCCTGCACAGCATGAAAATAACTTTTTTTTATACCAAACCAGTGCCCAACTACAAGTTTAGTTTTGCATAGGATCTTTTTTATTTGTACATTAATGCTATACCAATGTTAGTGCATGTATATGTCTGTATAGAAAACAGACTTCTAAGGGCCCCCCCCTGCCTCGGGCCCTGGGTACTCGGTACCCTTTTTCCCCCCAGTCCGACGCCCCTGGGTTCTTTGATAACTGGCTAATAGAACCAGCACCGAACTGGCATAAGCACCAGCCCAGAACCAGCACCTGGTTAGCATTGGTGGAAAAGAGATATGTGAAGGCCTCATCGACACGACAGCCATCGGCACTGATCCTCAACAAACTCATCCCTGTAATGACTCCGGTCTTCAACCAGATGAACTGCATAATATAACGTTCCGATCCAATCTGACCTCTGACCTGTAATGCTGCCTAACTCATAATCATACACTGTTCGTTCGTTGGCCAAAGGAGGACTGGCCCCCCGACTGAGCCTGGGTTCTCCCAAGGTTTTTTCCTCCATTCTGTCATTATATTGTCATGTTCTGTTCGTCCGGCACTTTGCAACAACACAGCATTATTTCGGCAGCGACTTTCAGCATTTTTCATAAAACGTGTGACATTTATGTTTTACATGGCTTTCCAGAAATGCACTTTGAAAAGGATTTCAAATATGGATGAAACTTGAAAAGGATTGGGAAAAAAAATCGCATTTCGAAATTGGACTGACAGTCTGAACCTAAGTGCCCCATCGATTCGTGGTGCAGAACTCTGTCGTGCAAGACAAAAAACTCAGCGTTACTGGTGTGCAAAACAATGACATTGACATATTTAATGATATGTCAGAGAAAATTGCTTTCAGATAAAAAAATCTCAAACATGCACTTTGTCTGGGACTAGGTTTATGCCTTGTCTGTGAAACCGAGGGAAATTTTCATAGACACAACTTCTTAAATTTAAGTTCAAGGAATTACATGCATTTGTTAAGTAACATGGACAACAGAGAATTCAGTAAAAATCAGTGAAAGTACATTTGTTAATTAAATTAATTAAATTGTGCAAACTTGTTGCCTTAATCTACTTAACTAGATTAGATTAAGTTAAATCAAAGTCTAAATTACCAAAAAACTAAGTATACTTATCATCAGCCACAAATACAATACTGACTACGAGTGTGACGGATTAGTTCTCGCACTGTATATTTTTGGAATTCTCGTAGAAAATAAAGGGAAAACAAGCAATGTTGACAATATTGTGTATAAAATGTAACTCACAATGTTAACTTAATGTTCATTTAAAGGTGCCCTAGAATGTGAAATTGAATTTATGTTGGCATAGTTAAATAACAAGAGTTCAGTACATGGACATGACATACAGTGAGTTTCAAACACCATTGTTTTCTCCTTCTTATTTAAATCTCGTTTTTGAAAAACACCCCTGAAAAACAGGCGAATCTCCACATAATACCGACTGTGACGCAACAGTCGGGATCATTAATATGTACGCCTCAAATTGCATATGCACCATGTTCAATGCAGCGAATGCGCAGACGATCTCGGAAGTTGCAGGTGAAGAACAACGAGGTCAGAGAAAATGGCATAAATGTATGTCAGCCGCTGTGCGGGAGTGAGACTTTCAACCCTTCCCACAGAAAAGAAATGTCAACAGGCGTGGTTGATGTTTTTCTATAATCGGATACCGCAACAGTTTAATTCGAAGTTGTATGTAAAATAATAAAATAACCCCATTCTAGGCCACCTTTAACTGTTGTATAAAATAAATATCACATTTGCAATTGTGCACGGGAAAACGGCACTCTTGCTCATGTGATATTGTAATATAACAATAATATCTAAATCTATATCTATAACAACATAATATCTCTAGGCGCCCCTTTTATACTTCCGAGTCACACTAGTAGTGACGTCATAGACTGTCGCTGGTCAATACGATATCTGTGATAGGATAAGGTTTTCAGACACAGTTCACGTGGATGCGTTCCCCATAGTGTCATTGACGCAGTGTCTCGTCCCTGTTCTCAGGGAACATAGATTACAGTCGTAACCTAAGACGTTAATGGTCTAGTTTAATGTCAGATCAGTAATTAGCCCATTTATATATTATTTTGTACTTTGAAAGCACTAAAAAAATATTCTTGCAATGTCGTTGCACCTATTAGAAAGAAAGCAACATAAAGGATGCCTCAGGTTACAACTGTAGCCGTGGTTCCCTTTCAGTCGCTCTCGTTCGACGTAGTCGACGTGTCAACTGATTGGGATCACGCTTAGAGAGCCTGTCATCTTGGAGTACTGTTAAAACGAGCCAATGCACATTGGCGTGCGAGATCTGCATCTCACACTCCGCCCCGCTGGTATGAATACGGAAGTGGACTGGTGGTTCTACAAGCGCGAGTGCAACGGTGGTCTCAAGCCTTCTGAGCTCTCAACTGCTGTTTTAACAGCAGCACAATTCTCTGTAAAAATTGTGTTTGTTTGTCTGACGGCCGGTTGAGGGCGAAGAAAGTGAGTCATCATCATTTATATAGTGCTTTTAACAATGTAGATTGTTCCAAAGCTGTTTTACAGCGATAATAGGAAATCAAAGTAACAGAGAGTGCTTCACTTAGACTGCACCATCCCTGTCAGTGTTGCTGCGATCATTACCCTGTGTCCTCCGGACTGGTGAGTTTTAATTTCCTGAAAGAGCAACACGGGTGCGTTTGCGTCTTTTTCAAGATGTCATTCCACCCGTGCATTTCAGGATGGGGTCGTTCGGCGTTCCTCTCTGACGGTCACAATTGTTGCAGTACGTGTTTGGGCTAACAGCATGCTGAAGCATTTTTGTGGACGGTTCATGTTCCCATTGCGGGAATATGACTATCGCGGTGTTGAGATCGAGACTCGCCTTCGTCTGCGAAGCTGGAGTCAAGTCAAGTCAAGTCAAGTCATCCTCATTTATATAGCGCTTTTAACAATGTAGATTGTTTCAAAGCAGCTTTACAGAGACAAACATAATTTAAGGTAACAAAGAATGGTTTGGTTTTATAGCGGTTCTTGAATATGTTGTTTCCAGCTAAAGTTAGTTTTGATTGATTCACTTCCGTCGAAATGATCATTTGTTATTAAATTAGGGGCCGCTAAGACGACGCCAGTTCTCTCTAAATAGACTTTAAACGCGAACCTGTGATAAACGCTGATGGCGTTCACATGCGCATTAAGATTTGATTCTATAGTTATGTGCGTTTGAATATATGTGTGCGCTGGTTCGTAATTCGCTACAAACCATGCCTAAACAAACTACTTGTCTTGCCTATAAATTTTGATGCAGAATTTTATTTTATCAATTCGGCATAGGGACGCGAAACCGTAATTTCATAGCGCTTTATCTGTAGAGTGGATTAGGGATCCTCCATAAAGAGAGGCTAGTTGGCACTTCAGCACTGCGTTGTCATCGGGTCCAGGCGAAGGTCCTTCGTCAGATCTGGAAACGGCCTGGATCCGGCAGGCTGCAGGAAAACCTCGGGATAAACAAAGACACTAAATTAGCGTAGATGCCATTCTTCTTATGATGTAACAAGTACATCAGGATTTGAGGGAAGTGTTCCCGGTTCCGGCTGATCTAATCTATGCAGCCTAACAATTAATTATCGAAGTCTATAATGTATTATGTGAATGCTAGGTCAAAGAGATGTGTTTTTAGTCTAGTTTTAAACTGACAGACTGTGTCTGCTTCCCGGACAATGGTAGGAAGATTGTTCCAAAGTTTTGGTGCTAAATAGGAAAAGGATCTACCGCCAGCAGTCGATTTAGATATTCTAGGTATTATCAACTGGCCGGAATTTTGAGATCGCAATAGACGTGCAGGACTATAATGCGTTAAGAGCTCGCTCAAGTAGTGGGGAGCTAAACCATTTAGTGCTTTGTAAGTAATCAGCAATATTTTAAAATTTATACGATGTTTAATAGGCAGCCAATGCAGTGTTGACAGAACCGGGCTAATATGGTCATACTTCCTGGTTCTGGTAAGAACTCTAGCGGCTGCGTTTTGGACCAGCTGTAGTTTGTTTAATAAGCGTGCAGGGCAACCACCCAGTAGAGCATTACAATAATCTAGCCTTGAGGTCATGAACGCATGAACTAATTGTTCCGCATTTGTCCGTGAGAGCATATGACATAATTTAGATATATTTTTAAGATGGAAAAATGCTGTTTTACAGATACTAGACACGTGACTTTCAAATGAAAGATTGGTATCAAAGAGCACACCCAGGTTCCTAACTGACGACGAAGATTAACAGAGCAGCCATCAAGTGTTAGACAGTATTCTAGGTTATTAGGTGAGGAAGTTTTTTGTCCAATAATTAGAATCTCTGTTTTTTCAGAATTTATTAGTAGGAAATTACTGGTCATCCAATTTTTTATATCAGCTATGCATTCCGTTAATTTTGTGAGTTGGTAGTTTCGTTAGGTTTTGAAGAAATATACAGCTGAGTATCATCAGCATAAAAGTGAAAGCTAATTCCATGTTTCCTAATGATATCTCCTAATGGTAGCATGTACAGAGTGAACAGCAGCGGTCCTAGTACTGAGCCTTGTGGTACGCCATACTGAACTTGTGATCGATAAGACATCTCTTCATTTACTGCTACAAACTGAAAATGGTCAGATAAATATGATTTAAACCATGCTAGTGCAATTCCACTAATGCCAACATAGTTTTCAAATCTATTTAAAAGAATGTTGTGTTCGATAGTATCAAATGCCGCACTAATATCGAGTAGCACTAATAGAGAGATACAACCACGATCGGATGATAAGAGCAAATCATTTGTGACTTTAATGAGAGCAGTCTCAGTTCTATGGTAGGGTCTAAATCCTGATTGAAAATCCTCGCAGATATTATTTCTTTCTAGAAAGGAACACAGTTGTGAGGATACTGCTTTTTCTAATATCTTTGACAGAAAAGGTAGATTCGAGATCGGCCTGTAATTGACTAATTCTGTATGATCAAGTTGCGTTTTTTTAATAAGTGGTTTAATCATAGCCAGCTTAAAGGTTTTTGGTACGTATCCTAGAGACAAAGATGAATTAATGATATCTAGAAGAGGATCTATGACCTCTGGAAGCATCTCTTTCAGTAGCTTAGTCGGAATAGGGTCTAACATACATGTTGTCGATTTAGATGAATTAACGAGTTTGCAAAATTCTTCCTCTCCTATAGCAACAAATGAATCAAGTTTTTCATCATGAAGACTACACTGCACTGTCTGATGTGATACTGTAGTAGACGTTTGCATAGTTATAATTTTGTCCCTGATATTATCGATCTTATAAGTGAAGAAATTCATAAAGTCATTACTGCTGTGTTTCTTGGAAACATCTGAGCTTGAAGCTTTCTTTTTTGTTAGTTTAGCCACTGTTTCAAATAAATACCTAGGATTATGTTTATTTTCTTCTAATAGGTTTGAAAAATAATCAGATCTAGCATCTTTTAAAGCCTCTCTGTAAGCAATCGAGCTCTCCTTCCACGCAATCCGAAAAACCTCTAGTTTTGTTTTCTTCCAGTTGCGCTCCATTTTTCTGGCTGCTCTCTTAAGGGCCCGGGTGTGCTCGTTGTACCACGGCGTTGGACTATTTTCTTTAATCTTCTTTAAGCGCAGCGGAGCAACTGTGTCTAAAGTGCTGGAAAAGAGAGAGTTAAACGTTTCTGTTGCAATATCAAGTTCTTCTAAGCTATCCGGGATGCTGAGATGATGAAACTGATTAGGAAGATTATTGATAAAGCAATCTTTAGTGGCAGAAGTGATAGGTCTAACATATTTATAACATGGAGTCGGCTTTGCAGCCTTGGCTAAATGTAATTTACACGAGACTAGATAATGATCTGAGATGTCGTCGCTCTGCTGCAGAATTTCAACGGCATCAACATCTATTCCATGTGATAATATTAGATCTAGAGTATGATTACGATAATGAGTAGGTCCTGAATCGTGTTGTCTAACTCCAATAGAGTTTACAATGCCTTTAAATGCCAATCCCAATGCATCTTTTTCATTATCTACATGTATATTAAAATCACCAACAATTAGGACTTTATCTGCAGTCAATATTAATTCTGATAGAAAGTCAGCAAATTCTTTGATAAAATCTTTTTGGTGCCCTGGTGGCCTGTATACAGTAGCCAGCAGAATTCTTAAAGTGATTTATCGTTTACACTATATATATTTACATAAAGCACCAACACTTCAAAAGAAGTATATTTAAAACTAGATTTCTTAGTGGTTTTGAAAATATTACTATAAATTACAGCAACACCGCCCCCTTTGCCTTTCGGACGAGGCTCGTGTTTATAACAGTAATCTTGCGTGGTGGACTCATTTAAAGTAATGTAAATCGTTTGGTTTTAGCCAGGTTTCTGTCAAACACAGCACATGGTAAATGGACTGCATTTATATAGCGCTTTCACAGACCCAATGGCCACCAAAGCGCTTTACAATTTGCCTCACATTCACCCATTCACTCTCTCATTCATACACCGACGGGCGACTGCAGCCATGCAAGGCGCCATCCAGCTCGTCGGGAGCAGCTGGGGTTAGGTGTCTTGCTCATGGACACCTCGACACTTGGTCAGGTGGAACCGGGATTGAACCACCAACCTTCCGGTTTGTAGACAACCTACATGAACCACTGAGCCACTGCCGCCCACTGAGCCGCTGCCCCCCGGATGATAACATCTAGGTTAAATCTGAAATCATATCATTAACTATGAGTGCTTTTGAAGTAAGGGATCGAATATTCAGCAACCCAAGCTTTATCATTTGCTCATCTGTATTATATTTGTTTTTTATTTGTTGAACATCAATTAAATTTTTAACCTTAGAAAGGTTTGGACGTTTTTTGGATTTCCAAATTCGGGGAACAGACACAGTTTCTATATGATGATATCTGGTGAAAGAGTCTCTATGTGATGAGATTTATCTGACCTTGGTGATGCGAGGCCGCTAGCAGACGGTCGGTTTAGCCAGTTTGTCTGCTTCCTGACCTGAGCCCCAGGTTGTCATGTTTTATCTCTAAGACTATGAGCCAAATTACTAGAGAGAAGAGCAGCACCATCCCAGAGGGATGAATACTATCTCTTTTCAACAGGTCAGGTTTGCCCCAAAAACTTTTCTAATTGTCTATGAATTCTATATAATTTTGCGGACACCACTTAGACAACCAACCATTGAGTGAACACAATCTACTAACTATCTCATCACTCCTTCGAACAGGAAGGGGGCCAGAGCAAATTACAGTGCCTGACATCGTACTTGCGAGTTCAAACACCTCTTTAATATTAATTTTGGTGATCTCCGACTGGCGAAGTCGAACATCATTAGTGCCGACGTGAATAACAATCTTAGAAAATTTACGATTAGCATTAGCCAGCACTTTTAAATTTGCTCTGATGTCAGGCGCTCTGGCTCCCGGCAAACATTTGACTATGGTGGCTGGTGTCTCTATTTTCACGTTCCGTGTAATAGAATCGCCAATTACCAGGGCACAATCAACAGCATTCTCAGTGGGTGTTTCACTGAGAGGGGCAAATCGATTTGTTATGGTAATCGGAAAAGAAGAGTGGTTTTTTGATCCGGGACTAGAGCGATCTCTCACAGTCACCCATCTGCCTGGCTGCACAGGCAATAACTCAGCCGGAACCGAATCATGTAAATTATTCACTATGCTAGGCGCATCCAAAGTAGTATCTAAGGCTCGAGCACACTTACTTCCTCAATTAAAGTTTGGATGCGTGTCTCTAATTCTGAAATCTTCTCCGTCAGCCTGACTGTCTCCTTGCATTTATCACATATAAACCCTATGCCGACGGGGAAGGCTATAGTAAACATATGGCATGAGGTGCAGGTGACAATAACAGGACAAGACATTACTCACCGTGTTTGTTGACTGATTCTTACTCACCTGGGCTTTTAATGAACTCAGATGCGCGGGCGCGCACAAGAAAAATAAATAAATAACTGAGCACAACGGGTGGCACGTTAGCACTAACGGCTAGCGAGATACTAGCGTGTTGTGCTAACAATAACGGAAGCTAGCGATGTTAGGTTAATCTGAGATGTTAGGTAAACTGTAATTAGTAGTATAAACAACTAGAAATGATGGTTCAAAACAGAAAGAAATGCGAGGCTTAGACGGAGCTTACAGCCTCGGAGCAAACACACTCACACACAGCAGGCAGCGAGGCAGACAGGAGCAATCGATCAGGGAAAGCAATCGATCAAACATCTGGTCCAGAAGTCTCCATAACCATTTTACCATTCCCTGTGGGCACCTCACTCCTCCATCACACTGCAGCCGGTGGAATATCCTGTTGAACGCGCTGGTCCCTCTGTAATGGATCGATCAGCCGTTTCAATTGGGGTTCCCCCAGAGGATAGGATGTCGATAGCAGCATCAGAGGGTGAGCTGGCCTCTGGAGATGACGACTCGGCTGCGTTATCTCCCTCTGGGAGTTTAACGTTGCCCAAGTTGATTCCAGAAATGTCAGCTATGCTGAAACGGGCCACCGAGGCTGCTGGGCTTGAGTGGAGTCTTCCACAGTGTCCTGCTCAGTCTCGGTTGGAGGATTGGTATCTCAGGGCTAGCCGTGCTGGTTCTCAGCTCGCCACCCCAGGGCCTTTCTTTGCCGAAGTGCATGGAGAGCTTAACAGGTTGTGGACGGCACCTTTCTCTGCCAGAAACTGCCTGAATAGCTTTTCCCCTCTCACTACCTTTGATGGAGGAGCGGTGAAGGATTGCAAGGCTACCCCATCCAGTGGAGCGGTCTGTCGCTGCCTTTTGGACAGGGGATCCTCGTCTCCCCCTTAAGGTCTGTGAGTTCTCATCCGTTCCGACGGGTAGAGCTTACACAGCCTGTGGCAAGCCGCCACCTCTTTGCATGCCATGCATTGCAAAGTACCCACACTTCATAGGAAGAGCAAATTCCTCTGGTCCTAGGTCTCAAGAGGGCAAGTCTGGCGGTGTGCGACCTGTAAAGCCTTGCACCCTTAGCCCCCTCTTGTTCGCCAAAACGGCAGCTGGGTGCGGTTCGAGGACCTGGTCCTCGAGTTGCTTTCAGTTCACCTTGCTTTGAGACATGCTCAGCGAGCATGTACTGGTCTGAAAAGACAACATAGCGACCGTTGAGCTACGCCCCCCTCGCATGTTGCAACTCGCCCGCCACCTCCTCGGAGTCAGAAGCTTCTAAGGTCGCTTCATTCCACTTATTAATTCTGGCCTGCTCAATCGTGCCACTGACGAGCCTGACAACAGCCTCTGGCTCATAGAGAGTGGAGACTCTGTCCCCCAGGCGATCCAGCTGTTTGGGACCACTTCGGGGTCGCACAGTTACATCTGTTGCCCCTCCGGACTCGTCTTTCCGGCAGTTGTTTTGTCTTCTGTCTGAGTAGACATCCCTCGACACAGAAAGACTCTGGTCACAGCTGGCCCCGGGGCCCCCGTAGAAATGCGCTCCCAGTGAGGGGGAATGCGCCTTCCTGCACACAACTGTGCTAAAGTCAGAGAAGAGATGGAGCAGGTCTTGCTAGTTGCCCCTTATTGGCCCTCTCCTCTCGACAGCCCTTTCTGACTCCTTCCTCTGAGTACATTCTCAGGGATGGGGCATGATGGCACCCGCATTTAGATCTTGGAGAGTTTTAGGTCTGGTTCTAAAAAGAACAAGACGCGGAGGTTCTGGTTACTACCGCAAGAATTTTTATGCCGTAGAAGCCATCACTTCTGTGAGAGCACCTTCTCAAAAAACGAGGCTTACTCCCCCTTAGAAGTTTGACCTATTCGTTGAATTGAGTCTTCTCCCCGTGAGGAGATCCCAAAGGTGTTCGATCACTTTTTTAGAAAACAGTTCTCCTGCTTGCTTGGTCTCTATCTAGAGGGACTTGCATGCATTTTCGGCCAACGAATCGTGCCTGGAATTCGGGCAGGCTAAATCTCATGAAATCTGAGACCCTGGCCTGGATATGTGCCCAAGGTTCCTACCTCTCCTACGGGGCCAGGTGGTGAGCCTGCAAGCGCTGCCCAGAGGAGGCAGACCCAGCCCTGGCTTTTCTCTGTCCGTCCGCTCCATTGCCATTATACATGCTCAGAATGCAAAGCCTAGACCACAGACCAGCTCTTGTCTGTTCGGAGACCAGCGGAAGAGAAAGATTGTTTCCAAGCAGAGGTTGGCCCACTACATGTGGTTGCCTTCATCTTTCTCAAGATACACATGCCCACTTGGGTGGTGAGCTCCTCCTAAGTGAGAGTATTGCTTCCTCCTAGGCGTTGACACAGAGTGCCTCGCTGAACAGATGTTAATAGAGTTGGGGCCTGGGTAACAGAGTTCGCTAGAGCGCCATTCCCCTCCTATGGACTGGATACATGTGCAATTCTTGCTCCAGTGAGTTCCCCTTATTAGCCGAACCCTGTCGAGTTCCTCCATACCCTTCGGCAACGGTCGTGGCGGAACGTCCAAAGCCAGGCCTATCACTTGTATGCACTGGTGAAACCTGTGCTAGGCTGGGTCCATATGATCCCTACGGCGATCCCGTATGTGTATTCTTCCACGGTTCGGCTCCCTGCGGTGAGCTCGTGTCTTCCCTCAGCAGAGCCTGCTCTGCCGTCACTGTCCGCTTGAGTCTCCCCTGTCTTAGGCTGGAGCCACCCCAGTGACATTCCATATGTTGTACTGCCTGGTCATCCGCCCAGTCCATATGTGTATTCTCCACATGTTACCTCCCATCGGGCAGGATGTGGCTTCCACAGCGTATTCCTTTCCATTGAAAGAGAATGCTTTCCCAGTGGTCTTGTGGAACAGCAGTGAGTTCCCTGGCTTACGCCCTGTCCCATCTCCGCCTCAAAAGAATGCGGGGGGATCAGGAGGCTTCTGTCTAGGCACTGGAAGGTGGCAGCGCTAGTTTTAATTGGGATCCCAATCAGTCGACACGTCGACTATGTCTGAAGGAGGGAACGGAGACGTAGTCCCCTCGACACTATTGCTGGACCACCGCTGACTCCGGGCTACTCTCGATTCCTCAGCGAAAAACAACTGGTCCGTGCATCCCCTTCTGTATTTATACCGGCGCCGCGGGGCGGAGTGTGTAATGTATTTCACGCACGCCAATGTGTATTGGCTCGTTTTAACAGTATTCGAAGATGAAAGGCTCCCTGGCGTGATCCCAATCAGTCGACACATCGACTACGTCTCCTCGTTCCCTCCTTCGGGGAACGAGGGTTACATACATAACCTAGACGTTCCCTAAGAAGGTAGTGAGATGCTGCATCATAGAAGCGATGCTATGGGAACACCTCTGCTTGATTCTGATACATTTTACGCCACAGGGCAGCTCTGTGGACATAAGCATCTAATGCTCTGACGGGACATAGCAGATTCAGTCTTCCTTGGTCTGATATCTGAAAGGGGGAAGGACTGAAGACCTGAAACACTATTGATTGTGCCACATTAGTGGGGACCTTAGAAACATAACCCAGTCTAGGGTGTAGAAAAGCTTTCGACAATAACTGGTGCAAAGGGGCAACCATCAGGGCCTGGAGATCTCCTATTCTCTTAAGAGACATTAAAGCAAGAAAAAAACAAAACGTTTTCAACATGAGAAATTTGGGAGCCGTAGACAGGGAGCCATAGTCAAGTCAAGTCATCCTCATTTATATAGCGCTTTTAACAATGTAGATTGTTTCAAAGCAGCTTTACATAGACAAACATATAATTTAATGTAACAAAGAATGGTTTGGTTTTATAGCGGTTCTTGAATAATGTTGTTTCCAGCTAATGTTAGTTTTGATTGATTCACTTCTGTCGAACTGATCATTTGTTATTAAATTAGGGGCCGCTAAGACGACGCCGTTCTCTCTAAACAGACTTTAAACGCAAACCTGTGATAAACGCTGATGGCGTTCACATGCGCATTAAGAATTGATTCTATAGTTATGTGTGTTTGAATATATGTGCGCAGGTTTGTAATTCGCTACAAACCATGCCTAAACAAACTACATGTCTTGGCTATAAATTTTGATGCAGAAATTTTATTTCTGTAGCCCAAGACTGGTTCCCCACTGAAGTTAAGCAGGGCTGAGCCTGGTTAGTACCTGGACGGGAGACTCCTGAGAAAACCAGGTTGCTGCTGGAAGAGGTGTTAGAGAGGCCAGCAGGGGGTGCTCACCCTGTTGTCTGTGTGGGTCCTGACGCCCCAGTATAGTGACAGGGACACTGTACTGTTACAGTTTTTTTCAATTGTTTACACGCAATTTTGAAAACCGGGTTCTTTTTTTCAAAATATAATCACAATTATCCAAACACCACACTCAATATAATATTGCATAATTCCTAGATTGTTTGCAAAATGACACACTCTGTCAAAACATACACACTTTAGTCAAAAGATATACACATATTTGTGAAAATGCTATTAGTTTTCATTTAACCAACACAGTCCTCAATGATCAGACACTATTGCAGCCAGTTTCACACTGCTGTGATAAATAAAAAACACATTTGTAAAAAAAAAAAACAACTATTTTTAGGAAATAGCATGTGCTAGATTTTTGGCCAGACAATATTATGTAAGGGATAATTTAGATGAAAAAAAAATATTGTCAAACTCACAACATTCTTCATGATTAGTTTGAGATATAGGGAGAATGTACACAAATAGGCCTACTATAAACTTACCAAGCACTGCACAACACTGATGCTGCAGACTCATATTTCAAGTATTTATTTCAATACTTACAGTATTTCTTACCATAATCAGTTACAGTAATCAACCAACAATGAAATCAATTAAACAAATAAAATCTGTAGACAAATAAAATTACTGCATGAAGTACATACACTTTGACTCTGAAGAAAAACTACTGTAAAAGCAACAAGAATACTGTAACTACTCATTTACAGTATCAACCAGAGATTTGGTTGATCTCTTTGTCCAGCTTCCATCATTGTCAGTCCATAGGTCCTCGTCTTCTTTGTTCAGGTTCTATCAACTCAATTCCTTCTCTACTTCTTCCTCTATCTCCTTCTTCTTCTCTTCCTCTACCTGGGCCTCCTCCTCTACCTCCTTCTCCTCATCTTCTACCTCCTTCTCCTCCTCCTCTACCTCCTTCTCCTCCTCTACCTCCTTCTCCTCCTCTACCTCCTTCTCCTCCTCCTCTACCCCTTCTCCTCATCCTCTTCCTCTTCCTCCTTCTCCTCATCCTCTACCTCCTTCTCCTCCTCCTCTACCCCTTCTCCTCATCCTCTACCCCTTCTCCTCCTCCTCTACCCCTTCTCCTCATCCTCTACCCCTTCTCCTCCTCCTCTACCCCTTCTCCTCATCTACCTTCTTCTCCTCATCCTCTACCCCTTCTCCTCCTCTACCTCCTTCTCCTCCTCCTCTACCTCCTTCTCCTCCTCCTCTACCTCCTTCTCCTCCTCCTCTACCTCCTTCTCCTCATCCTCTACCTCCTTCTCCTCATCCTCTACCCCTTCTCCTCATCCTCTACCTCCTTCTCCTCATCCTCTACCCCTTCTCCTCATCCTCTACCTCCTTCTCCTCATCCTCTACCCCTTCTCCTCCTCCTCTACCCGTTCTCCTCATCCTCTACCCCTTCTCCTCCTCCTCTACCCCTTCTCCTCATCTACCTTCTTCTCCTCATCCTCTACCCCTTCTCCTCCTCTACCTCCTTCTCCTCCTCCTCTACCTCCTTCCTCCTCCTCTACCTCCTTCTCCTCATCCTCTACCTCCTTCTCCTCATCCTCTACCCCTTCTCCTCATCCTCTACCTCCTTCTCCTCATCCTCTACCCCTTCTCCTCATCCTCTACCTCCTTCTCCTCATCCTCTACCCCTTCTCCTCCTCCTCTACCCATTCTCCTCATCCTCTACCCCTTCACCTCATCCTCTACCCCTTCACCTCATCCTCTACTTTTTTTTCCTCTACTGCGTTTTCAAATTAGCACATGTGCTTCCACACCTGGTGGATGTGAATATCCAATTTGTTCATTAGTGTGGTCAATGGCAAACTGGGGCTTTGTAATGACAAGGAAGTAACCTCACAATCCTTATCTGTAAAACTCTACACACATTTTCACACCTTAGACAGGTGTGAAAATGTGTGTAGAGTTTTACAAATCACTGTGTGTAATGTTTTGCAAAAAGGGTGAAGCTGACAACGTGCTTACAATTGTGCAAATCTAGGCCGGTGTTTTTCTCCTTGAGTGTAAGGTTTTGCTAATAGTGGGAAAGTTTTAATTTTAGTGTGTAAGCAATTGAAAAAAACTGTAAAAAGCATCGTCCTTCGGATGAGACATTAAACCGAGGTCCTGACTCTCTGTGGTCATAAAAAAATCCCAGGATGTCCTTCGATAAAAGAGTAGACGTGTAACCCCGGCATCCTGGCCACATTTGCCCATTGGCCTCTGTCCATCATGGCCTCCTAATCATCCCCATATACTGATTGGCTTCATCACTGTCTCCTCTCCACCAGTAAGCTGGTGTGTGGTGAGCGTTCTGGCGCAATTTGGCTGCCGTCGCATCATCCAGGTGCATGCTGCACACTGGTGGTGATTGAGGAGATTCCCCCTCTTCCATGTAAAGCACTTTGAGGTCCCAGAAAAAGCGCTATATAAATGTAACGAATTATTCAATTCAATTCAAGTTTATTTGTATAGCGCTTTAAACAATACACATTGTCTCAAAGCAGCTTTACAGAAAGTGCATTTCAGAAATGTACAAAGAAAAATACAGTTAGTTAATCATGTATAAATTTAGGCATAACATATCGCCGGTGTTTAGTCGTCTCTTCACAGGCGTCGAGTCGTCTCTCCACAGGCGTTTAGTCGTCTCATCACAGGTGTTGGGGCATCTGAAGTCTCCGTGAGAGGCTGGATGCAAACTGGAGCTGACGAACGCTATTTACCTCGGGACTAGTGCCCCGAGATAACAGCAGAAAGACAGATGGGAAATAATTAGCATAGCTGATGTTCATAATATTAATGCATTCGAACTGATTCAGAAGTAGTATAAAAGGTAAGCATTAAGTGAATGCTTGGTTAAAGAGATGCGTCTTTAATCTAGTTTTAAACTGGGACAGCGAGTCTGAGTCTCGAACAATATCAGGAAGGCTATTCCAGAGTTTAGGAGATAAATGTGAGAACGCCCTCCCTCCTTTAGTAGACTTAGATATCCTAGGAATGACCAGAAGCCTCGAATTTAGTGATCTTAAAGAGCGCGATGGATTGTAGGGCGATAGAAGGTCTGTTAAATACACAGGAGCTAAACCATTTAGAGCTTTATAAGTCAGTAGTAATACTTTGTAATTGATACGGAACTTAATAGGTAACCAGTGTAGAGATGATAAAATTGGTGTTATATGATCATATTTTCTTGATCTAGTAAGAACTCTAGCGGCTGCATTTTGGACTAACTGTAGCTTGTTTATTGAGGATGCAGGACAACCAGCTAATAAAGCATTACAGTAATCTAGTCTCGAGGTCATGAATGCATGAACTAACTTTTCTGCATCTGAAACAGATAGCATGTTACATAGCTTAGCAATGTTTCTAAGGTGGAAAAAGGCTGTTCTTGTAACATATGAAATATGATTTTCGAAAGTCAAGTTGCGGTCTAGCATAACACCCAGGTCTTTTACTGTAGTGGATAAAGTAACAGGACATCCTTCTAAATTAAAGTTGTATTGTAAGGGATTTTGTGGGTAGTTTTTTAGACCAATAAGTAATACCTCCGTTTTATCTGAATTTAATAGCAGGAAATTACACGTCATCCAGCATTTTATATCTTTTAGACACTCTGTCAAGTTAGATAAGTTAGTGTTTTCATCTGGTCGTGATGAGATATATAATTGAGTGTCATCAGCATAACAGTGAAAATTAATTCCATGTTTTCTTATAATATTACCAAGTGGCAGCATATATATTGAGAATAGCAGAGGGCCTAGCACAGACCCTTGCGGCACTCCATAGTCTACTGATGTTATCTTTGATTTTTCCCCATTTAAACAGACGAAATGGTAACGGTCTGATAAGTACGATCTAAACCAGCTTAATGCCTGTCCCTGGACACCAGTGTAGTTTTGTAGTCGATCTAAGAGTATTTTATGATCTATAGTGTCGAACGCAGCACTAAGATCAAGTAGAACTAGTATTGAGATACAGCCTTGGTCAGAGGCTAAGAGTAAATCATTTGTAATTTTAACTAGCGCAGTTTCTGTGCTATGATGCGGTCTGAATCCCGACTGAAATTTTTCATAGATATAATTTTCTTGCAAGAAAGAGCACAATTGAGCGGACACAATTTTTTCTAGTATTTTAGACATAAATGGAAGATTTGAGATGGTTCTGTAATTTGCTAGGTTATTTGGATCTAATTGCGGTTTCTTAATGAGAGGTTTTATTACTGCCAGCTTGAATATTTTTGGAACGTGACCTAAAAATAAAGACGAGTTAATAATATTGAGAAGAGGCTCTTCCACTACAGGTAACACTTCTTTAAGTAGTTTAGTGGGTATTGGATCTAATAAACATGTTGTTGGTTTAGATGCAATGATAAGTTTATTTAGTTCTTCCTGTCCTATAGTTGCAAAGCGGTGTAGTTGTTCTAGAGGGGCCATAATTGAGGCCGAGTCATAAGACACCATAGAGGATTGTACATTTACAATAGTGTTTCGGATGCTTTCTATTTTCTCATTGAAGTAATTCATAAAATCATTACTACTATATTGTAACGGAATATTTTGCTCTGGAGATGTCTGATTATTTGTTAGTCTAGCCACGGTGTTAAATAAAAACCTTGGATAATTTTGGTTATTTTCAATTAGTTTGCGGATATGCTCAGCCCTGGCTGATTTTAGAGCCCTTTTATAACGTGACATACTGTCTTTCCACGCGATTCTGAAGACCTCTAAATTAGTTCGTTTCCATTTACGCTCTAAGTTATGAGTTTCTCTCTTGATACCATGTGTAGCACTGTTGTACCATGGTGCTTTAGTTTTCTCTCTAACCTTTTTTAATCTAATTGGTGCAACAATATCTAGTGTACTAGAGAAAACGGTGCTCAAACTGCTAGTCATTTTCTCTAGTTCATCTGTTTGTTTGGGTTTACTGAGCAGCTGAGATAGATCAGGTAAGCTATTTGACAATCTATCTATAGTGGTTGGAAGGATTGTTCTGCCTGGTCTATAACGTGGTGCAACATGACAAATTTCAGCAGTGCGTATTATGCATTTTACCATGTAATGATCAGTGAGATCGTCACTTTGCGGTATAATATCTATATCGGTTGGATCGGTTCCATATGATATAATTAAATCTAGTGTATGATTTAGACGATGAGTGGGACCACTGACGTTTTGCTTCACCCCAAAAGAGTTTAATAGATCTGTAAACGCAGCCCCTAACGCATCATTTGTATTATCTACGTGTATGTTAAAGTCGCCAACAATTATTGCTTTATCGACATTGACCAATAGGTCTGAGAGAAAGTCTGCAAAATCTTTTAGGAAATCAGCATATGGCCCTGGAGGTCTATATACGGTAGCCAAGGCTAGAGATAATAAGGATTTCTTTCTTACATCTAAGAGCGTAACATTTAGCACAAGTACTTTAAACGAATTAAACCTATGACAAGTTTTCTGAGTAACATTAAGAATATCTCTATAGATTGTTGCAACACCGCCGCCACGACCGATCAGACGGGGCTCATGCTTATAACAGTATCCTGGTGGACTCATTTAGACCGAAATAATCATTTGGTTTAAGCCAGGTTTCAGTAAGGCACAGAACATCGAAATTATTATCTGTGACCATTTCATTTACAATAACCGCCTTAGGTGTGAGCGATCTAATGTTTAGAAGACCTAGCTTTAGAAATTGTTTTTGTTCACTGATATTTAGATTTTCTGGTTTAATTACAATAATATTCTTGCTAGTTCTTACAGTAGATTTGTTGTTTGGCTTCACTAAGCGAGGAACAGACACAGTTCCTATATAATGTTCTACATTGGTACTTATATCAATTAAGTTGGGACAGCAAAGACTGTGATTTGGACTTTGACTTACTAGTCAGATGGTGTGTAGCGTCTTGGAGATGTTGTCCGACAGAACAGCCGCTCCGACTCTGCTGGGGTGCAGGCCATCAGGACGGAAGAGCCTAGGTCGCTCCCAAAACAGATTCCAATTATTTACAAAGAGCAGTTTCTGTTCATTACACCATGACATTAACCATACATTTAAAGCAAATAATCTACCGAACCTTTCTTGTCCAAGTCGGTAAGTGGGAAGCGGTCCAGACACGACGATCGTTGCTCTAGGCGATGTGCTGCGTACCGTCTCGATCAGGCTGCTGTAGTCCTTCTTCAGAACCTCCGTCTGCCGCAGCCTGATGTCATTCGTCCCCGCGTGCAGCACGACAACTCCGACGCGCTTGTCACCGTTCAGGATCTCGGGAACCTGCGCAGCGACATCAAGAACACGAGCACCAGGAAAGCAGTGAGTGCGCACCTTACCTTTACCCGAGGTAGCACGGACATGGCGGACCATGGAAGTGCCGATGATCACGGCGTCGTTGCGTTCCGACTCGCGAAGAGGGGAGAAGCGGTTCCGGGTGGAGATCTCGAAGACCGGGAGGGGCGGAGAGGTTCTTGCTCTGGTCCTGGCTCGTGTCGTGACCCAGGGTGCAGGAGTGATTGAAGGCAGAGATGATCGCGTCCTCCTGGGCAGAGAAACGTAGGGCGATAGAAGGTCTGTTAAATACACAGGAGCTAAACCATTTAGAGCTTTATAAGTCAGTAGTAATACTTTGTAATTGATACGGAACTTAATAGGTAACCAGTGTAGAGATGATAAAATTGGTGTTATATGATCATATTTTCTTGATCTAGTAAGAACTCTAGCGGCTGCATTTTGGACTAACTGTAGCTTGTTTATTGAGGATGCAGGACAACCAGCTAATAAAGCATTACAGTAATCTAGTCTCGAGGTCATGAATGCATGAACTAACTTTTCTGCATCTGAAACAGATAGCATGTTACGTAGCTTAGCAATGTTTCTAAGGTGGAAAAAGGCTGTTCTTGTAACATATGAAATATGATTTTCGAAAGTCAAGTTGCGGTCTAGCATAACACCCAGGTCTTTTACTGTAGTGGATAAAGTAACAGGACATCCTTCTAAATTAAAGTTGTATTGTAAGGGATTTTGTGGGTAGTTTTTTAGACCAATAAGTAATACCTCCGTTTTATCTGAATTTAATAGCAGGAAATTACACGTCATCCAGCATTTTATATCTTTTAGACACTCTGTCAAGTTAGATAAGTTAGTGTTTTCATCTGGTCGTGATGAGATATATAATTGAGTGTCATCAGCATAACAGTGAAAATTAATTCCATGTTTTCTTATAATATTACCAAGTGGCAGCATATATATTGAGAATAGCAGAGGGCCTAGCACAGACCCTTGCGGCACTCCATAGTCTACTGATGTTATCTTTGATTTTTCCCCATTTAAACAGACGAAATGGTAACGGTCTGATAAGTACGATCTAAACCAGCTTAATGCCTGTCCCTGGACACCAGTGTAGTTTTGTAGTCGATCTAAGAGTATTTTATGATCTATAGTGTCGAACGCAGCACTAAGATCAAGTAGAACTAGTATTGAGATACAGCCTTGGTCAGAGGCTAAGAGTAAATCATTTGTAATTTTAACTAGCGCAGTTTCTGTGCTATGATGCGGTCTGAATCCCGACTGAAATTTTTCATAGATATCATTTTCTTGCAAGAAAGAGCACAATTGAGCGGACACAATTTTTTGACAAATTTCAGCAGTGCGTATTATGCATTTTACCATGTAATGATCAGTGAGATCGTCACTTTGCGGTATAATATCTATATCGGTTGGATCGGTTCCATATGATATAATTAAATCTAGTGTATGATTTAGACGATGAGTGGGACCACTGACGTTTTTGCTTCACCCCAAAAGAGTTTAATAGATCTGTAAACGCAGCCCCTAACGCATCATTTGTATTATCTACGTGTATGTTAAAGTCGCCAACAATTATTGCTTTATCGACATTGACCAATAGGTCTGAGAGAAAGTCTGCAAAATCTTTTAGGAAATCAGCATATGGCCCTGGAGGTCTATATACGTGGGAAGCGGTCCAGACACGACGATCGTTGCTCTAGGCGATGTGCTGCGTACCGTCTCGATCAGGCTCCTGTAGTCCTTCTTCAGAACCTCCGTCTGCCGCAGCCTGATGTCATTCGTCCCCGCGTGCAGCACGACAGCTCCGACGCGCTTGTCACCGTTCAGGATCTCGGGAACCTGCGCAGCGACATCAAGAACACGAGCACCAGGAAAGCAGTGAGTGCGCACCTTACCTTTACCCGAGGTAGCACGGACATGGCGGACCATGGAAGTGCCGATGATCACGGCGTCGTTGCGTTCCGACTCGCGAAGAGGGGAGAAGCGGTTCCGGGTGGAGATCTCGAAGACCGGGAGGGGCGGAGAGGTTCTTGCTCTGGTCCTGGCTCGTGTCGTGACCCAGGGTGCAGGAGTGATTGAAGGCAGAGATGATCGCGTCCTCCTGGGCAGAGAAACGCACGGAGTAGACGAAGTCGGAGTCAAAGTCAAAAAGTTACTAACCACTGACTTGTGAGCATCGGCGCGTGATGTTTCAAGCGCTGATCGCCGATCTCGCAGCTCGGCTTGCTTCTCCAGCAGAACACGAATCTGCTTCTCCACCGACTCCAGCTCCAATCGTACCGAAATCAGCTCGAATGTGTCCTCACCTGCACTCAGAGGTAACGTTAGACACACATCCGATATGTTCGCCATTATAACAGATGAACAGTAAATTAGTATTAACAGTAACAGTAAAGCAATCCGATTGTTTTTTTTTTTATAAGGAATAGTATCGAGGATAAGTTCACATGATATAAAAATAGAAAGTGCCTGTTTACAATTGAGTGGTAAAGAAGAAAATCAAGGATTAATGAATCAATTCGACGGAGCTCCAAACACAAACACAGACCGCACGCGCATGTGCTTATGCCCCGTTGATGCGGGCTCTAAGCACAATCAACGTGTGTCTGTACTTTCAGAGAAGCTTTCAGAGAAACGGGTGTAAAAGATGAGACGACGCTCGATAGGCGCAAGGCCACGCGTGAAATGCTAGCGGGCTAAAGGCTAGTAGCCGAGATTCGGAAAGTTGGATCTAAGTAGCGATATCAAAGCAATCCGATTGTTTTTTACAAGGAATATTATCGAGGATAAGTTCACACGATATAAAAATAGAAAGTGCCTGTTTATAATTGAGTGGTAAAGAAGAAAATCAAGGATTAATGAATCAATTCGACGGAGCTCCAAACACAAACACAGACCGCACGCGCATGCGCCCCATTATTGATCATTTCGGGTAGGTACGCGTAGAGTGGAATAGGGATCCTCCATAGGGAAAGGTTAGTTGGCACTTCAGCACTGCGTTGTCATCGGGTCCAGACGAAGGTCCTTCGTCAGATCTGGAAACGGCCTGGATCCGGCAGGCTGCAGGAAAACCTAGGGATAAACAAAGAGACTAAATTAGCGTAGATGCCATTCTTCTTATGATATAACGAGTACATCAGGATTTGATGGAAGTGTTCCCAGTTCCGGCTGACCTAATCTATGCAGCCTAACGCCCTAAGCCCAGCAGTCGATTTAGATATTCTAGGTACTATCAACTGGCCGGAACTTTGAGATCGCAATAGACGTGAAGGACTACAATGCCATAGACAGACCTTCCACGACAATTGTAAAACCCCAGGCCGGTAACCTTGTGTGAGTTGGAAGCCTCAGCCTTAAAGCACCATGCAGGAAACATGACACCAAAAGTTTTCTCCCCAAATACTCACAACCCAAAGGTGCGTGGTAAGCAGCTATGGCTGCCATGTAAACTTTTAAAGTGGAGGGAGATAACCCTGTGGAGAACCAATCTCGCAGGAACTCCAGCACTGTACCAACTGGGGAGTTAACTGGGTCCAGCCAGGGGCGGATCTACCAGGGTGGCATGGGGTGGCAACTGCCACCCTAAGAAAGAGCATTGCCACCCCGTCTGCCACCCCAGCACTGGAATCCCAATTTTAAATATAAATGGTTTCCTCTACCGATGTACAGCAGCGGCGCTTCAAATGCTAAACTATTTCCAAAAGTACGAAGTTCAGTAGGCTATCATTTTCAGGATTGTCGGAACATTTGACAAGTGACATCACATGACAACGACTCATTTGGCACTCTCCGTCACATATGCTGAAGTTGATCGAAGATCACATCATCAAATCCAGGTACTGAAATACTGTCACATTTTTACTGATAAATTAATTAGGTTAAAATTGTAAGGGGTATACAGTCAAAGAACCAGAACCAGATATGAAGAATGAAGACCCAAAGTCAGAATTATAATAAATTGATGGAAAGTTTTACTGAAGATAGTTTGCAGTTTCATCAGCAGAAGTCAGCTTCAAGACTCTCACAGGTGTTCGTAGGCCGCCCCGCTACAGTTACAAAGATCATACCCTACACCAACGTCTAAGCTACAGTACATCATTGATTACAGCTAGAATGATTCTCATTGGCTAAGAAATATATAAACTCAGTAATTTTCCACACATATACAGATAGACGGAAGCATATCTCCATTGATTAAGCAGCCGACACTCAGACCCTGAAGTTAGGCTAGTCATGACCTTCCAGGTCGCAGATTTGGGTTGCTGAGCGCCAGCCTGTCTCGAACAACAATTCAGTCAATCTCCAATAATGCCAGTGGTTCCTTAACCTGTAACCAAGAAGATTAACACACACACACCGACACACAGCTTTTACAAGGTTGAATTTGGCCAGGCTCTAACTATAAACAGGAGAGTCCTCTCAAAACATTGATATAATGTGTTCTTTCTCTCAAGGAGAGCTAAACTTTAGTCTAACTGGAAAGTAAGGCTTTAACAAAAAAATGGTCCCTTAAACTATTGGTTTCAATGACCCCTGTATGTTTTAACACGGTGAAGACCTTTCTCAAATGCAAAACAAGTCCATATTTAATTTCTGGAAGCTGGGCTAAATAAGCAATCAAGCACTGTTACTGCATTCAGATTGTGGCAAGCAGGACAAGGCAAGCTCAACAAACTCTCCTAAGCTAAATTATGTCCATTAATTAAGTAAAATCTGGGTGTATTTTTTGACTCTGAATTAAAGTTTACAAAACAAGTAAGTGCTGTGGTGAAAAGTAGTTTCTATTACCTAAGATTAACAGCGAAAATGAAACCTATGCTCTCACGTAGGGATTTGGAGACAATCATCCACGCATTTATATCATCAAGACTGGACTATTGTAACGTGGTATATTTGGGACTCTCTCAGTCATTGCTGAATCGATTGCAGCTGGTTCAAAATGCCGCTGCTAGACTTTTGACCAGCATGAGAAAGAGTGAAAGAATCACCCCAATTCTAAAATCCCTTCAATGGCTACCAATCAGATTTCGGATCGATTTTAAGACCTTAATATTCTTTTTTTTTAATTTTAAATGATCTGGCACCCTCCTACCTATCTGATCTTATTACTCTGTACCAGCCAGTAAAGAATCTGAGATCGGCAGATAAATTATTGCTCCAGGTACCGCGGTCCAGACTCAAGCGGAAAGGTGACCGAGCCTTTTCGATAGCTGGTCCTAGGCTATGGAATACTTTACCTCTGGCATCCGCTCCATCCCCACGTTGCATTCTTTCAAAACGCACTTCTAAAGCTTGGCATTTAACTGACCCAAGAGAGACCTAAATATATTAATTTTATGTTGTTGTGTTTTGTATTCTTTCTGTTTGGTTTTATTGTTGGAATTGTACAGCACTTTGGGCTGCACTTGAGGCAGTAGAAATGTGCTATATAAAAAATAAACTAAACTAAACTAAACTAAAATCTTTAACACCAGCTTGTTCCCATACACCCAAACCTACAGGCGCACCTTATCCACTTTAACTCCACCAATCCACTAAATAGAAATATTTCCATTCTCACTGCCGCAGCAGCATCCACCCACTCGCACCAGCAGGAACCAACTTCACTATTGACTGCCAAAACAGCAGTACTACCTCAGCTCCCACAGAAGTGCCGATTCTCCATCCAAAATGCTTGGCAATACTGCAGCAGTCTTATCTCCTCTGCTCCCGCAGGAACTCAATTTCTCTGGATAAATTTCTCCACCGCCGCAGCAGTGATGTTCTCTCACGCTCCCGCAGGAACTCAGTTACTCCATCTCAGTGGCGGCTGGTTAAAATAGTGGAGGCACACAACATTTTAGCGGTCAGATTTTTTAACTACTTTAAAATGGCTTTTTTGTCAAGTCAAGTCACCTTTATTTATATAGCGCTTTTTACAATACAAATTGTTTCATAGCAGCTTTACAGAGATAACAGGAAAATAATGTTGTAATAGTATTGTTAAATTCAAAATTAAATGTTAAATGTCCCCAATTAAGCAAGCCAAAAGCCAATGGCGACAAAGGCGAAGAGAGGCGAAAAAGGCAACAGTGGCAAGGAACCAAAACTCATCAGTGACAGAATGGAGAAAAAAACCTTGGGAGAACCCAGGCTCAGTCGGGGGCCAGTCCTCCTTTGGCCAACGAATGAACAGTGTATGATTATGATTTAGGCAGCATAATAGGCCAGGAGTCAGATGGGATCAGAACTTTCACAATATTTATCCAGTTCATCTGGTTGGGGGTTGGAGTCATCACGCTGGTGTGGAGATGAGTTTGTTGAGGTGTCCATGAGGCTTTCACAGTGTTGATGAGGCTGGCACTTCAGGGATGCGTTGTCGTCGTGTGCAGGCGATGGTCCTTCATCAGATCTGGATACGGCCTGGATCCGGCGGTTTGCGGTAAACCTCGGGATAAACAGAGAGACTAATATTAGGGTAGACGCCATCCTTCTTATGATGTACAAAGTACATCAGGAATTAAAGCTGCAAGCAGCGATGGGCGGGCCCTCGCACATGTAGCGCATCGGGGAGTGATGCGGCCGCATATTCTGTTGCATATTCTGGACCTCTGCCAGTGCAGCTGTGAATTTGCTATGCTTTTCAGACACTGCATGAAGGTGTTATACGTCACTTCCTGTTGCCAGCAGGTGGCGCTATGACTGTGGGTGAATGTGGGCATGTACATGAGTTCAGGGCGGGACTCTTATCCTACATGTAAAGTTTGGTGCAGCTGTGAGCATGTACACTGAAGTTACAACCACTTCCTGTGTCGTGGCGAAGACTTGATGTTTGACGCCACGCCACGCCACGGACACGTCGATTGACGAAAGCTCACAGATAGCACAACTTTTCTTCCTCAATGCCTTTAGAAGGCACAGCAGAAATTTGAAGTCGATCTGATTGAATCCCTAGGAGGAGGTCGTTAATGTACGGAGTGTGTAAATCAGCCAAAATTTGACATAAAATTCAAAATGGCCGACTTCCTGTTGGGTTTAGGGGCATTGCTCCAAGAGGCTTTTTTGTGCGTCTGTACATGGTTGATGTGCCACAGAAATTTCGTACATGTAGGTCAAACGTGCGGCGGGGGCTGCTTCGTTAAAGGTCACTTCCTGTTGCCAGCAGGTGGCGCTATGACTGGGGGTGAATGTCGGCATGTACATGTGTTCAGGGCGGGACTCTTGTCAAGCGTGCAAAATTTGGTGCAGATCTGAGCATGTACAGCAAAGTTACTCCAACTTCCTGTTTCATGGCGAATCATCGATGCCAAGGACACACCGATTGACGAAAACTCGCAGATAGCACAACTTTTCATCGTCAATTCCTTTAGAAGGCACAGCAGAAATTTGAAGTCGATCCGACTAAATACCTAGGAGGAGTTCGTTAAAGTACGGAGTGTGTAAATCGTCCCAAAATGGCCGCCAAATTCAAAATGGCGGACTTCCTGTCGAGTTTAGGGTATGGGTTCTTGAGGCTTTTTTGTGCGTCTTGATATGATACACGTCACCACCAAATTTCGTGCATGTAGGTCGAACGTGGACGAGGGGCTAATTATTTTACATTTTCTAGGTGGCGCTAGCGAGCCATTTTGCCACGCCCATCCACGAAACCCACAAAATACAAAATTTTTCACCAGTCCTGACATGTGTGCAAAATTTGGTGACTTTTCGAGCATGTTGCGGCCTCGAAAATGGGGCTTACTTCGCAGAAAAAAAATAAAAAATAAATAAATAAATAATCCTAACAGTTTCAAGAGGGTCCTCGCACGGGTGCTCGGGCCCTAAAAAAGGAAAAAGAAAAAAAAAAAGAAAAAAAATAATCCTAACAGTTTCAAGAGGGTCCACGCACGGGTGCTCGGGCCCTAAAAATAATAATCCTAACAGTTTCAAGAGGGTCCTCGCACGGGTGCTCGGGCCCTAATAATCCTAACAGTTTTAAGAGGGTCCTCGCACGGGTGCTCGGGCCTTAATTATGGGAAGTGTTCCCGGTTCCGGCTGATCTAAACTATGCTGTTACGGTAAAATGCCTTATACGGTTTGCATCCTGTTGTGACGTGGTTGGCCCGGTTCGCGGGCAGTTGTTAATGGAGTATGGATTAATAAAGACGCACATTGAATCAGCTCCGGATTGTTCATTGCATAGCACACAAACATGGTGTCAGAAGTGAACACTAGATCCTGAACATGGCTTTAAACAGCATCCCTGCCCCGGAGGGCATGCGGATGTCAGGAGACATATCCAAAAATTGGGACAATTTCAGAGCGGAATTCGAGGACTACGAGCTAGCTACCGGGCTTAGTGAGAAGCCCAATGAGGTGAGAGCGGCAGCGCTGCGGCGATTAATGGGTAATGAATGTCGGCATATCTACAGTCATAATATGTGACCCTGGACCACAAAACCAGTCTTATGGGTCATTTTCCTTAAATTGAGATTTATACATCACATGAACGCTGAATAAATAAGCTTTCCATTGATATATGGTTTGTTAGGATATGTCAATATTTGGCCGAGATACAACCTTTTGAAAATCTGCAATCTGATGGGGCAAAAAATCTAAATATTGAGAAAATCGCCTTTTAAAGTTGTCCAAATGAAGTCCAGCTACGCATATTACTAATGAAGGGAAATAAATAAAATTTACACCATTGATTTACCACAACTAAACCTTTATTCACACAAAAAATCTCATTAAAATAGCATTATTTGTAATGCGATCTGGTCAAACCCATCGGCTGTCGCGCTGCACGGTTTCAGTATAAGGTCTAAAAATAGATCGAATGTCAGTTTTTTGTCAAAATTGGGTTTTCATAAAATTATTATTCTATAACATCTTGTCTATCCTCTTTGAATATATCTTGGGAAAAATTACAAGTTTAGTGCAGAAAAATTGCGATTTATAGTGGCAAGCTGAAAAGACTGTCTTACTTTCTCTTTAAGAACACGCACAGAGTGAGAGAAAAAATCGACATTTTAATCAATGAAAGAAATAAAAACAGATTTGGGAAACAGATTATCAAAACCTGTAATAGGCTATGTCAAATTTCACCATGTGGTGGCTTTTCCCAGATCGCATCACATTTCACCAGGAACATATAAAATTGAAGAGATCCACACAACACACATTGATCGAATTCGTCGTCTTCCAGGGCATATTATTTGCCAAGCCGGTCTCTGGACATTCTGTATCATCTTCCCAATCATTTGCGAAAAAATAATTTACTATGTTCGTTACATTATTGCTGTCATTAAAGTTTAAATTGAGCAAACGCGCTATCTCAGAATCCATGGCTTGCACCGTAATCATTGCGGATTGTGTACACTGTGCACGCGAAGAAGTCGCCAGCCAATGAGAGGCGCTGTAGCAGGCCGTTGCTAGGAAGAAAACGTTTTTTTTTTACACGAGAAAGTTTTGTTTTAACGCTCTCTATTGGCTTACTGCTCTAATGACGTTGTGGAGAGTTATGAAACCGAAAGCTGGAAATCTAAGCTTGACAACGATACCAAACTTAGCAGCGAGCAAGTTTTTTTAGGCGTGTTTTCTGACTTTTTTTGCGCGATTTTGCTGCATCCACTCACAAAAATATTTTTTATATATATTTACGGTAGGAAATTTACAAAATATCTTAATGGAACATGATCTTTACTGAATATACTAATGATTTTGGCATAAAAGAAAAATCGATCATTTTGACCCATACAATGTATTGTTGGCTGTTGCTAAAAATATACCCGTGCGACTTACGACTGGTTTTGTGGTCCAGGGTCACATATTGTGTTGACCGAGGAACAAACGAAGGATCCGAAAGTCATACTTGATGCATTGGGAGATTATTTCAAGCCTGCGAAAAATGTGATCTACGAAAGATATATGTTCGGTTGTTGCAAGCAGGAGGTTGACGAGCCTATAGACAACTTTCTCACGAGGCTGCGGGAACGAGCATCGACCTGTGAATACAGGGAGCTCAAAGATGAAATGATTCCCGATAGACTTGTCCTGGGCATTGCCAATGAGAACACAAGGCGACGCATGTTGCGTGAACGTCAACTGACTTTGTCACAGTCTGTCGAAATATGCCGACTGGCAGAAGCGACGGAACAACGAGTTAAAGTTATTGACAACACAATCAGTGACGCGGTGAATATTGCACAAGCACAAAGGCTGAAACGCAGGGATGGCGAAATGAATAATGAACAAACGTTCAGAACTGTGAAGTGCAAATATTGTGGGGGTGGTCACAAGAAAGGCAGAGATCAGTGCCCCGCATATGGAAAGACTTGTCGATCATGCGGTGTATTGAATCATTTCGCAAAAGTGTGTAGAGCGCGTCAGACTGCCGACAGGTCCGGCAGAGTGAACGTAATGATGGATGATGGTCAGGATGTGCAAGGGCTCTACAGCGAGGGTCGACTTTTCGCTGCTGAGGAATGCATTGACACAGTAAAGTGCCCCGGTCCAAGATGGTTCGTTAACCTGACGCTTAATAAAAGAAAGCAGGCCTGTCAGCTAGACACGGGCAGTAACTTATGAGCCGTATAACCAAAGAAAAACTGGATTCAGAAAGCCCTTTGCAGCCAAGCACAACAAGACTGAAATTGTATTCTGGTGCCACAATGTGTCTTTAGGCCGATTTATACAGAATGCACAATAAAGAGCACCAAACACAAGCTAGTCTTTGAAGTGGTCGAAGCCGATCAAGAGCCATTACTTTGGGTGACACGTGTGAGCGGCTAGGGCTCATGAAATTTACCATCCCAGAAGAGCTTCACAGACTGATTGCTTACTCCGACATGCCTTTCACAAAGCAACAGTTAATTGACAATTTCAAGGACGTGTTTAATGACCCAGTCGATTCAGTCCCAGGAGAGGTCCGCTTTGTGCTCGACAGCAGCGTGTCGCCTGTGCAATGCGCGCCACGGAACGTGCCAGTGGCCTTGAAAGCCAGAGTAAAAGAACAGCTGGATAAATACATGAGAGACGGACACATCACAAGTGTCACGGAACCTACACCATGGATCAGCAACATGGTAGTCATAGCCAAGCCAGACAAAGTAAGAATATGTATAGACCCAAAACACCTTAATCAAGCACTGCAAAGATCGCACTATCACATGCCAACCAGGCTTGTGCACAATTCAGAATTGAATTGAGAATGACTCTTTAATTCCAATTCAATTCTTGAATTTGAATTGAATTTGAATTTATGTCAAAAAAAAGGTCTAGAATTACAATTCGAATTTGAATTAAAGGAAGCAGAATTGCAATTAAAAACAAATTCTAAGAAATTCATATAGATATTTTAAGTGAAGTGTTTATCAATGAAGCTTTACAGTATATTTCAGATATGATTGCATTACATATTCTACCTGTATAAATGATATTAGTTTGAACTACTAGTACAGATTACATTAACAGGAAATATTTTCCCTCAGCAATGAATGTTAAAAGCTCTAGTCACAGAACAAATAATTAAGTTTGATTTAAAGTAAAACTCACTGTCTGTGAGTTGCTTTGCAATTACATTGAAATAAACATGAGTTTAATTTAATGCATCCTGAGAGTGTTTATTTGGTCCAGAAACAGTATAAATTATATATAAATGAGGCCATAAATGATGTTGAAAATATGTCCACAGTGGCCACATTTGAACTAGTTTTTAACCTTGTACGAAGAGGGTCCATGAGTCAATATCGGACGTGCAGAACACGTCAAAAAAAGACATTAAAACTTTCATTCTGGTTCCTCAGTGGACGTCTTTTCAACGTAGACTTTTGTGACAAAGACGTTGAAAATACATCTTTTGGACATCGCTAACTGTAATGAAATTATGTTGTTGAATTACAAATGAATGTAATTGTATTTAGTTGTATTACTGAGGTAAAATGTGAAATTTAATTAGTTACTAATCAAATTAAAAGGAAATTGCTTTACATTGATAAAGTAATCCAAATAAAGTAATCCAAACCACATTTATAATGGGTAACTTATAACAGTAAGCAATTACATTTCCAAAGTAACCTTCCTAACACTGAATGTATGTGAGATTCAACACATTCTTTCTGTTGTGTGACTCTGTTGAATTTCTTTGAATTGCCATGAATTTTATTCCACTTCCTATCATTCCAATTCAAATTCAAATTCAACCTCATGTGGGGTGGAGTCAATTCAACTCAAATTCCAATTCATGAATTGAATGGAGGCCAATTCTGAAATTCTGAATTTTGCACAAGCCTGATGCCAACGCTGGGAAGACGTTCTGTATAAATTACCAAAAGCACGTCTGTTCACGCTGGTAGACGTTCGCGATGCCTTTCTACACTGCAAGCTGGATAATGAAAGCAGCTTAATGACAACTTTCTGGACACCATGGGGGCGGATGAGATGGCGTAAACTGCCTTTCGACGTCTCCATAGCACCAGAAATCTATCAACGTAAGCAACACGAGCTTGATGGGACTCCGAGGCATAGAGCCCATAGCGGATGACATACTGGTTGTTGGCTGCGGTGACTCGGACGCAGAGGCCGAGTTAGATCACGACAGAAATCTCGGCGCTCTGATGGAGCGATGCAGAGCTGTGAAACTCCGGCTGAGTGAAAAAAGGTGCAATTCAAACTCAAAGCGGTGCACTTTCATGGGCACATATTGTCAGCGGAAGGATTGCGAATTGACCCAGAAAAGACTAAAACAGTCCTGGCAATGCAGACACCGCAGGATGTAAAAGCAGTTCAGCGCTTCATTGGATTTGTGACGTACCTGGCCAAATTTCTCCCACGGCTTTCAGAGGTATGTGAGCCGCTTCGCAGGCTTCTGGACAAAGACGTAGCGTGGCACTGGCTCCCTAAACACGACGAGGCAGTTCAAGAAATAAAACGCATGATTACGAACACGCCCGTTTTGAAGTATTACGACATAAACAAGCCAGTGACAATACAAAGCGACGCCAGCAAGAACGGTTTGGGCTGTTGTCTGCAGCAGCAAGGACAAACTGTGGCGTTCGCCTCTCGAGCGCTTACGAGAACTGAACAAAATTATGCCCAAATTGAGAAGGAATGCTTGAGTATCGTGTTCGCATGTCAGAGGTTTCATCACTACCTGTACGGCAGGGAGACAATTACTGCTGAAACCGACCATAAACCCCTCGTGACAATATTTAAGAAACCACTTCTTAATGCCCCCAAACGCCTCCAAAGCATGTTATTACAGCTTCAAAGCTACAACCTGAATGTTGTGTACAAACCTGGTCCAGAGATGTACATAAGTGATACGCTGAGCAGGGCAGTGCTCGACAAGCAGGTGTCCAACGAGCCCGGACCACAACAACACGTAGTACCATGGACAGCGCCGAGGCTGTGCTCTCATTCATAGACCAAGCCCTACATCTCAACGTGACAGACATCAGTCTCCGTCAAATTGTGGCCGAGACCAAAGCTGACGACGCGTTGCAGGAGCTGGCAAAGACTGTGCTAACTGGCTGGCCCGAACGCAAAGAAAACGCGTCGCTCTTGGTGCGCGAGTATTGGCCATTCAGAGATGAAGTGAACATTCAAAATGGTGTGCTTTATAGGGGTCAGTGTGCCATTATACCGAAGGCATTGAGAGCAGCAATGCTCAATCGCATTCACGCCACTCATATTGGAGGAGAAGCCTGTTACAGACAGGCGAGGGAAACGCTATTCTGGCCCAACATGAGAGGAGAGATAAATGATTATGTGGCTAACGGTCCTGCATGTAACGAGTACGCGCACAACCAGCAAAAGGAAATGATGATGTCCCATGACATCCCTGTGCGCCCCTGGCAAATAGTCAGTATGGACCTGTATGCATATGGTGGCAGAGAATTTCTGATCATAGTGGACCACTACTCAGATTACTGGGAAATCGATCAGTTGCCAGATCTGACGGCGGACACAGTCATTACACGCTGCAAAGTGCAGTTTGCGTGTTACGGCCAGCCAGATCAAGTGATTACCGACAACGGGCCGCAATTCGCTTGTGAACAGTTTAGAAAATTTGCGGCCCAGTGGGGATTCATGCATGTCACATCCTCTCCCCAGCACCCAAAATCTAACGGAAAGGCAGAATCGGCCGTGAAGATTGTGAAATCACTCTGTAGGAGGGCAAAACTCGACGGAACAGATCCATGGTTAGCAATTCTGCACTGGCGAAACACGCCCACAGAGGGATTGGACAGCAGTCCTGCTCAACGACTGATGTCACGCAGACTTAGGTCGGGGCTTCCCATGACAAACAGTTTACTTTTCCCCAAGGTGGTCGAAGGAGTTTCGGAGAAACTGAGGTGGAAACGACGCATGGCAAAATTCCACTATGACGCGAGAGCCAAAGACCTGCCAGAGCTTAATGTCGGTGAACACATCAGAATGAGACCACTGCCTGGAGACCGCACGGGACGGTGGCGGAGAGGCCAGTGTCTGGGAAAAGTGAATCCGCGGTCTTATGTGGTGGATGTGGATGGCACATTATACAGGCGCAACCGTGTGGATTTGCGAAGGGCTGAGCGTAGCCTCGGTAGCCAGCGACGGTGAAACAGAAACCAGAGAGGGCGACACATCGGACAGCACAGAATATGGGCCAGAGCAAGTTCAAGAACAAAAGCTGTCAGTGAGTAATATGCCTGCCCAGCGCGAAACCCTGATCATTACGCGCAGCGGCTGTCAGTCACGTCCACCACAGAGACTGGACTTGTGATTTTACCTTAGTGGTGTAGACAGACTAACGCACCAGCAATGCAGTTCAGTTTTAGTAATGCACAGCAGAAGTTGGTCTAGTAACCACTCATGTTCGGGTTGTTAATTAGTTGAGGGGGTTCTTATTGAAGTGTGGCAACGTTGTAAAGAAAGGGAGATGTTACGGTAAAATGCCTTATATGGTTTGCATCCTGTTGTGACGTGGTTGGCCCGGTTCGCGGGCAGTTGTTAATGGAGTATGGATTAATAAAGACGCACATTGAATCAGCTCCGGATTGTTCATTGCATAGCACACAAACTAGGCAGCCTAACATTGAATTATAGAAATCTATAATGTGTTATGTGAATGCTAAGCCAAAGAGATGTGTTTTTAGTCTAGATTTAAACTGACAGACTGTATCAGACTGTATCCGGACCGTGTTAGGAAGGTTGTTCCAAAGTTTTGGTGCTAAATAGGAAAAGGATCTACCGCCAGCAGTCGATTTTGATATTCTAGGTATTTTCAACTGGGCAGAATTTTGAGATCGCAATAGACGTGAAGGACTATAATGCGTTAAGAGCTTGCTCAAGTACTGGGGAGCTAAACCATTTAGTGCATGCTCTCCTTGAGAGAAAGAACACATTATCTCAATGTTTTGAGAGGAATCTCCTGTTTATAGTTAGAGCCTGGCCAAATCTAACCTTGTAAACCTTGTAAAGTAATCAGCAATATTTAAAAATTTATACGATGTTTAATGGGGAGCCAATGCAGTGTTGACAGAACCGGGCTAATATGGTCATACTTCCTGGTTCTGGTAAGAACTGTAGCGGCTGCGTTTTGGACCAGCTGTAGTTTGTTTAATAAGCGTGCAGGGCAACCACCCAGTAGAGCATTACAATAATCTAGCCTTGAGCTCATGAATGCATGAACTAATTGTTCAGCATTTGTCAGTGAGAGCATATGACATAATTTAGATATATTTTTAAGATGGAAAAAGTCACTTATATACCTGAATATTTATAGAAAACAACACAGAAATCAAGACAATATAAATATAAGTTACCTTACCTAGTCCTACCCTATCACTTGAAGCAACAAAGCCATCATTCTGTGCTTTTAAATGTCCGTAAAGTCCGCACCAAGAAAAAAGTGATGGAATTTTTTTTGTTTGCATTTCTTATCTCCTTATGTCTCCAGTAACCACACTCAATGTATTTTTTTTCAACACATACCATAATTTTTAAAATAAAGACCTCTACCAAATGGTTGAGATGTCACTTAATGGTAGAAAATGGTACCGGAATTCATACACATAATTTGCCATACTTTTTCATTGCCCATCATAATTTATGATAAAAACCTTTTCCAATCTTGACAAGAAAGTTGAGAAGTGATATTTGGACAGAAATTTATTAATTTGTTACAGCAGAATGCATACAATAACATTCAATGGAATTTATGTCATTTTTGGTATTACGCCTAAACAAAGTCTCATGGGAACTTAAATTTTGTGATATCAACTTCAGATTTGGAACAAACTCGTTTGATATATGGTTTTGATTTTATAGTAATTTTATAGTCAAAAATATTTAGTAAAATATATATTTTATATAAAAGAAAAAATATTAAGTACCGTATATTTGATTTAATGTAAACTTAAAACTTCCATACATTTTTCATACTTTTATTATTATTTTTATTTTATTATTTTTTTATTAATGGAATATACAAAAGGGTACAGCAATATTTATAAAAGTATACATTCCTTTTTTCCCCCTTTTTTACAACTGCTAAGGGTGGACACAAACATGAACAATCATAACCCTCAGTCAGTAATACTTTTTTTTTTTTTAAGTGCTTTTACTTCAGCAATAATCTGTTGAGGGTTTTCTTTAAAACAAGACCAAACGTAGGTCTTTATTCCAAAGCATTCTTGAATTACAACCAAGTTTTAATAGTGCATTGTAATGTCCATTCTCAAAAAGGGGGGTGACAGTTAGCCGTTATGTGCCAAATCAACCGTTTGGTTGAGCATATTTTTGAAAAATTATTAAAAACATACTTGAGTTTTTTCATGGCACCAATTAACATAATTATGTAAAGTTAGGTCTCTTACAGTGTAATATCTAAAAAAAATATATGCTTAGCTTGCAAAATTTCACCAAAAACAGTTCACATGGCTGGGGTGATTTATTTGTTTCTGACATCCATGTTAGAAGAAGTGTTGTGACAAGTGCTGTTGATTGACACTGTGACACCTAGTGGATTTTTTTTTGGCATAACATACCTCAACCAGATGGTAGAGATGGCTCAATCAGTTTGAGTTAAGTTAGGTACTCCTCTCAATAAAATATAGTGACTCAAAATGTGTCAACCATTTGGATGAGCAGACAGTTAATGGGTTAAAAGAGCACATTCAGACGTTTAGTGAAGCTGATTGCTGTAGCCTATATCTTACTTAGGCATGGGGTCTTCCTTCATTTTGAATTTGAAGCTGTTTGAATGGTAGTTTAGTAAATTTGTTTGCGATCAAATAATCAATATATAACTCTATATATGGTTTCATCCAATCAGTCATCAAGGGCTAGTTGTCATCAGGTTTTACCAACCATTGTCCAACAGCACCTTACCTGAAAGTTTCTATTATCTAGTGACTTGTAGCTGTCAGGTGGTTTAATGGTGCTAATGCAGACGGTAGAGTGGTGCCATGCTTATGTCTCAATTCATTCAATTCAAGTTTATTTATAGCGCTTACAATACATTGTCTCAAAGCGCTTACGAAGTGCATTCAGAAATGTACAAAGAAAAATACAGTTAGTTAATCATGTATAAATTTAGGCATAACATGTCGCCGGTGTTTAGTCGTCTCTTCACAGGCGTTGAGTCGTCTCTCCACAGGCGTTTAGTCGTCTTATCACAGGTGTTGGGGCATCTGAAGTCTCCGTGAGAGGCTGGATACAAACTGGAGCTGACGAACGCTATTTACCTCGGGACTAGCGTCCCGAGATAACAGCAGAAAGACAGATGGGAAATAATTAGCATAGCTGATGTTCATAATATTAATGCATTCGAACTGATTCAGAAGTAGTATAAAAGGTAAGCATTAAGTGAATGCTTGGTTAAAGAGATGCGTCTTTAATCTAGTTTTAAACTGGGACAGCGAGTCTGAGTCTCGAACAATATCAGGAAGGCTATTCCAGAGTTTAGGAGATAAATGTGAGAACGCCCTCCCTCCTTTAGTAGACTTAGATATCCTAGGAATGACCAGAAGCCTCGAATTTTGTGATCTTAAAGAGCGCGATGGATTGTAGGGCGATAGAAGGTCTGTTAAATACACAGGAGCTAAACCATTTAGAGCTTTATAAGTCATAGTAATACTTTGTAATTGATACGGAACTTAATAGGTAACCAGTGTAGAGATGATAAAATTGGTGTTATATGATCATATTTTCTTGATCTAGTAAGAACTCTAGCAGCTGCATTTTGGACTAACTGTAGCTTGTTTATTGAGGATGCAGGACAACCAGCTAATAAAGCATTACAGTAATCTAGTCCCGAGGTCATGAATGCATGAACTAACTTTTCTGCATCTGAAACAGATAGCATGTTACGTAGCTTACTTAGCATGTAACATATGAAATATGATTTTCGAAAGTCAAGTTGCGGTCTAGTATAACACCCAGGTCTTTTACTGTAGTGGATAAAGTAACAGGACATCCTTCTAAATTAAAGTTGTATTGTAAGGGATTTTGTGGGTAGTTTTTTGGACCAATAAGTAATACCTCCGTTTTATCTGAATTTAATAGCAGGAAATTACACGTCATCCAGCATTTTATATCTTTTAGACACTCTGTCAAGTTAGATAAGTTAGTGTTTTCATCTGGTGTGATGAGATATATAATTGAGTGTCATCAGCATAACAGTGAAATTAATTCCATGTTTTCTTATAATATTACCAAGTGGCAGCATATATTTTTTTATTTTTTTTTATTTTTTTATTTTACCTTTATTTAACCAGGAAAATCTCTCTGAGATTAAAAATCTCTTTCACAGGAGAGTCCTGGCCATATATATTGAGAATAGCAGAGGGCCTAACACCGATCCTTGCGGCACTCCATAGTCTACTGATGTTATCTTCGATTTTTCCCCATTTAAACAGACAAAATGGTAACGGTCTGATAAGTACGATCTAAACCAGCTTAATGCCTGTCCCTGAACACCAGTGTAGTTTTGTAGTCGATCTAAGAGTATTTTATGATCTATAGTGTCGAACGCAACACTAAGATCAAGTAGAACTAGTATTGAGATACAGCCTTGGTCAGAGGCTAAGAGTAAATCATTTGTAATTTTAACTAGCGCAGTTTCTGTGCTATGATGCGGTCTGAATCCCTACTGAAATTTTTCATAGATATCATTTTCTTGCAAGAAAGAACACAATTGAGCGGACAATTTTTTCTAGTATTTTAGACATAAATGGAAGATTTGAGATGGGTCTGTAATTTGCTAGGTTATTTGGATCTAATTGCGGTTTCTTAATGAGAGGTTTTATTTCTGCCAGCTTGAATATTTTTGGAACATGACCTAAAAATAAAGACGAGTTAATAATATTGAGAAGAGGCTCTTCCACTACAGGTAACACTTCTTTAAGTAGTTTAGTGGGTATTGGATCTAATAAACATGTTGTTGGTTTAGATGCAATGATTAGTTTATTTAGCTCTTCCTGTCCTATAGTTGTAAAGCGGTTTAGTTGTTCTAGAGGGGCCATAATTGAGGCTGAGTCATAAGACACCATAGAGGATTGTACATTTACAATTGTGTTTCGGATGCTTTCTATTTTCTCATTGAAGTAATTCATAAAATCATTACTACTATATTGTAACGGAATATTTTGCTCTGGAGATGTCTGATTATTTGTTAGTCTAGCCACGGTGTTAAATAAAAACCTTGGATTATTTTGGTTATTTTCTATTAGTTTGCGGATATGCTCAGCCCTGGCTGATTTTAGAGCCGTTTTATAACGTGACATACTGTCTTTCCACGCGATTCTGAAGACCTCTAAATTAGTTCGTTTCCATTTACGCTCTAAGTTACGAGTTTCTCTCTTGATAGCATGCGTAGCACTGTTGTACCACGGTGCTTTAGTTTTCTCTCTAACCTTTTTTAATCTAATTGGTGCAACAATATCTAGTGTACTAGAGAAAATGTTGCTCATACTGCTAGTCATTTCCTCTAGTTCATCTGTTTGTTTGGGTTCACTGAGCAGCTGAGATAGATCAGGTAAGCTATTTGAGAATCTATCTATAGTGGTTGGAATGATTGTTCTGCCTGGTCGATAACGTGGTGCAACATGACAAATTTCAGCAGTGCGTATTATGCAAGTTACCATGTAATGATCAGTGAGATCGTCACTTTGCGGTATAATATCTATATCGGTTGGATCGGTTCCATATGATATAATTAAATCTAGTGTATGATTTAGACGATGAGTGGGACCACTGACGTTTTGCTTCACCCCAAAAGAGTTTACTAGATCTGTAAACGCAGCCCCTAACGCATCATTTGTATTATCTACGTGTATGTTAAAGTCGCCAACAATTATTGCTTTATCGACATTGACCAATAGGTCTGAGAGAAAGTCTGCAAAATCTTTTAGGAAATCAGCATATGGCCCTGGAGGTCTATATACGGTAGCCAAGGCTATAGATAATAAGGATTTCTTTCTTACATCTAAGAGCGTAACATTTAGCACAAGTACTTCAAACGAATTAAACCTATGACAAGTTTTCTGAGTAACATTAAGAATATCTCTATAGATTGTTGCAACACCGCCGCCACGACCGATCAGACGGGGCTCATGCTTAAAACAGTATCCTGGTGGAGTAGACTCATTTAGACCGAAATAATCATTTGGTTTAAGCCAGGTTTCAGTAAGGCACAGAACATCGAAATTATTATCTGTGACCATTTCATTTACAATAACCGCCTTAGGTGTGAGCGATCTAATGTTTAGAAGACCTAGCTTTAGAAATTGTTTTTGTTTACTAATATTTAGATTTTCTGGTTTAATTACAATAATATTCTTACTAGATCTTACAGTAGATTTGTTGTTTTGGCTTCACTAAGCGAGGAATAGACACAGTTTCTATATAATGTTCTACATTGGTACTTATATCAATTAAGTTGGGACAGCAAAGACTGTGATTTGGACTTTGACTTACTAGTCAGATGGTGTGTAGCGTCTTGGAGATGTTGTCCGACAGAACAGCCGCTCCGACTCTGCTGGGGTGCAGACCATCAGGACGGAAGAGCCTAGGTCGCTCCCAAAACAGATTCCAATTATTTACAAAGAGCAATTTCTGTTCATTACACCATGACATTAACCATTCATTTAAAGCAAATAATCTACTGAACCTTTCTTGTCCAAGTCGGTACGTGGGAAGCGGTCCAGACACGACGATCGTTGCTCTAGGCGATGTGCTGCGTACCGTCTCGATCAGGCTCCTGTAGTCCTTCTTCAGAACCTCCGTCTGCCGCAGCCTGATGTCATTAGTCCCCGCGTGCAGCACGACAGCTCCGACGCGCTCGTCACCGTTCAGGATCTCGGGAACCTGCGCAGCGACATCAAGAACACGAGCACCAGGAAAGCAGTGAGTGCGCACCTTACCTTTACCCGAGGTAGCACGGACATGGCGGACCATGGAAGTGCCGATGATCACGGCGTCGTCGCGTTCCGACTCGCGAAGAGGGGAGAAACGGTTCTGGGTGGAGATCTCGAAGACCGGGAGGGGCGGAGAGGTTCTTGCTCTGGTCCTGGCTCGTGTCGTGACCCAGGGTGCAGGAGTGATTGAAGGCAGAGATGATCGCGTCCTCCTGGGCAGAGAAACGCACGGAGTAGACCAGGGCTATTCAATTAGTTTCATTCGAGGGCCGCATTATCAAATCGAAAAGTAGAGGTGGGCCGGTGGGTTGGTTTGGGGGTTTATCTTATTTATTGAAACATAAAAGTTTAAATAAATAAGATAAAGTAACCCTAAAAAAATGTGGTATTTACTTGGAAATGTGTATACCCAACAGTAGACTTGATCATTTACAGCTGTGTACAACTATTTTCCTTGGAACAATTAAATTATTTATACAAACTTATAGCTGTTGGTGAGAAATAATAATCATTTTTTATAATTGTTATGCTTAAATGAAAATATTCTGACAGTGAGACTTGTTAACCACAGGCCACTCACTCCCACTATATAAAGAAATGTCACAGGCCACTCACTCCCACTGTATAAAGAAATGTCTAAACACAAGTTAAAAACTATACGCACCTTTACAAAGAAACTGATATAATTTCATAACAAGCATTAGGCTAATTATATATTCCTCTACCCACTTAATAAAACTAATGCAATATAAATCACTATATATTTACTATTATAGGCCTACTATATAATATTATAGTATATATATTTATTTACTATATTTATTTATTACTACATATTATTCAATATCAATATTGCACATTTCTGCCCAACCATGGTAGGCTAAATTACAGTAGCCTACATTCATGGTAAATGTTTGTAAGGATGATTAGGGGATTTAAAGTCTTCTAATTTCGTTCATGCTCCCAGTGTTTCTTCTGCTTTCCTCATCAGTCTTGTTGGGAAAGTTGAAGCTGTTTCATCCGATTTAATACTAATTAAATCATCAAGTTTGTAACAGAGAGGTGTCTGTCGAATTGAAACACTTCTCACTGCTGTCGCAACGCTGTTTAATAATAGTGTCCGGGAGTAAACGCAACTCCGTGCTGGGCCGTGTTGAAACAACTAGTGAAATAACTGAAAACATCGCTATTTGTTGTTATACTGTACTGAACGAGAAACCGCTTCACATGATTCAGTAACGGAGCGGTCCGAATGAATCCGAATAGTTTTAGACCCCGTTATGCAAGCGCGTTTAGAATCGAACCAAATGAATGATTCATTCACGAATGAGTGGTAGCTTATCGCTGGTTCAGTCGACATATAATAACTGCTGAAATATTCGCACGTAAAACGTTTCTCAGGTCAATCGGAGCGAGTATCAAACTGAATTAGCCGCACCGCCAGGAAAAGAGGAGGAGGGAGGTTGGTGCCGTCGGGCCGCATGGAGATGATTGGCGGGCCGCCAATTGAATAGCCCTGGAGTAGACGAAGTCGGAGTCAAAGTCAAAAAGTTACTAACCACTGACTTGTGAGCATCGGCGCGTGATGTTTCAAGCGCTGATCGCCGATCTCGCAGCTCGGCTTGCTTCTCCAGCAGAACACGAATCTGCTTCTCCACCGACTCCAGCTCCAATCGTACCGAAATCAGCTCGAATGTGTCCTCACCTGCACTCAGAGGTAACGTTAGACACACATCCGATATGTTCGCCATTATAACAGATGAACAGTAAATTAGTAGTGATACTACCAATATCACTACTATTTTAGGACTGAAATGATGGATATAACCCGTATCCTTTCAGAGAAACGGGTGTAAAATGAGACGCGAGGCCACGCTCGAAATGCTAGCGGGCTAAAGGCTAGTAGCCGAGATTCGGAAAGTTGGATCTAAGTAGCGATATCAAAGCAATCCGATTTTTTTTATTTTTTTTTATAAGGAATAGTATCGAGGATAAGTTCACATGATATAAAAATAGAAAGTGCCTGTTTATAATTGAGTGGTAAAGAAGAAAATCAAGGATTAATGAATCAATTCGACGGAGCTCCAAACACAAACACAGACCGCACGCGCATGTGCTTAGCACGTGCAAGTTACATCAGCGATAGCAGTTCAAACTAATATCACGTAATCTACATCTTGTCGATGATCGGTTGATATACCAAGAGAAGCAAGCCTCCTCTGCCATGTGACTTTTCTCAACACTCCTAATCGATGAAAGTGAAGTACGCCATGGTGATTGGCTAATTATTTTTCAAACGGAGGCACAAGTCTCTTAGCCTGGTTCTACCAGACTCTCGTACATTTCATTTGTACAGAGAGTCTGGCCTCGCTCCATTGAGAAGCGTTTACTTCCTTGTAGGCGGGTTCTCTGTTAAAGTTCAAAACTATTGGATCTGCCCAGAGTCACTCAGGATCTGCCATAGCCAATCGCTAACGTGCGGTCGTGCGAACCATAGACTGTAAAAAAGCACTCATTCACCACTAGCGGAGTGAGATGGAAAATTAAACTTTTCTCGAACCCCGTGGGGAGGAGGGCCACAACATCATGGCCACCAACAAAACTTAGCAAACATTGTTCTTGCTCCGGCTTTAACTTCTGTATATTTGGCAGTTTTGCAACGACGGACCAAATAGCTTTTCTCACGTCTTTCTCCGCTCCAACTCAAACTGACGCACTACATCGACATCATCATTCTCAGCCACTCCCTCTGTTCGCTGATTGGTCCTACAAAAAATAAATTTCTGGAAACCAAAGTCTACAGCACAATTCCAGACGTAGTACTGAAGGAAAATGAAATTGAGCGGAAGTGCGTAGGATGGCGCAGCCAGGCTACAAGTCTCTGGATATAGATTTGTCTCCCCCTTCCTTCTCTATCCATTCAGATTCGGGACATTGTGGGAAGAAGCACACGGTGTTTACATTTACAGAGGTGAAATTACAATCAAGAAATACACATTCTGAGACACATAATTTTGAGTAGGCTGTGCCTCCCCTGACAAGCCGCCACTGCTCCACCCAAACTTACTCCACTGCCGCAGACGTGTTATTTCTTCCACTCCAGCAGGAGCTCAGCTCTCCGTACAACTTATCCGTTGGATAGTTGGGAAACGCATGCCGGAAAGCATGTTTGGCTCCAGTGCTGCAGCAGTGTCATCTCCGCTCCCGCAAGAGCTTTCCTTCTCCGTATAACCTTGACATCACTGACGCAGCGTTACCTCTTCTGCTCCCGCAAGAGGTCACCTATGTGCAACCTCCCACAGCCGACTACCAGTGAGGCTCACCCTCCTAATTCCTCGACCATCCGATGACAAAAGAAGTCCTCCCGATCCAGTGACTAACCCCCTTGCTACGATTGGTACACTTTCAGCTTTGCGCTCTGCAAGTTTTTAGGGGGCTATTAACATCATTTTCTGGCTGCTGTCACACGTTAGTTTGTAACTTTTGGGAGGAGTACTCTGGTTCGGGCCAAATACTGAGCTCTGAGCCCTCCTCTCAGACAGCACGCCAAATACGCATCAATTAACTCATCATCGGTAATTTTGTCTATCCTATGAGCATGAAAGGAAGCATATATATATATATATATACACACACACACAGTCTACTCACCTACATTCGTCGACAGTTTTCACATCCCTCCACCACCCCTCCTCTCAGACAGCACCACAAATACACATACCATTTATTCTGACTTATTTGTAAGTGTGAACTTGTGAATTTGAAGTCCATCATTCTACAGTGAGGAAGATTATTCACAAGTGGAAAAAATTAAAGACAGCTGTCAATCATCTCGTCCCAGCGATTTCCCTCCAAGGTCAGACCGTGCACTGCCAAGAGCTACATCTCAAGACTCTACAGGACTCAGTTAACATGTTAAAAGGTAAAGTTCATGACAGTACAATTAATTAGAAAAAGACTGAACAAGTATGGCATGTTTGGAAGGGTTGCCAGAAGAAAGCCTCTTCTCTCTAAAAAGAAGCACAGCTTAGAATTGCAAAGTTGCATCTGAACAAACCACAAGACTTCTGGATGAATGTCCTTTGACAGACGAGACCAAAGTGGAGATGTTTGGCCATAATGCACAGCGCCAAGTTAAACTAAACACAGTGTCACAGGTCGGGGGGGCCAAGCCAGACTGCGCCCACCCCTCGAACCCAGGACCACCTCGAGGAGCGTACCAGAGACCAGACAGACAAGAAGAATTTCTAAAAGTAACAATCTTTATTGAATAAAAGCAAGAATTAAAAGTCTTAATGCGGGCTTTGTCTCTCTTTCCAGGGAGGAGGAGACCGAGGGGTTCACTGCGAGGGCCCGGGTTACTGGCAGCCACAGAGGAGGAGGGAGCCGAACGCCCGTCCGGCGTGCAGGTAAGGAACGTGGTAAGTAGACTCTTTTCTGTGTAATACAGGCAGGCAGCGGTCCAGGCAGACCAGGGCCGGGACCACGGGCCAGTAGGGGACTCTCTCCACAGGACAGGTGGGTAGCAGGTAAGTTTTTCCCAAGCGTCAGCTATTCGGTAAATGATCGGCACAGGGGGCGATGGAGTCCAGGAGGGGGACTCGCTGCCGGCCAGGTAGGTAGTCGGGTAGGCAAGTCTCCTCCGTGGAGGGTGCTCTCCCCCGTGGCGTCACTGAACAGCAGGTGTGAGGTCCTCCGGATGCCTTTCCGCCCTTGACGACTCCAGCCAGAGACAAAGGTACCCTCTAATCCAGGACAGAGACAAGTTTACAGGTTCAATTCTATTTCGGTGAAGCAAGGACTTACGGCTGGAGCGGGTGGTTCTGAACAGGCAGACGCTGCTGCTGGGATGTGTCTCTCTTCCGAACAGGCAGCACACCAGAAGGCAGAGGCCGACGAATCTTCAATTTAAATAGACAGAGCCTTTGATACAAGAACGAACATGATCCTTTCGTATAATGGAGAATCGGGCTTACGGCTGGAGCGGGTGGTTCTGAACAGGCAGCGCTGCTGCTGGGATGTGTCTCTCTTCTGAACAGGCAGCACACAAGAAGGTGGTGGCAGAGGAACGTTCTATTTAGATAGACAGGACAAGTTAAACAGGACAATCACGCTCCTCTTCCATATCACAGGACCTGGTGGCCGAAGTGGAACATACACATTCAACCTGAGGGCTTCGTTCCACAAACACTAGACGAGGATGTGAACTGGAGAGTACTGGCGGTTAAATAAACATGTACATCCACACACTGCAACTTCACGTCAAGTCCAATACTGTGTGACACTTCAATTCGGGCACCGCAATCCACTCAAATCTTAGTGCAATAAGGCCAGCACTCACCCACTGTTAAATCCCTCCACTGTCGCGCTGAATCAACACCCGGAAGCTGAAGAGATGGAGAGGATTTCACACCGCATGGAACACAGCGTCTTCAACACTCTTTCACACTCAGAAGAAGATATCAGGTGTTCAAGGATGAATCAGTTCACACTCTTAGTGGTAATTATATTTGTGGTCAATACACTTCACAATTCCGTATTCAACTCAGTGCAAGACATGCATTCACAGAGATTCGATGCTTTATTACTTAACTTCCTCTCAGGAATGATGGCGTTCTCCAGTCTTGACTGTATCTCCACACTTCTCCCACTTTCCATCCAGTTCACGTTTCCAGCGTGTATTCACACAAATCACCGTTGCACCCCTAAGCCAGCCAAATCCTCACAGCCCTCTCCAAGATCCCAGCGAATCCAAGCCACTGTCAAAGAACGATTTCTCCAGGGGGAGCACCACACTTAAATGCCTTTTCCTTTTAACTGCTTCTTTAGGCCGTGTTTCCCAATCACAAATTCCCACACCAAACACCCGCACCTGGTACCGTTTAGCTAATCAGCTGCCGCTGTCATGGCAACTGACAACAAGCAAACAAGCACGGTGTGTCAGTGAAATCGTCCCGGGGGGAAACATACTCCTAGGGAAAATTGCTTCCGCTGGATTTGTCACCTTGTGACATACCCCCCCACCAAACCGTTCTAGTCCCTAGAACGGGGCTCGGCCACCCAGTCTCCGTACCGTATTGGGGGCTGGCCTTGGTTACCCCGCTGTGATCGTCTCGGCGGTGAGGCAGGATCTACTTGGCGCGGCTCTGCGCCCAGTCCTCTTGGGACCACTGCCCAACCCAACAGCAAGGACATCGATGGTGTTTTAACCGGGGGGTTTCTCTCTACTGGTTTTGGGTAATTGGGACACGGGCGGATCAAATTCCGATGTAACACTCGCTCTGGGCCAGCTCTCCCTTCGGGACGAATGGCATATACAGGCTGGTCTGGGCGAGGTTGCCGCTGTACCACGTATAGTTGGGACTCCCAGCGGTCGCTCAGTTTACCCTTCCTTTGGCGGCGATTGTCCCTTACCAGTACTCTTTCTCCAGGTAGTAATGGTGCCTCCCGGGCTGTCCGATCATACAGCCTCTTATTCTTGACTGCTGCTTGATTTATCCGGTCTGAGACCTGTTCGTAGGCGGTGTGAAGGTGCTGGTGGTGTCCTGCCACCCACTCTGTCAAGTTACCCCCCTCCTCCGCTGGAGTGGCTCCCAGCAGCAAGTCGATAGGCAGTCTCGTGTGCCTCCCGAACATCAGGTAGGTTGGAGCATACCCGGTGGTGCTATGCACGCTGTTGTTGTATGCCTGGACCAGCATTGGGAGTTTGTCCACCCAGTGTCCCTGCTGCTCTCCTTCCAGGGTCCCCAGGAGACTAAGCAGTGTCTGGTTCAGCCGTTCGCAACCTCCGTTCCCTTGAGGGTGGTAAGGGGTGGTGTGGGTCTTCTTACACCCATACAGCTGGCACAGTTCGTGAATCACTCGGGACTCGAAGTTGGGCCCCTGATCAGCATGGAGTATTTCAGGACACCCGAATGGCTGAATGACATACTTCCATAAGGCATTTGCGGTGGTGGTGGCAGTCTGGTCCAATGTTGGGATGGCCCAGGCATACTTAGTGAACAGGTCTGTGACAACAAGGATGTTCTGTATCCGATCCATCGGTCGTCCCAGTGTCAGATAGTCCATAGCTACGATGTGCAGTGGGGCCTTAGCCCGAATTGGCACCAGTGGGGCCCGCACCTCCTTTCTCGCCTTGAAGAGCATGCAGCGTGGACATCCTTGCAGGTAAGTCCTCGTAGTCCTCTCCATCCCAGGCCAATAAAAGTGCCGCCGTAACAGGGACAACGTCCTCTCCTGCCAATTCTTCCCAGACTCTCTTGGGAAGTCCCAGACAAACATGGGTCCAACGAGGGGGTCCCGACCACTTGACCCACAGTGGCCGGTGACACTAAAAACCCCCTTGTGAGGCACGGCGAGAGTGGCACGGGCGAAGATAGTGTCCTGGCTCTCCGCAACCATTGCAGATGGGTGCCCCTGCTCATCCCACTGGAATCGGGACCCGGCTGGTCGGGGTGGACGGTGTGCTGGAGGTCGATTCCCCTCCGAATAGGCCCGCTCCCTCGGCAAAGACAAGGAATGGAGGTGTTCTCGGCGAAGTTCTTCCATCAAGGATTTGGTCAGTGAGGACATTTGATCACGGACATCCCTCTTCAGTTCTTCACGGAAGGCCTGCTTCCAATCAGACATGACGGGGGACGGAGGTCTACTAACAGCATTCGTGGCCATGCAGTGGGGAGGAGCTACACCCTCGGCATGATCTTGCTCAAGTGCTAAGGCTTCCCTCCGTAGGTCTTCAAAAGTGAGGTCTGGCTCTCGTCGGAACTGTATCCGTAAACTTTGGCGCACGGGACCTTCCAGCAATCCCAGTAAGAACTGATCCCTCAGTAGAACCTCCTCACCTTCCTGGCCATGATCCTGTCTCTTCTTCAACCGTGAGAACTGCTCCCTCAGCTGCAGTGCAAATGCCCGGATAGTTTGTCGCGATCCCTGCTTACAATTGAAGAACTGTGTTCGCAGTACAGCAATCGGGGTGGTGTCTCCATATTGCTCCGTAAGGAAATCAAGGATGGCCCGAACCGTGGTTCTCGTTGCTTCCGGTGCTGCTTGCACTTCTCTTCTCGCTTCTCCCTCTAGTGAATTTAAAACAAACTGCACTCCTTGGGGGGCACTTAAACCTTGGAGTCCTACCAGATACTCAACCTGGGTCTTCCATGCCGACAAACTCACTTCCGATCCGGGCGCCTCCATACTTCTGGGCCCATGGGGCTCCCATAAAGATCGGCATGACCGGCTGCCGCACCACAGGTGTTTCTTCGTCCGCCATCTAGGTCTCTGGCCGCTCAACTCAAAGTGGTACCCTGCCGACTTACGCCAAATCTGTCACAGGTCGGGGGGGGGGGCAAGCCAGACTGCGCCCACCCCTCGAACCCAGGACCACCTCGAGGAGCGTACCAGAGACCAGACAGACAAGAAGAATTTCTAAAAGTAACAATCTTTATTGAATAAAAGCAAGAATTAAAAGTCTTAATGTCTCTCTTTCCAGGGAGGAGGAGACCGAGGGTTCACTGCGAGGGCCCGGGTTACTGGCAGCCACAGAGGAGGAGGGAGCCGAACGCCCATCCGGCGTGCAGGAAGGAACGTGGTAAGTAGACTCTTTTCGGCATAATACAGGCAGGCAGCGGTCCAGGCAGGACCAGGGCCAGGACCACGGGCCAGTAGGGGACTCTCTCCACAGGACAGGTGGGTAGCAGGTAAGTTTTTCCCAAGTGTCAGCTATTCGGTAATGATCGGCACAGGGGGCGATGGAGTCCAGGAGGGGGACTCGCTGCCGGCCAGGTAGGTAGTCGGTAGGCAAGTCTCCTCCGTGGAGGGTGCTCTCCCCCGTGGCGTCACTGAACAGCAGGTGTGAGGTCCTCCGGATGCCTTTCCGCCCTTGACGACTCCAGCCAGAGACAAAGGTACCCTCTAATCCTGGACAGAGACAAGTTTACAGGTTCAATTCTATTTCGGTGAAGCAAGGACTTACGGCTGGAGCGGGTGGTTCTGAACAGGCAGCGCTGCTGCTGGGATGTGTCTCTCTTCTGAACAGGCAGCACACAAGAAGGCGTGGCAGAGGAACGTTCTATTTAGATAGACAGGACAAGTTAAACAGGACAATCACGCTCCTCTTCCATATCACAGGACCTGGTGGCCGAAGTGGAACATACACATTCAACCTGAGGGCTTCGTTCCACAAACACTAGACGAGGATGTGAACTGGAGAGTACTGGCGGTTAAATAAACATGTACATCCACACACTGCAACTTCACGTCAAGTCCAATACTGTGTGACACTTCAATTCAGGCACCGGAATCCACTCAAATCTTAGTGCAATAAGGCCAGCACTCACCCACTGTTAAATCCCTCCACTGTTGCGCTGAATCAACACCCGGAAGCTGAAGAGATGCAGAGGATTTCACACCGCATGGAACACAGCGTCTTCAACACTCTTCCACACTCAGAAGAAGATATCAGGGTTTCAAGGATGAATCAGTTCACACTCTTAGTGGTAATTATATTTGTGGTCAATACACTTCACAATTCCGTATCAAGACATGCATTTACAGAGATTTGATGCTTTATTACTTAACTTCCTCTCAGGAATGATGGCGTTCTCCAGTCTTGACTGTATCACCACACTTCTCCCACTTTCCATCCAGTTCACGTTTCCAGCGTGTATTCACACAAATCACCGTTGCACCCCTAAGCCAGCCAAATCCTCACAGCCCTCTCCAAGATCCCAGCGAATCCAAGCCACTGTCAAAGAACGATTTCTCCAGGGGGAGCACCACACTCGAATGCCTTTTCCTTTTCCTTTTAACTGCTTCTTTAGGCCGTGTTTCCCAATCACAAATTCCCACACCAAACACCTGCACCTGGTACCGTTTAGCTAATCAGCTGCCGCTGTCATGGCAACTGACAACAAGCAAACCAGCACGGTGTGTCAGTGAAATTGTCCCGGGGGGAAACATACTCCTAGCGAAAATTGGTTCCGCTGGATTTGTCACCTTGTGGCACACAGCATATCAGCACAAACACCTCATACCAACTGTCCATCACACTAATGGAGGGGTGATGATTTGGGCTTGTTTTGCCGCCACAGGACCTGGGCACCTTCAGTCATTGAGTCGACCCTGAACACTTCTGCATACCCATGTATTCTAGAGTCAAATGTGAGGCCGTCTGTCCGACAGTTGTGGACCGAAAGTTGTGGTTATCCACTTACTTACTCTTAACAAACCCGGATATGTCACATAACCTGCTTTCTGGAATACACCCCTGAAGTAACGATGTAAAGAAGAGCGGGCCAAAAGTCCTCCATACTGATGTCAGAAACAGAAATCGATTACTTAAAGACATTGCTTCTAAAGCTGGCACTACAAGCAACTGAATCATGGGGTGTACTTAGTTTTTCACACCAGGCTTCTCCATTTTGGCTCTATTTTTGTTAAATACTCATGATCTAATATTCCATGTGTTATTGTTCATTTTACCTAATTTTAAGACCTGCTAAGGACCATATTTTTTTTATGATGTACTGATACGTAAAATCATAGCATTGGGAGGGTGTACTTTCTTTTAGTACATAAAAGACATATTTGTCTTTTTTTACATATTTTTTTAGTGCTTACAAAGTAAGTACTCATTCACAATAAGTGCCTACTCACGAGAGCATTTTAAACTCATAGGCGTCTCAGGGAGTCACTTGCTTTGAAAAACTATCATCATCATCCCCCCCCCACCCCCAACCATTATATTTCCATAATAAAATTGTTATATTTAAAATATTAATATCATAATATTATTGCAATTATAATTGCAGTGTAAATGCATTTATGGCACCTTTAGATGCAGCTTCTGCAGTGCAACGCTGAATATACCACACTATTTATTACCATCATTTTAAAGTATTAATATTAACTGTATTACCATCATGCATGTTCCATAAAAAAATATTATATTTTTTAAAATGAGTGACTATATTTATATTTACCAATTGTCCTTAATTTCAGTCATAAAACCATATTGTCAGTTTCTACAAACATAGAAACTGCAGCATCACACTATGCGTGTAGTCGATCTGATACTTACAAAGGCTGATAGGCAAAGAAACAAAACCTCATTATTCCAACGAGACGGTGAGCGCTGGGAAATAGCCAAGCGGCAGTGATCCTTCAAAATCACTAGCAGGATGTTCACATTTTCTGCATGAGCTAGTAAACACTTCTACACTTTTCTACAGTTGTGTCTGCTTTTCCTCCATGATCGCTGGACCTCAGGAGATTTGACAGATTTAAAACCTTTTTAAATTGGAAAAGGATTAGTGCTCAGTTTTAAAGAACAGAAAATGTACACAACATACACCTTATTATTATTAATGAAATGCAGAAATGAAAGTATAAGCCAAATTAAAGTACACTTTAATTACTACTTAGCATGAAAACAGGATAAATTTGTTTTAAAGCAACAAAAGAACAATATATGAACAGTAACATTATTATTTTATTCTAGAATATTTCATGAAGGGTTCATTGAAGGTGACGTGGATAAAGTAAAAAGCTGTAATTATAAGTTGGGAGTTAAAGCATGTGCTGAACATACAGAGAATCTCTAAGGAACTGATTTATACAAACGTTGATCATGGAGATTATTTAGGTATTAATGATTCTATTTTATAACATTTTTGAACTTGGGCATTTCCATAAGCTTAATAAAAGTCAAGCCCTTCATTAGAGTTCAGCACTGCATTTCCCACAAGCATCGTAAGCCTAAATTGATTGTAGAACAATTGCCATCAATGGTCAACTTATATCATGATGCGTTTGAGAAAAACAACCCAGAGTAATCAACAAAACATCAGCAGAAATTCAACATATCTGCTCAAAAACAGTATCCAAACCAATGTATTCACTATGGAAATATATTTATCAATAGGTGTTTATTAGTTGAATGTAAAAATGACATTCTTCTTTCACAGTTTCAGTTAAAAAAACAAATCTTGGGAAAAAACTGAATCTGAAAGCATGGACAAATCAACATTCACTAGGAATAAGCCAGCTATAAGAAGACAGGTGTACATTTGGCAGGTTACAGTAACACTGCTGTTAACTGAACTGATACGAAGAAAACACAAGCCTTCTTTAGAAAACAAAAGCTCAAATCATCATCTCATCTTATAATAAGTTTATAAAGTGTCCATTTTCAGTGCGTTATCATTATATTCAGGAATTCATGGGCGAGCTATGAACTCTTGTCCACAATGTCCATTGGCTCTTCCTTCTCGGATCCATTGGACTGGTTGCCGTTGACTCCATTGTTCTGGTCTTCAGACGGGCCGGGACCCTTCTCAGGCGGTGTTGGGGAGCCGTGTTTAGGGCTGTCCGTCACTGTCCTGTCCGGACTCGTGTCCTCCGCTGGACTGTCATCTCTTCCCGAGAGTCGTCGCAGTCGCTCGATCCTGCAGTAGATCCAGCTACACCTTCCCAAGGCGTGTGTGAGGCCTCTTCGACTCTCTCAGCGGCTTCAGGAAGCTTTCCTCCTCCAACACTAACTCCGTTGTTCGCACTGCTGTCGTTATTGAGCGGTAACTCTACAGGAGCTTCTAGACTGGGCTCGTGATCCTCTGGTGAGCCCTCAGAAGGTTTCTCAGAGTCATCTCTCATTACAGAGTCTCCGTCGCCTTGCTTCTTTGCATCTGTAACATCGCCGACTGGCTTGCTGTGTTTGGGCTCGCTGGCGTCCTCTTCCTCCTTGTGTTTGTGTCGTGAATGACCGTCGTCGTTGGTAGCGCTCTCTCCGCCGCCAGCTAAAGAGTTCTGCCGCTTCTCAGACTTCTTCTTGAAGCGTTTTTGGATTTTTCTGGGGCACCACACAAACTTGTCTTTGGGCTCAAAGTGCTGAAAGGCGAAGCGGACCAGCTTCCTGCGCTCACGTTTGTCCCGCACGGCGAACAGGAAGTAGTCGAGTACGCTGCGCTTGACAGCGCTGAGGGTCTTCCTGACCAGGGTCTCCTCCAGGAAGAAGCGCACAAGAGGGGCCTGGAAATGCTCAAATCCCAGCTCTCCCAGACTCTTGAGGATCCTGGTGATCCGCAGGTTATTGTGCATGTTTCTGAAAGAAAATATCACATTTTTTTTCCAGTTATGTGTGAAATAAAGACACAATCACCAAAAAAAGGAGAGAAAAATCAGTCAGTTACTTGAATGGTTTTAATACATCATTATACACTCTATAAGCCCACTTGTAGTTTTTAAATATAACTTATTATTTATTTAGTAGCAAATGCATGTTTGTTACTGTCATTTCATTTCTTAATTGGAGCCGACCTAATTGCTTTTGACTGATAGTCACTTTGCTGACAAAAACTGAAAACAAAACCAGTTTAGTATTCATTTAAAAAAAAAGTTAAAAATTAGACATTAATAAATCTGTTGCAACCTGCCATGACATTTGTATGTTGGTATTTTAAAGATGGATTGAAAAGATGGATTTCATTAGGCCTTGCCTGAGTGATGTTAACATACATAAGCAATAAAACAAATATTACTAAAAGCTGTTGGTTGCCACATTAAAAAATCTGCCAAAATTCAATTTAATGTCGTCTAAAAATATATGACCTTTTTGTCAAGTGGGCTTATTAGGAACAGTCAATGGACTCACCTTCGTTTTATAAGAAAACATGGAAAACTTTGAAAACTCAAAGAGGGTCAATTTATTGAAATTGTGAAGTACACGAGACTGGTGTCATTATACTCAGCATTTCAATAGTTTTATTTAGTGTGCTGGAATTATAAACCAGAGTTAGTAATAATTAAAAGCAGCAGCATATAGTCATTACAGCAGTGGTGCCAGACTGGGTTCCTGCAGAGTTAGCTTCAAGCCTCATTAAACACACATAATCAAGCTAATCGAGTCCTCAGCATTAGTTGAACACTACAGGGCTGTGTTTAATCGAGTCCTCAGCATTAGTTGAACACTACAGGGCTGAGTTTAATCAAGTCCTCAGCATTAGTTGAGCACTACAGGGCTGAGTTTAATCAAGTCCTCAGGATTAGTTGAGTACTACAGGGCTGAGTTTAATCAAGTCCTCGCATTAGTTGAGCACTACAGGTCTGAGTTTAATCAAGTCCTCAGCATTAGTTGAGCACTACAGGGCTGAGTTTAATCAAGTCCTCAGGATTAGTTGAACACTACAGGGCTGAGTTTAATCAAGTCCTCAGCATTAGTTGAGCACTACAGGTCTGAGTTTAATCAAGTCCTCAGCATTAGTTGAGCAAAGCGTACAGTGAGACTGAGTCTATTAATCAAGTCCTCAGCATTAGTTGAACACTACAGGGCTGAGTTTAATCAAGTCCTCAGGATTAGTTGAACACTACAGGGCTGAGTTTAATCAAGTCCTCAGCATTAGTTGAATACTACAGGGCTGAGTTTAATCAAGTCCTCAGCATTAGTTGAACACTACAGGGCTGAGTTTAATCAAGTCCTCAGCATTAGTTGAACACTACAGGGCTGAGTTTAATCAAGTCCTCAGCATTAGTTGAACACTACAGGGCTGAGTTTAATCAAGTCCCAAGTAATAGTTGAGCACTACAGGGCTGACTTTAATCAAGTCCTCAGGATTAGTTGAGCACTAAAGGGCTGAGTTTAATCAAGTCCTCAGGATTAGTTGAGCACTACAGGGCTGTGTTTAATCAAGTCTTCAGGATTAGTTGAGCACTACAGGGCTGAGTTTAATCAAGTCCTCAGCATTAGTTGAACACTACAGGGCTGAGATTAATCAAGTCCTCAGGATTAGTTGAACACTACAGGGTTGAGTTTAATCAAGTCCTCAGCATTAGTTGAACACTACGGGGCTGAGTTTAATCAAGTCCTCAGCATTAGTTGAACACTACAGGGCTGAGTTTAATCAAGTCCCAAGTAATAGTTGAGCACTACAGGGCTGAGTTTAATCAAGTCCTCAGCATTAGTTGAACATACAGGGCTGAGTTTAATAAAGTCCCAAGTAATAGTTGAGCACTACAGGGCTGAGTTTAATCAAGTCCTCAGCATTAGTTGTAACACTACAGGGCTGAGTTTAATCAAGTCCTCAGGATTAGTTGAGCACTACAGGGCTGAGTTTAATCAAGTCCTCAGGATTAGTTGAACACTACAGGGCTGTGTTTAATCGAGTCCTCAGCATTAGTTAGAACACTACAGGGGCTGATTTTAATCAAGTCCTCAGCATTAGTTGAGCACTACAGGGCTGAGTTTAATCAAGTCCTCAGGATTAGTTGAGCACTACAGGGCTGAGTTTAATCAAGTCCTCAGCATTAGTTGAACACTACAAGGCTGAGTTTAATCAAGTCCTCAGCATTAGTTGAACACTACAGGGCTGAGTTTAATCAAGTCCTCAGGATTAGTTGAACACTACAGGGCTGTGTTTAATCAAGTCCTCAGGATTAGTTGAGTACTAAAGGGCTGAGTTTAATCAAGTCCTCAGCATTAGTTGAGCACTACAGGCTGAGTTTAATCAAGTCCTCAGCATTAGTTGAGCACTACAGGGCTGAGTTTAATCAAGTCCTCAGGATTAGTTGAACACTACAGGGCTGAGTTTAATCAAGTCCTCAGGATTAGTTGAGCACTACAGGGCTGAGTTTAATCAAGTCCTCAGCATTAGTTGAGCACTACAGGTCTTAGTTTAATCAAGTCCTCAGCATTAGTTGAGCACTACAGGGCTGAGTTTAATCAAGTCCTCAGCATTAGTTTGAACACTACAGGGCTGAGTTTAATCAAGTCCTCAGCATTAGTTGAACACTACAGGGCTGAGTTTAATGAAGTCCCAAGTAATAGTTGAGCACTACAGGGCTGAGTTTAATCAAGTCCTCAGCATTAGTTGAACACTACAGGGCTGAGTTTAATCAAGTCCCAAGTAATAGTTGAGCACTACAGGGCTGAGTTTAATCAAGTCCTCAGCATTAGTTGAACACTACAGGGCTGAGTTTAATCAAGTCCCAAGTAATAGTTGAGTACTACAGGGCTGAGTTTAATCAAGTCCTCAGCATTAGTTGAGCACTACAGGTCTGAGTTTAATCAAGTCCTCAGCATTAGTTGAGCACTACAGGGCTGAGTTTAATCAAGTCCTCAGGATTAGTTGAACACTACAGGGCTGAGTTTAATCAAGTCCTCAGGATTAGTTGAGCACTACAGGGCTGAGTTTAATCAAGTCCTCAGCATTAGTTGAGCACTACAGGTCTGAGTTTAATCAAGTCCTCAGCATTAGTTGAGCACTACAGGGCTGAGTTTAATCAAGTCCTCAGCATTAGTTGAACACTACAGGGCTGAGTTTAATCAAGTCCTCAGGATTAGTTGGACACTACAGGGCTGATTTTAATCAAGTCCTCAGCATTAGTTGAATACTACAGGGCTGAGTTTAATCAAGTCCTCAGCATTAGTTGAACACTACAGGGCTGAGTTTAATCAAGTCCTCAGGATTAGTTGAGCACTACAGGGCTGAGTTTAATCAAGTCCTCAGCATTAGTTGAACACTACGGGGCTGAGTTTAATCAAGTCCTCAGCATTAGTTTAACACTACAGGGCTGAGTTTAATCAAGTCCCAAGTAATAGTTGAGCACTACAGGGCTGAGTTTAATCAAGTCCTCAGCATTAGTTGAACACTACAGGGCTGAGTTTAATCAAGTCCTCAGGATTAGTTGAACACTACAGGGCTGATTTTAATCAAGTCCTCAGCATTAGTTGAATACTACAGGGCTGAGTTTAATCAAGTCCTCAGCATTAGTTGAACACTACAGGGCTGAGTTTAATCAAGTCCTCAGGATTAGTTGAGCACTACAGGGCTGAGTTTAATCAAGTCCTCAGCATTAGTTGAGCACTACAGGGCTGAGTTTAATCAAGTCCTCAGCATTAGTTGAACACTACAGAGCTGAGTTTAATCAAGTCCTCAGCATTAGTTGAACACTACAGGGCTGAGTTTAATCAAGTCCCAAGAAATAGTTGAGCACTACAGGGCTGAGTTTAATCAAGTCCTCAGGATTAGTTGAGCACTACAGGGCTGTGTTTAATCAAGTCTTCAGGATTAGTTGAGCCCTACAGGGCTGAGTTTAATCAAGTCCTCAGCATTAGTTGAACACTACAGGGCTGAGATTAATCAAGTCCTCAGGATTAGTTGAACACTACAGGGTTGAGTTTAATCAAGTCCTCAGCATTAGTTGAACACTACAGGGCTGAGTTTAATCAAGTCCTCAGGATTAGTTGAGCACTACAGGGCTGTGTTTAATCAAGTCTTCAGGATTAGTTGAGCACTACAGGGCTGAGTTTAATAAAGTCCTCAGCATTAGTTGAACACTACAGGGCTGAGATTAATCAAGTCCTCAGGATTAGTTGAACACTACAGGGTTGAGTTTAATCAAGTCCTCAGCATTAGTTGAACACTACAGGGCTGAGTTTAATCAAGTCCCAAGTAATAGTTGAGCACTACAGGGCTGAGTTTAATCAAGTCCTCAGGATTAGTTGAGCACTACAGGGCTGTGTTTAATCAAGTCTTCAGGATTAGTTGAGCACTACAGGGCTGAGTTTAATCAAGTCCTCAGCATTAGTTGAACACTACAGGGCTGAGATTAATGAAGTCCTCAGGATTAGTTGAACACTACAGGGTTGAGTTTAATCAAGTCCTCAGCATTAGTTGAACACTACAGGGCTGAGTTTAATCAAGTCCCAAGTAATAGTTGAGCACTACAGGGCTGAGTTTAATCAAGTCCTCAGGATTAGTTGAACACTACAGGTCTGAGTTTAATCAAGTCCTCAGGATTAGTTGAACACTACAAGGCTGTGTTTAATCAAGTCCTCAGGATTAGTTGAACACTACAGGGCTGTGTTTAATCAAGTCCTCAGCATTAGTTGAACACTACAGGGCTGTGTTTAATCAAGTCCTCAGCATTAGTTGAACACTACAGGGCTGTGTTTAAGCCCTTCCCTCGCTGTCTTCAGTATTGTTTTTGGAGTAATATTGTGGTAAATAGCAAAACGGTACCACATATCCCCCAAAACACAGCATAAATGTGTAGTTGAGAAATAAATAAAATACAAAAAACGATACAAAAAGTGTATATCTTTTTTCCCAATTGCTCTGTAAACATGTGGTCTGACCCCGAGTGTAGTGGGGACATGAGGACAGTATGAGGGTAAGCTAGCTACAACTATAAAATGCAGTTAAATGTCAAAATAAGATGATATCATACACTAGAGTTGTGTGGGGTAGGGGATCTGCTGTGACGTCACAGTCGTGTTGCATTGTGGGCGATGGATCTGCCTGAAGTGTATATTGAGAGACTCTGTCAACATCGAGGGTCTGTCCAAACACACTTCCCTTGAACGCTCTTCAAAATGGTGGTGTGTATTCCCTGAGGAGTTAAACACAGCCCAGTCACGTGTGTGTGTAGGAGCAGGACTGTGGCGCTTCAGGAGCGGAGGATCGCGATATACACTGATGCTAAACTATGAGAAGTAAAGGATGCCTTATGCCTCAACATTAGTATTACAGCCTTTCTCTGTCAGTCACATGGATATGAATAGCTTATTTAAAAAATGGCTGAAACACCAAAGTACACCAGCCTATGTGCCAGATTTACTAAACCGGGCAGATTACGACACGCACATTAAAGAACACAGACAAATCATTTACATAATGACCAACGCAATCTACTGTTAACGTCTGGGTTAAGACGTGCTTTCTTTGGGTGGTAAATAAAGGCGCCAACACCAGTAAATCACCTTGCCTGATTAATTTAAATCTCCTCCCATAAATACTGAGTTTGATAAGGAAACTCCTACAAATGCATATGCAAACGAAAAAATAACCCAGTCCACGGCTTTTCAGCGCTCATTCTACACTGCATGTCTTCAGTAAATCCTGACAGTAGTTTAACGCTAACAGAGGGTTCGCGCTGGACAAGCTGTCAGTAAGTCTGTTAAAGGTCTTATGAAGCTCTTTAATGTTTTCCTTTAGTGTGTAATGTTTCTGTTTGTGCCAGTGTAAGATCTGTAGAGTTACCGACTCTTCTCCCACACAGGGATTTATCCTGATCCAGACGTGCCTAAAACACCTCTGTCCTAGTCCAGATATTACTCCTGCAAACGCCCACGTCACAAGCTGACACATTAGCATAGCGCCGGCCATAGGTGAAGAAAGAAGAAGAGCTTGAGGGAACTGTAGTGTTGTTGCAGAGATGCTGTGTGTTTGGATGCAAAAGGCCTTAGATTGGCCTTCCAAAAACAGATATATATGTATGAAGATATATATATATATATATTATAATATATAATTATAATTAAATATGATAAATATAGCTGCAAGCAGCAATAACCGGGGCCAAGCGCAAAGAAGACGACAAGACATGCCAACATGTGTCAGACCAACTGCAGCAAGGAGCAATTTAAGACATTTAAAGATGAATTTAGGCAAAATGGCTTTAAAATCACACTAATTAACTAAAAATGTGATTTAGTGGATTATCACTTTCGACCAATAGGTGGCGTAGTTACAAAATCGATGTGATGTGGTCAGAGTCTGGTGACAATGACAAACCTTAAGACCAGTGGCATTAAAATACGCAGATTTATTCAAAAGTTTTCAGAAATTATGTTAAAACTTTTGACCAAAAGGTGGCGCTGTCTCGAAATGTTTTGGTAGAAATAGCATGTTACGTTCTATTATAGCGCCACCAAGAGGCTCAATCCCACCATTTTTTTTATGTGACCTCAAAATGAGCCCATACATGTGTATGTGCATGTGTATACATGTTTACACGTGTGTGTAAAATTTGGTGAAAATATCTCATTCAGTTTTGGAGTTATATACATTTATGTGTATAAACTAGGGCTGGGGTAAACGATTATTAACTAAACGATTAGTTGGGCGATTATTTTATCGATTAGTCGACTAATCTAACGACTAATTGGGCGATTAATATAAAGATTATTTTTCTGCTCCTCGATTAATAAAAAAACTTAATGTATCTCAAATAAATACGAACTAGCGTACTGAATCATGATACTGTAGCTGGCTAACGTTAGTCTAATGTTATGTATTTGAACACTGTCATTAGAACTCTATAACCGCCAAAACCGTGTTATTAAAATATTTTGTACAAACATTTTTTATCATAGAGAATGTTTAAGTAGCTACTAATATCAGCTTACCAGGGAAACGGAGGCGGAGTTAGTGGTGCTTCTGCTCCTGCTGGAGATGATTCAGGAGAGTCTGTTCTGTTCCCCGTTACCGATCAGAGCGCGCGCTGTCACGGAGCAAAGCCTTGTTTATACTCGACGCGTCCGCACGAGCGTGCGGCAAATATGACGCGTTGGGCAAAAAACCCCATATCGCGTGCAAAGTTTGTTTCGAAAACTGTTTCGAAACTTCACAGGCTCCTTCAGGGCATCGTACTGATGACCAATACCGAGTTTCGTAACAATTTGTTCATGCGTTCATAAAATACAGCATTTAAGCACATAATTCAAAATGGCCGACAGCCAAAATGGCCGATCTGGGAATATTGGATACCAGTCGACTCGGTATGACACCCTGAATCTAACAAGACTACTTTTATGATTTTTGGACAAATAGTTCAGTAGTTATGAGCAAAAATAGCACTTTTTTGTATCTCTGGACCAGTAGGTGGCGCTGCGCCGAAACAGCAGCATGTAGCCTCAGGTCATGCTTGTCATGACATGTACCAAGTTTGGTCAGAATCTGATAAAGTGTTGCGGAGATACAGCCTTATGTCTGTTTTCGCAAGCTCTACGTAAAATTTATTTGCGTGGTATTCGAGAACGACTTGCAGCGTTTTTATGAAATCCATAACTTTTTGTCAGCATGGTCTGTAGATGATCTGCTTCAATTTTGGTGAGAATCGGAACAACGGCCTAGGAGGAGTTCGAAAAAGTAGCTTTTTCGGATAATTACAAATGGCAGACAAATTATCGTGACGGAAAATGACGTCATAGGGTGCAATCGAATCGGCATGAGCCAAGGAATAAGAGGACAAAGGATCTGTGATTCTAGCCATTATGGTTCAAAAGTTAATTAGCATAAACATGAGTGAATCTTTGGACAGTTGGTGGCGCTCGAGGGATTGAGTTGGAGACTCCAAATTTGCTCTGGTGACTTTTCAGACTGTCCTCTATCAGTGTACCAAATTTCATAACTTTCCCGCAAATGGTTCTATGGGCTGCCATAGACACCCAGTCGGAAGAAAAAGAAGAAGAAGAAATATAGCTGCAAGCAGCCATTACCGGGGCCAAGCGCAAGAAGCGGCAACAGATGCCATCATGGGTGGGAGTGGCAGACCAACTGCAGCAATGAACAATTAAAGACAGTTTAAGAGAACTTTGGATAAATGGCTAAAAAATCATATATACAGTAACTTTTAAGATAATTTAATGGTTTATCACTTTGGACAAATAGGTGGCGCACTTACGAAATTGATGTGATGTGGTCAGAGTGAGGTGACAATGACACATACAAAGTTTGGTGTCAAAATGTCAAGGATTGCAGAGATAAAGACTGAATAGTCCTTTTGGCATCCTACCTCAACTTTGCTGCTACGCTGTATCGAAAACGGTTTTGTCTATCGACACAAAATCCATAACTTTTAGTCGGCACTGTCTGGAGATGATACGATTCGATTTTTGTGAAAATCGGACAAACGGTCTAGGAGGAGTTTGAAAAAGTAGGTTTTGACTGAAAATCAAGATGGCAGACAGGAAGTTCGGCCAAATAAGGAAAACCTGGTATCTATGTTCTCAGCTTGACCCAAGGAATCTATTAAGACCAGTGGCATTTCAACAGGCAGATTTATTCAAAAGTTATTAGCCTTTTTGGAAATTTTGTTATAACTTTTGACCACTAGGTGGCGCTGTTTCAAAACGTTCAGGCGCCTTCAGAGCATCGCACTGATGACCCATACCGAGTTTCGTAACAATTCGTTAATGCGTTCAGAAAATACAGCATTTTATCACATAATTCAAAATGGCCGACAGACAAAATGGCCGATATGGGAAAATTGGATATCAGTCGACTCGGCATGACGGCCCTGAATCTAACAAGACCAATTTTATTATTTTTGGACAAACTGTTCAGAAGTTATAAGCAAAAATATCCATTTTCCATATCTCCGGACCAGTAGGTGGTGCTGCGCCGAAACGCTGCAAGTTGCCTCAGGTCATGCGTGTGATGACTTGTACCAAGTTTGGTCTGAATCCGATAAAGCGTTGCGGAGATACAGCCTTAAGTTTGCTTTTGCAAGCGCTACGTAAAATTATTTTGCACGGTATTCAAAAACTGTTAAGCGAATCAACTTGAATTCCATAACTTTTTGTCCCCACTGCCTGAAGATGATCTGGTGCAATTTTGGTGAAAATCGGAGCATCGGCCTAGGAGGAGTTTGAAAAAGTAGATTTTTCTGAAAATTCAAATTGGTGTCAAAGGGTGCAATCGAATCGTCATGAGCTCAGAAATCAGAGGAAAAAAAGAATTTTGTTGATAGGCCTTACGGTTCAAAAGTTATTAACATAAATGTGAGTGAAACTTTGGACAGGTGGTGGCGCTAGAGGGAATGAGTTAGAGACACCAAAATTGGAGTGGATTCAATTCCAACTCCATTCCCTCATTATTCTCAGCCGATCCTCCCATAAACCATCCGCTAAAACCCCTTCTGGATACCTCTATCGATTCCATCCTCCAAGCAGTCGCACCGAGAACTCTCCAAACATATCACACCGCATGGAAATCTTTTAAAACTTTTCACCCATTCACAACCCGCTGCTTCCCGATCTCTCTTTTAGCCGTTACATCCTTCATTTCTCACCTTAACAGTAGAGATGCACCGATTGATCGGCTGGTGACCGGAATCGGCCGATTTTCATGTGATCGGCCATGACCGGCGACCGGCCGGTCCGTCTGACATAATCCGATTTTATGCCGGTCAAACGCACTCTGGCGCCGCATGATTAACTTCGCGCAACATCAGCATCACACGTGCACACGGAACACACATGTAGGAAACCCCGTGAATTACAGCTGTTTCACACCGCAAGCGCGAGCAGCGCGTTTTTTTTCTTGGGCGAGCATGTTAATCAATGAGAATGAGTGCATGAGCAACGGGAGCGGGAGCAGCGCGTGAGCGTCGAGCTGGAGAGTCGCGTGAGTAACAGCGCGGGTTTTGGCGCCGAGTCTATTCTGCTCGCGCTCAATTAAAGTGAAAGCACACTTTTGATGGACAAAATAAATATTATTTCACGCAAAAAGTGCCCAAAATGCACAGAATTTGCATGTATGGTGTGTTTAAACAAGAACTGAAGTAGCCTAGGCTATGTCAGCAAAGAAAATTAAGACTCAAAAATATTTATAGAAAATTTACCTATTTAAACTTGTTTTTATTATTTCCCAGTCGTTTCCCTGCACTTGCTCCACTTGTCCTGTTTAGCCTGACTGGACATGTGTCAGATGAGAGAAGAACTGTTTGAGAAATATAACTGGCCATTGATGTACAACTGATTGCAATAGGCCTGTGTGTGTGTGTGTGTTGAGAAATATCTTTATACTGCAAAGGTATATTTATTTTATTTTTTCGTATATATTATTTTATTGCCATTACCTGTTTTCATACATAAGTTTAGTTTGCTAAATATATCAATTTTTTTTAGTTGGATATTGGATGTGAAAAGAAAGAAATGGTTCCTGCACTTTAGATGTGTGTGAATTTCCCACACCAGGAGTAATTTATATAGTTCTATTTTATAGTGATTAGCCTACTGTTCAAAAAATGTTTTATTCAAAATGTTCTATTAAAGATAAGAGAGAAAATAAATCTTTGTGTGTGCTGTAAAGTGGTTTAAAAAAATGAAATCGAAATCGGCTAAAATCGGTATCGGCAGGTCAAACTCAAGAAAAATCGGAAATCGGAATCAGCCTAGAAAATTGTAATCGGTGCATCTCTACTTAACAGTTAAAGGTCTCCAAGCCGGGTCCATTAAAAAGCTACCTAAGCAGCATTCAATTTCCCCCACAAATTAGCCTACGGTAAGCGATATCCGGTATCCGCCCCTGCCGTAAATGATTCTCAAACGTCCCTTCTCATTAAAGGAATTCAAAGAGCTCTTTCTACTCGCCCGGATACCAAACAACCCCTTGCTATTGATATACTCAAGTGTTTTTCATCACACACAAGTGCATTTTCTTCGGTTTCCTTCGCTGCTCCGAATTGGCATTTACGTCTAAATTCAATTAGAATATCCACCCTACAATTTCAGACTTGCAGATCGTAGATAACGAAACATTATCTTTCTTCATTAAAGCAAAACGGATAGTGTAAAGAAAGGTCACTTTGTCTAATGCTACGATAACCCAAGCTCCCGTTGGATGCTGCGAGAGCCTCCCGGTCGAACGGCTAAATCTTGTTTTTCCCGAAGCATGCTGCACAATCCTCGCATTGTACAACCAGTTCGACTGCTGGCGGGGCTTACCCGTCCGATGCCGCGAGTTTCAAAGCCCCGTCGGACGCTGCGAGAGCCCTCCCGGTCGAACGGATAAACTCGTTCCATAATCAAGCTCTTTTAAATCCGGCGTCATCGAGCTGTCAGTTTAACTGCTGGCGGGGCTTATCTGTCTGATGCCGTGAGCATCCAAATTCCCGTCGGACGTCGCGAGAGCCCTCATGGTCGAACGGTCAAGCTCATTCTTTAGTAAATACCTTCTCATGCCTTTCACTTTTTGGGGGGTTTAATTCCGCATAATTTTACGAGTGCTGTCCCGAGTTATCTGGCTTTTATGGGGAGTATTTTGGGTTCAGGCCGAATTCCGAGCTCGAAGCCCTTCCCCCGGACAGCATGCCAAATACGCATTAAACTTTCTCCCTATAATTATATGTAAGTGTAAACTAGAGAAATGAGTTGATTGAGCGATCGGCTAGTTCATCCACACTTTCAGAATCAGACTCGCACTCGAACTGATACGGTAATACTGACGACATTAACTGTGTTTACAATCGCTTCAGAAGCTGAAGCTCACAATTATGGTTAGGGGCGTTACCATTCAAACACAGGCTTGAGGGTCAGCCGGCCAATCACAACACACTGGGTCAGCTGGCCAATCAGAGCAGTCTGGGCTTTTAAGGAGGCGGGGCTTTGTATAAATCAAGAGCATTTCAGACAGACTGGGAATATAAGAGTTGCAACAATGTACAGTATGTGAACAAGAATGTGTTTTTTGAACATTAAAGCATGTCAACCTATTCTATTACGACCAATAAACTAAATAATGCACTTTTAACAGCATTATATAACCCCATGAAACAATTAGGGTGTCTCAAGATAGTACATACACAATTTAGTTTCAACCAAACAAATGGCCTTGGACAAGTTTAAAAAGGTTTTTGTTTTTTGTGGAAATGGATAAGCATTTGTGATTTGGGGGCACTGAATGATTTAGAGAATTTAAATTTGCTTACAGCACAATCTAGTTGCCATTTCTCATCAAATCGAATACACAGGCTCATGTAGTTACAATGACGTATATGCTAAAGTTCATAGCAATCAGTGCTTTACAATACAAGTTATTAGCCGCTGAAATTTGAGGATTTTTGTTGATTTGTACATCTGATTTTTCATGGCTTGTTTAGCACTTGTCCAGAAGAAGCTACAAATCTAATTAAATTTTCATTGATCAAACTGTTATGAAGTCATGACCGATAGCTAGCCGTAGCGCCTGATAGACCTTATTCAGAGCAGCGACAGGACAGGTGTGAACCTGAGTGAGGGACACACGTACTGTGCTTTCAGTGCCATCCGCTGAAGAAAGTTGGATACAACTCCCACATCATTTATCATTTGTCGTTTTTGTCTGTATAAATTTCTTGTTAAGATATTTTTGCAGTGTTTTGTCAGCAGAACAATCCCAAAACACATGAAATAACAGTACAACCCACTGAAGAGATGTCCATCGCTCACAGCCTCGCTATCATTCCCGTAAAACATCAAAGACGCTGCTGTGGGAAAGGTCTAAGGCCATGCATGCAAAAATCTATCTTTTTTTTTCTATTTTCAAATACATGTGGGATTAAATTGATATACTAATGTCAGCAAGTATTGAATGGTCATTGGTAAGCTTTGTTTTGGATATCGGTTATAGTCAGAAAATGTAAAAAAAAATGTTTTACCACGAATCTACATCTGAGACAATATCTTCAGGACTAATAACTGAACAAAAACAGAGATCTAATGCAGATTTCATCTGTACACTGAAAGAGCAATAAACAATAGGGGTGTAACGATATTCAAACAGAACCGAAAAAAACGTGATACAGAACCCGCGATACGTATCGCGATACTCTCATGGTGTACCGAACACAATTTTTAAATTGATGCATGTCATTTGACTGTTTAAAACATGAAAAGATGGCGACACTGCTGCTCCTGCTCTGCTACGCGCTGCCGCCTCTGCGTGCGGTGTGAAACTGGCGTCAGTGTTTCAGCAGCGGACAGACGTCAGTAAAACAGCTTAGCTTATCACGGCATTATAGTTACCTCAGCAGAACTCATCCAGATGAACTCTGACTGGCACTAAATAAATGCACTACACTCACCTAAAAGATTATTAGGAACACCTGTTCAATTTCTCATTAATGCAATTATTTAAAGGGATACTCTACTTTTTTGGGAAATAGGCTCATTTTACAACTCCCCCAGAGTTAAACAGTTGAGTTTTACCGTTTTCGAATCCATTCAGCTAAATTTTCTGATATTTGGAAGACTATCAGTAAGCAGACAGTTTCTGGTCTCATTGACTTCCATAGTAGGAAAAAAAATATACTATGGAAGTCAATGAGACCAGAAACTGTCTGCTTACTGATATTCTTCTAAATATCAGAAAATCGGCTGAATGGATTCAAAAACGGTAAAACTCAACAGTTTAACTCTGGGGGAGTTGTAAAATGAGCCTATTTCCCAAAAAAGTGGAGTATCCCTTTAATCAACCAATCACATGGCAGTTGCTTCAATGCATTTAGGGGTGTGGTCCTGGTCAAGACAATCTCCTGAACTCCAAACTGAATGTCAGAATGGGAAAGAAAGGTGATTTAAGCAATTTTGAGGATGGCATGGTTGTTGGTGCCAGACGGGCCGGTCTGAGTATTTCACAACCTGCTCAGTTACTGGGATTTTCACGCACAACCATTTCTAGGGTTTACAAAGAATGGTGTGAAAAGGGAAAAACATCCAGTATGTGGCAGTCCTGTGGGCGAAAATGCCTTGTTGATGCTAGAGGTCAGAGGAGAATGGGCCGACTGATTCAAGCTGATAGAAGAGCAACTTTGACTGAAATAACCACTCGTTACAACCCAGGTATGCAGCAAAGCATTTGTGAAGCCACAACACGCACAACCTTGAGGCGGATGGGCTACAACAGCAGAAGACCCCACCGGGTACCACTCATCTCCACTACAAATAGGAAAAAGAGGCTACAATTTGCAAGAGCTCACCAAAATTAGACAGTTGAAGACTGGAAAAATGTTGCCTGGTCTGATGAGTCTCGATTTCTGTTGAGACATTCAGATGGTAGAGTCAGAATTTGGCGTAAACAGAATGAGAACATGGATCCATCATGCCTTGTTACCACTGTGCAGGCTGGTGGTTGTGGTGTAATGGTGTGGGGGATGTTTTCTTGGCACACTTTGGGCCCCTTAGTGGCAATTGGGCATTGTTTAAATGCTACGGCCTACCTGAGCATTGTTTCTGACCATCTCCATCCCTTTATGGCCACCATGTACCCATCCTCTGATGGCTACTTACAGCAGGATAATGCACCATGTCACAAAGCTCAAATCATTTCAAATTGGTTTCTTGAACATGAAAATGAGTTCACTGTACTAAAATGGCTGCCACAGTCACCAGATCTCAACCCAATAGAGCATCTTTGGGATGTAGTGGAACGGGAGCTTCGTGCCCTGGATGTGCATCCCACAAATCTCCATCAACTGCAAGATGCTATCCTATCAATGTGGGCCAACATTTCTAAATAATGCTTTCAGCTCCTTGTTGAATCAATGCCATGTAGAATTAAGGCAGTTCTGAAGGTGAAAGGGGGTCAAACACAGTATTAGTATGGTGTTCCTAATAATCCTTTAGGTGAGTGTATATTAGCCTATGTATTATATTTTACTTAACCTGTTAATGATATCTGTTTGCGAAACATTGAATTGTAATTGAATTAATTTAAAGACAAAGACAGAATTTTTTCATTAAATGATGTTTTATTAACAAAGTTCGGGAGGAGCACGCGCAGATAATTAACACGGGTGGAGAGCACTCAGCAATCAACGATGAGAGCTATAAATACCCAGCGGTCTCACCTCGTTGCATTGGCAGCTTTTGCAGCATAACAGCATTTGACCAAGCAGTACCTTCCTAAACACGTCTGATCTGAGCTCTTCCCGTTCGATGAAGAATATTTCGTCCACCAGAATCAGGAATCTTTGTCGCAATCCTCTGGAGTTATCTCGCGGGCATCAGGCCAAACAAACGGGTCCTTGCCACCGCCGGTGAAACATGCTATGCTATCTACTTCCGGGTATTTCTTTAAACCGGACCCCATTCAAACAAATCCTGCCATAGAGAAATGGGCAATAAGGCAATGCCACCCTCTTCACGCGAAGGAACGGGTGTTTTTCCAGCATCAGGCCGCTGCAGGCCTCAGCCTAGCCCAAGCCGCGCTGCAGTTTCAGACCCGGCCAGTCCAGTCCGTGAGTGCTCAGCTCAAAAAACTTTTCGTTTTCCGTCCCTGGTTGAACTTCGCATCGAAGTTATTTCAGTTATTTAATCACGAGCCAGTTATACTGCCCTGGATACTCATTTTGATCAGGATTCGGGAATCACTCGTCTTAAACCCGTTCTGTACAAATGATTTGCCGTCATTTACGTGAGGCTTCCTAGTGATAAACTCTCACACGTAATCGGTAAGTCTCACATTACGTGCAGCTTGCACACAGAATCACAAATAACCTATCTATCGTTAACACTGTCATGCAATTTATCTACAAAAAATCGCTTAGAAACTTAAAGTCATAGCATAAATGTATTTTCATTTTAATTTGAAGCGATTTAAACCACAGCTCACTGGTTTTTCTGATTCAAAACGAACAAATCGGTAGGGAATGTGACCCTAGCCATAGAAACATTGAGGGTTCGTTTAATAATCGATAGGACATTATTTCATCTCGTCTACTTTCCCAGACAGTCCAAACCGTTCTAAACGTGAACGTGAACTGCTGTCTTTGCTTGGCCACTTAAACTTCGGATGCCTGAATCTCTCCTCCTCTTCCTCGCGTCTTCGATAACGCACGAAAAGACAAACATCGGTCTCCTCTGCTCCCGCAGGAGCTCTGTTTTCTCTGGCTAATTTTCTACACTGCCACAGCAGTGATGTCTCCCCTGCTCACACAGGAGCTCTGTTTCTCTGGCTAATTTTCTCCACTGTCACAGCAGTGATGTCTCCTCTCCAGTAAAAAATACTGAAATCATATGTTCTGCTTTTTCCGTAGACAGCGCGGGTCGAACGATTGTCTTTCCATCATAGCGGAGCTCGCGCAGTACGAGGGTAGCCACTTTTACACGTATGTACCTCAAATTATTTTCCGCTAAACGCGCCGTTCGTATTTCTCAACGGAAGACACGTAACAGCAGGGTTGCCAACCGTTACGTATAACACGGAATCGTTCCGTATAATACGGAATCTTTCTGTATTTGACAAATAAGTCTTGTTCCGTATTGAACCGATACGGAATGCACTTCGTTTTGTATTTTGAGAATCAATTCAGTGAAAATCCATGACACACATCGCTTCTAATATGTCAGACAGACTATGAATGAACGAAGACCTGCTATAATGGCAAATTCGGGGACTTGGCGCCCCCTCGGCGCCAGTATCCGCAGCGCAGCCCATGAGCGAGCCAGACTCTGCAGCCTAGATATACACACGGCCGTGCAGCGGCAAATGCGTTTTACAGGCTTCAGTAAATCGAATAAAATACAGGGTTGCCAACTCTCACGCATCTGGTGTGACACTCACGCTTTCAGCCTCAACCTCACGCTCTCACGCCCACCAAAGAAATCTCACGCTAAATTGGACATTCTTCTGTGCTGCGTGCTGCCTATCAGACTTTAAACGCGAGTTGAGAGCGTAGCCTACATTTGGACTACGTGTCCGTCTTTTTAGCAAAAAGACATCATTCACTGAATATCTACAGTGGCGTAGGACGAGGGCGTGAGGTGCTTGAAAGCAGCTTTTGATGCGTTCGACTCGAGTTCGAATCCGCCTTTTGCCGAACTTTCTCTCTTCCCCCTTTTCCCAACACCGAAACCGTGATATGGCTTTGTGCCTATAAAACAGCACAAGACCGTAATTAAGTAGCCTATATAGGCATTCTGTTTGTGCTGCGTGATTTAAAGAAAAGTCCGCACTTTGCTCACGCGATCAGCATGGTAATCAGGTGTTTTCTCCAAAATAAAAGCAAACTTGCAAGTGAAGAAATTAGGACAAAAGTATTGTAATTTTCCTATACAATAGTGTAAGTAAAACATACTTTTGAAATATTCATTTTCATTTATACAGTACATTTATAGCCTACATGGATTTTACGTAATAGCTAAGAATAATCATATAAACCATTATTACATTATTATAATAATCGTTTGGCATCCTAAAACACACTGAGACTCTATATCATAACTAAAAAGATATTTGATCCCTCTTTAATGTCCAGGTACAAGTCAATGCTTTTCTTTTATTCAATGTCACAGTTCATGGGGCTGAAGCCGGTTAAAGCTCTTAAATTTGAGCTCTCAAAGTGCACCAGATTGATGCATTTAACCTTAAAACGTACAAAATCCCAATAATTTTTAAGAACAATAATTCATGAATTTTACTCCAAAAAACATTTTATTTTTAAAAATCAGTAAAACCGTTAGCCTAATGGCAAATTAAATTGGTCAAACCATACATTTGGCCTGCCTAAGGAGGGCCTACTAGACATTGCGTCCAGGGGCCTCTGATCTCTTAACCCCCCCCCCCCCACCCCCCACCCCCCCCCTCCCCGTGGGCCATATGCCACTGCAGCAGTCATATTGCAGCATTAAGGCGAGGGATTAATCGATTAATTGATCGTTAATCTAAAAGATTTAAACGACGATCGATCATGGGAATTTCTGAAATTTGACATCCCTAGTTTGGGGGATTTTTACCAAGGTCGCTCCCCCATCGTCGTCGATCCCATCGTCGTTGCAGCTTTCCTATGGGAAAAAGAGTGGTCAACTAAAAGCATCCTGGTCCATTGCGTCAACGAACCAACTGTTCACTGCATTATCAAAGGTCGTTCTCGCTCACCAGCGTTAATGCCACTCCTCAGACGCCTCATCTGGATTCCGCTTGCGAGCAGTTTATATAACTGCCAAGCACGTTCCAGGCTGACAAAATCAAATTGCAGACTCTCTCTCGTTTCTCTTTCAGAAATTCATGATGCTGGCCCCAGAAGCGGATTCAATTCCAACTCCAGTCCCTCATTATTCTCAGCCGATCCTCCATCAATCCAATCGCTAAAACCCCTGGATACCTCTATCAATTCCATCCTCCAAGCAGTCGCACCGAGAAATTTCCAAACATATCACACCGCATGGAAATCTTTTATAACTTTTCACCTCACTCACAACCTGCTGCTTCCCGATTTCTCTTTTAGCCGTTACATACATTTCTCACTTTAAGTTGGTCTCCAAGTGATGGCTCCTCGTTCGTAGGCCGGGCCCTGTCCCCCTCCCAAAGCGCTGATCGAGCCCTCCCGTCCGAATCGCAGTGAGAGCCTGCCTGTCTTAATCGTCGTTGGACGGCCGCGCTCGAGTCGCCGTGCGGGCTCCCCGTTCGTCGGGTGGCGAGGGGTCTATTTCCGTGTCCCAGCCCCCTTCGAACCGCTGGTCGAGCTTCCCGACCGAGTTCAGCGGTCGCCCTGCGTTCGATCGCCGGCAGGGCTTACCCATCTGATGCCGCGAGCACCCAAGCTCCCGTTGGATGCTGCGAGAGCCCTCCCGGTCGAACGGCTAAACTCGTTCCATAATCAAGCTCGTTTAAATCTGGCGTCATCGAGCTGTCAGTTCAACTGCTGGCGGGGCTTATCCGTCCGATGCCGCGAGCATCCAAGTTCCCGTCGGATGTTGCGAGAGCCCTCACGGTCGAACGGTCAAGCTCGTTCTTTAGTAAATACCTTCTCATGCCTTTCACTTTTTGGGGGGTTTAATTCCGCATAATTTTACGAGTGCTGTCCCAAGTCATCTGGCTTTTATGGGGGAGTATTATGGGTTCGGGCCGAATTCCGAGCACGAAGCCCTCCCCCCGGACAGCACGCCAAATACGCATTAAACTTTCTCCCTCTAATTATATGTAAGTGCGAACTAGTGAAATGATGTTTTATTAACAAAGTTCGGGAGGAGCACGCGCAGATAATTAACACGGGTGGAGAGCACTCAGCAATCAACGATGAGAGCTATAAATACCCAGCGGTCTCACCTCGTTGCATTGGCAGCTTTTGCAGCATCCCTCCACCACCCCTTTCGCCTCACTTTTTGTCATAAGCACTTACATACCGGGGGAGTATTATGGGTTCGGGCCGAATTCCGAGCACGAAGCCCTCCCCCCGGACAGCACGCCAAATACGCATTAAACTTTCTCCCTCTAATTATATGTAAGTGCGAACTAGTGAAACCAGTTAAAAAAAAAAAAAAAAAAAAAAACGAGTTCTAAACCGAACCGAGACATCAAAACCGTGGGAAGAACCGAACCATCAGTTGTGTGTATATCGTTACACCCTTAATAAACAGCCATGTTCTGACTCCTGTAAGAACAGGAGGAATGAAGAATCAGCCCAGGACTGAGCGTGTCCGGATCCTCACCTCTCCAGATTAGCGAAGCGCTCTCTCCAGTTCTCTGCGCGCTTCACCTCTCCAGTGTCTCTGTTGAGCAGCTGCACACCGTAGAAGCCCAGCATCAGCTCGTACGAACCCAGGAGACGACTCTTAGCTTCCTCACTCTCCCTGAACGCCTGCGGACAGCGGGACAAGACACACGGCTTAACACAGTCCAGCACGCACGCACACACACACACACACACACACACACACACACACACACACACACACACACACACACACACACACACACACACACACACACACACACACTTTAATACTCACTTGGATCTCTCTCTTGGTGAGCTCTGCTGCCATGTAGTTCACGCCCGGCTCCCGCAGAGGAAACAACCTACGAGCAACACAGACTCACTCTTACAAAGCACTCCATCGGCACTGTCCAGAGACATCACATCTACGGTGGCCCAGACGTGCAAAACAAAACCACAAATTATAAATGCAATGGAAAGACTAAAATCAAATGCACACGTTAGAAAGCACGAAACATGCAATTCGACTTTCTTGATTGACAGATGTCTCGTCCAATCAGCGGTCAGTATTCCATTCGCCACATATACGTTTTCCATGTTGTCTGACTTCTCGTTGCGTTTTCTGGCTTGCCATTTTGTTTCTTTAGATTTATCGTTGTGTTTTCTGATTTGTTAATTCATTTTTAGGGGCCAAGCACCGAAGGTGCGGAGGCACCTATTGAAACCGTTCCGGTTCTTATTATTATTCCTCCTTTTTCTTCTTCTTCTTCCGACTGGGTGTCTATGGCAGCCCATGGAACCGCTTGCGGGAAAGTTATGAAATTTGGCACACTGATAAAGGACAGTCTGAAAAGTCAATTTTGCAAATTTGGCGTCTCAAAATCAATCCCTCTATCGCCAGCACCTGTCCAAAGTTTCACTCATATTTAGTCTAATAACTTTTGATCCATAATAGGTAGAAACATTGCAACCTATGAGAAAATAGAAATAGATTGCAACCTATGACGTCATTTTCCGTCATAAAATTATGGCTGCCATTTTGAATTGTCCAAAAAACATACTTTTGCGAACTTGTCCTAGACGGTTTGTCAGATTTTCACCAAAATAGCACCAGATCATCTCCAGACAGTCGCTTAACCGTTCTTGAATACCGTGCAAATTAATTTTACACAGCGCTTGCAAAAACAGTCATAAGGCTGTATCTCCGCAACACTTTATCGTATTCAGACCAAACTTGGTCCATGTCATCACAAGCATGATCTGAGGCATCATGCTGCGTTTCGGCACAGCGCCACCTACTGGTCCAGAGATACGAAAAGTTGCTATTTTTGCTTATAACTACTGAACAATTTGTCCAAAAATCATAAAAGTGGTCTTGTTAGATTCAGGGCGTCATGCCGAGTCGACTGATATACAATTTTCCAAGATCGGCCATTTTGGCTGTCGGCCATTTTGAATTATGTGCTAAAATGCTGTATTTTCTAAACGCATAAACGAATTGTTAAGAAACTCGGTATGGGTCATCAGTACGATGCCTTGAAGGAGCCTGAGAATTTTCGAAACAGCGCCACCTAGTTGTAGAATTTATTTCTCAAATGCTTATAACTCTGGCTGTGGTTGACTGGTTTTCACGTGAGTCATCTCCTTAAGTTCCTGAATCCTTGCCGAGTCCACAGATACCAAACATGCTAGGTTTTGCCTTACGGTTTGTATAGCATTGTGATTTAGCGCTTAAAAAACATTTGCTGATATCTTCAAAAAAACATTCAAAAGGTCGCTGGCCAAACGCTAATACCTAAATGCCAAAATATTGATAGTTAGGGGTAGTACTATTAAACCAAAGTCACGTGTCAGTCATTTTTGACGTGTTTTTCATATAAATGTCTAGAACTCAGAAAAGAATTGAGATATTTTCACCAAAATTGACACGCACATGTATGGGCTCATTCTGAGGACACATGCAGAAAATTGTGGGATTTTGCCTCTTGGTGGCGCTATAATAGAACAAAACATGAAATTCCCATTGACTTCAATACAGTTTTGTGATGTAAAATGCTATACTTAACAAATGCATTGCTGTAACATTATGAAACTCAGAATGTGCCACCAACGGCATCCCCTGAACGCACTCAAAAGATTGAGACAGCGCCACCTGTTGGTCAAAAGTTATAATTAAATTTCCAAAAATGCTACTAACTTTTGAATAAATATGCCTATTGTAATGCCACTGGTCTTAATAGAGTACTTGGGTCATACTAAGAACATAGATGCCAAGATTTATGTATTTGGACGAACTTCCTGTCTTCCTGTCTCCATCTTGATTTTCATTAAATACCTACTTTTTCAAACTCCTCCAAGGCCGTCTGTCCGATTTTCACCAAATTCGAATCGTATCATCTCCAGACCGTGCTGAATAAAAGTTATGGATTTCATGTTGATAGACGAAACCGTTTTCGTATACCACAGCATCAAATTTGAGGCATGTGGCCAAAATGACTATTCAGACTATCTCTGCAATGCCTTCAAATTTTGACACTAAACTTTGTATGTGTCATTGTCACCTCACTCTGACCACATCACATCTATTTCGTAACTGCGCCACCTATTTGTCGAAAGTGATAAACCATTAAATCATATTTTTAGTTAATGTATATGATTTTTCAGCCATTTTGCCAAAATTCTCTTAAAATGTCTTTAATTGCTCCTTGCTGCAGTTGGTCTGCCACTCCCACCCATGATGGCATCTGTTGCCGCTTCTTGCGCTTGGCCCCGGCAATGGCTGCATGCAGCTATATTTGGAATTGTTGTTGTGTTTTCTAACTTTGTTTTTAGTCTTAAATTGCCTTTATAATTTGTGATTTGTTTTGGACTTCTGGGCCACCATACAAATCCCATCAAGACCTGCTAAACAAGATACGCCTAAAGAAGAGCTTCTTACCACTGGATGTAGGAATGAACTCTCTCCAGTCTCTTGTAATCCATCTTCCACTCGGTGTGAAACGCCTCGATCGACACATCTATAAAGCACAACACAAGCTCAGATGAAGAGCGTACACCTTCACTATCACAGAAGAAGAGCGTACACCTTCACTATCACAGATGAAGAGCGTACACCTTCACCATCACAGAAGAAGAGCGTACACCTTCACCATCACAGAAGAAGAGCGTACACCTTCACCATCACAGATGAAGAGCGTACACCTTCACCATCACAGATGAAGAGCGTACACCTTCACCATCACAAATGAAGAGCGTACACCTTCACCATCACAGATGAAGAGCGGACACCTTCACCATCACAGATGAAGAGCGGACACCTTCACCATCACAGATGAAGAGCGGACACCTTCACCATCACAGATGAAGAGCGTACACCTTCACCATCCCAGATGAAGAGCGTACACCTTCACCATCGCAGATGAAGAGCGTACACCTTCACCATCGCAGATGAAGAGCGTACACCTTCACCATCGCAGATGAAGAGCGTACACCTTCACCATCGCAGATGAAGAGCGTACACCTTCACCATCGCAGATGAAGAGCGTACACCTTCACCATCGCAGATGAAGAGCGTACACCTTCACCATCGCAGATGAAGAGCGTACACCTTCACCATCGCAGATGAAGAGCGTACACCTTCACCATCGCAGATGAAGAGCGTACACCTTCACCATCACAGAAGAAGAGCGTACACCTTCACCATCACAGAAGAAGAGCGTACACCTTCACCATCACAGAAGAAGAGCGTACACCTTCACCATCACAGATGAAGAGCGTACACCTTCACCATCACAGATGAAGAGCGTACACCTTCACCATCACAGATGAAGAGCGTACACCTTCACCATCACAGATGAAGAGCGTACACCTTCACCATCACAGATGAAGAGCGTACACCTTCACCATCACAGATGAAGAGCGTACACCTTCACCATCACAGATGAAGAGCGTACACCTTCACCATCACAGAAGATGAGCGTACACCTTCACCATCACAGAAGAAGAGCGTACACCTTCACCATCACAGAAGAAGAGCGTACACCTTCACCATCACAGAAGAAGAGCGTACACCTTCACCATCACAGAAGAAGAGCGTACACCTTCCCCATCACAGATGAAGAGCGTACACCTTCACCATCACAGAAGAAGAGCGTACACCTTCACCATCACCATCACAGAAGAAGAGCGTACACCTTCACCATCACAGATGAAGAGCGTACACCTTCACCATCACAGATGAAGAGCGTACACCTTCACCATCACAGATGAAGAGCGTACACCTTCACCATCACAGAAGAAGAGCGTACACCTTCACCATCACAGATGAAGAGCGTACACCTTCACCATCACAGATGAAGAGCGTACACCTTCACCATTACAGATGAAGAGCGTACACCTTCACCATCACAGATGAAGAGCGTACACCTTCACCATCACAGATGAAGAGCGTACACCTTCACCATCACAGATGAAGAGCGTACACCTTCACTATCACAGAAGAAGAGCGTACACCTTCACTATCACAGATGAAGAGCGTACACCTTCACCATCACAGAAGAAGAGCGTACACCTTCACCATCACAGATGAAGAGCGTACACCTTCACCATCACAGATGAAGAGCGTACACCTTCACCATCACAGATGAAGAGCGTACACCTTCACCATCACAGATGAAGAGCATACACCTTCACCATCACAGATGAAGAGCGTACACCTTCACCATCACAGATGAAGAGCATACACCTTCACTATCACAGATGAAGAGCGGACACCTTCACCATCACAGAAGAAGAGCGTACACCTTCACCATCACAGAAGAAGAGCGTACACCTTCACCATCACAGATGAAGAGCGTACACCTTCACCATCACAGAAGAAGAGCGTACACCTTCACCATCACAGATGAAGAGCGTACACCTTCACCATCACAGAAGAAGAGCGTACACCTTCACCATCACAGATGAAGAGCATACACCTTCACCATCACAGATGAAGAGCGTACACCTTCACCATCACAGATGAAGAGCGTACACCTTCACCATCACAGAAGAAGAGCGTACACCTTCACCATCACAGAAGAAGAGCGTACACCTTCACCATCACAGAAGAAGAGCGTACACCTTCACCATCACAGAAGAAGAGCGTACACCTTCACCATCACAGATATAGAGCGTACACCTTCACCATCACAGATGAAGAGCGTACACCTTCACTATCACAGAAGAAGAGCGTACACCTTCACTATCACAGAAGAAGAGCGTACACCTTCACTATCACAGAAGAAGAGCGTACACCTTCACTATCACAGATGCGAACACCTAGGGGTGTGCCGGTTTCAGAATTGGTGATGACGGTTATGACGGTAGTCAAATGTGACGGTTCGTAACATAACCGTCATCGGATTTTTACGTGCTTTGTTTTAAATAAATCACACACAGAAAAAAAAACCTTTAAAAAAAAAACTTTGCAATTTAGACGCGCAAACTGGGTGCCGGTGCGGTGAGACAATGGGTGAGACCTATAGGTGAGACGCATATGCTCGGGCAGATTCGGCCTTGAAGTAGTTCATCCTCAGATGCGGCGCCGCGCGCGCTGTGCACTCAGCTAAGCGAATGTGGTCTTGCCGGTCTTGCGCACCCAACGCGTCATTTTTGCCGCGCGCACCTTCGCGCTCGTGCGGACGCGCCGAGTATAAACAATGCTTTAACAAGGCGTGCGCTTTGTTCGGTCTCCCGAATCATCTCCAGCAGTGCAGCCTCCGCAGCACCACTAACTCCGCCTCCTTTTCCCTCGTAAGCTGATATTAGTATTTAAACATTCTCTATGATAAAAAATATTTTACTAACACGGTTTTGGCGGTTATAGAGTTGACGGTAATGACGGTGTTTAACTATGACCGTCGGTCTCACGGTTATATAATAACGTCACACCCCTATGTACACCTTCACTATCACAGATCAAGAGGAAGCAAAGACGTACCATCAGGCGAAGACTTCACTTCATTTAGATAGAATTTTAAATTGGTCATTCGTTCTTCTGGGCATTCCTCTTCATTGATATTCTATAAGAGATGAAGAAAGATCATCACCAAGGCAGTTTGATGAATGTAAAGTAATTTAGCTCGACTCTTACTGGATATCCGTGTCTGTAGTTCTGCATGTCCTTGGCGGCTCTGAGGTTTCTGGAGGAAGAGTTCGACCACTGCAAAGACCAAAGCCCAAACATTAGTTTCTGCTCCTTTAATCGCTGCATCCCAATCCCCAAACTATCCGTGCTAGTCAGTGTGAGAACAGTGCTTTCTGACTGTTCCAAGTCTCTTGCATTTACCTCAAATATCAAAATATGATATTAATCAAAATGTGGTTATTATGACTATGCCTGTAGCCAGTCTGATGAGAACACATTTTACAAACCCTTTACAATTATTACAATCCAAAAAGTGGACGCAACTTTAAACAGAAGCTCATCTGTTTACATCCCACACTGCAAATGTAAATCTTATAGATGCATTAAGACATATTAAATCAAATAAACACTGAAAGTAGTAATTGTAATAAAACAAAGTCGCAAGCAGCATCAGTGTACAATTGCCATGTCTGTTTCCAGATATAACGCATGTAATGGTGCTTTTCCACTACACAGTACCAGCTCGACTCGCCGCTGTTTGGTTTTCCACTGTGTAAAAGTTGTACCTGTTCCTGCTTTCGGGTACTTTTGTTCGTATCACCTCGGCGAGGTTCTGAGCGAGCTGAGGCGATACTAAAATGTGACGTGAAAACATTGCAGACTGCTGATTGGTCAGAGAGAATCGTCACTATTCACTGCGTCATCATTGCACGCGCCAGACGGAGTATCCTGAATAACCCGACATTTTTAAATAGTTTGGCCATTACTACTATTAAAACAACATACACTCGATTTCCTCCATTGTCCTGGTGTGTGTGTGGGTAGCGGGTGTGTGTCGCGTAGAAGATTACATCACGGCAGTTTCCTGTGGCGTCGCTATGACGACCAGGTACTATTGTGGAGGTACTATCTGTAATGGAAAACAGAGCGAATAGCAAGCTTGAGCTGGTACTGGTAATGGAAAAGCGCCATAAAGGTCAACAGTCCTGAATCTTCACTAATACTGATTTGATAAAGCAACTTAAAAAGCAAAAACACATGACGATCCAAAAGGGACACGCCACTGAAATGTTCAGCCACTGATGCAGAACAAGCTCTTCTCTTCATGCGGTCCCTCGAGAGAGCACCAGTAGCTCATGAAGTGTGTGCGGTTTACTCAGTGTCCCGTTCTCTTCGTGCGCACAAGATATAGGCCTAGGCCAGTTAAAAATGAGGGGCCAGCCAAAAATATCTGCTGAATGGTACATTAAAAGATTAGTTCACTTTAAAAAAAACTTTTGCTGATAATTTACTCACCCCCATGTCATTCAAGATGTCCATGTCTTTCTTTCTTCAGTCGAAAAGAAATGAAGGTTTTTGATGAAAACATTCCAGGATTTTTCTCCATATAATGGACTTCAATGGGACCCAAACGGTTCAAGGTCCAAATGACAGTTTCAGTGCAGCTTCAAAGGGCTTACGTTGAAAAGGTCTCACTAGAACAGAGCAAGGCGAGCATTTGTGCTTATAAAACTTAAACTTTTTTATTTATTTTTGAAATGAGCGATGGTTTGGCTAAATAAGACCCTTATTCATCGTCTGGTGTCGTTTAAAGCCCTTTGAAGCTGCACTGAAACTGTCATTTGGACCTTTGGGTCCCATTGAAGTCCATTATATGGAGAAAAATCTTGGAATGTTTTCATCAAAAACCTTAATTTCTTCTCGACTGAAGAAAGAAAGACATGGACATCTTGGATGACATGGGGGTGAGTAAATTATAACAAACGTTTTGTTAAAAGTGAACTATCTTAGCTGAATTTGGTCGGTGAAACCTATTTTTTGTTGGTTTGTACAAATAATTTTTCATAGCTTGATTCTTTGCCTATAAAAGATACACATCAAATTTCACTTCCCATGATTTGTGAGTTTTTAGTTGCCCTTATGGGCAGAAGTCCTGCAGTCCACATGCATGAGTGTCATCACGTATGGTCTGTGTTTGGCAGGAGATCAGTCAGAATGGGGCATGCTGGGAAGACCCAGACATGCACCAGTTCCAAATATAGGTCTCTGCAGGACAGTAATAGGAGTTACCAGATCAGTGGGCAAGGCCATAAACAAAGGGGCGATTTCGACCGCGTTATCCTGATTTGTCCACGACACAGTGTGGGCAGGTTTTAGGGGTGGGGTCGGGTGAAGGGCATAATTTACATTGGATGATTTATATACACCCACCAGTTTGAAAACTCCTAGAACTTTAGAAACACCCACTTTTGTTCCGCAGAGACCCCATACTCACCAGTTTGGGCAAGTTTAGGATCATTCTTAATACTCTGATAATAGTGTGCTGAAGGAAATGTGTCGAAGTGTGTTTTTTTTTTTTGGACTACTATCGTTCACAAACAACAGTCAGCACTACAGTAATTTTTGAGAAGCTTGTGTTGGTTTTCTATTGACTTTCTCAGTTCTAGAGAAATGAGTTACAAAAAAGTGACAGGCCGACACTGCCATAGCATACATGCCAACCCTCCCGATTTTTCCAGGAGACTCCCGAATTTCAAAGCCCCTCCCGAAAATCTCCCGGACCGACCTTTCTCCCGAATTTCTCCCGATTTCCGAGTGCGGGTGCGAGAGAGACACCCAGCCGACGGGGTGTCATTGGTTGTTGCGTTAAATCTTACTTAGAAACAATAGTGCTATTTTCTGATTGGCTAACAACACCAGACGAACAACACCAGAGGAGACGCGCGGCCAGAGTTTAGGGCGCTGCGGCATATTAAATATATTACAAATAGTTTTTCAGCGTGAGAAATACAATGTGTGGCGGGAGAGCGTGACAAAAGACCGAAATGAGTGACTGTCACCCTCAATGCGTGACACTTCAGAGCCCTGCTGATGTGTGATGAAAGCACAAGCAGAAACACGGATAAAGTAGCCTATGTATTTTGTATTTACACTTCTCTTGTAAGTAATTCGTAAGTAATTCGAAAATTGCTCTCATTCATTTATATTTTTATCAAATATATATATATATATTTATATAATAAAATATTTGTACAAAAATTTTTTTGCGTTTGTGATATTCCACCACTTTGAATATCTCCCGAATTCTGGGGTCTCAAGGTTGGCAAGTATGTGCCATAGCAGTTTTAAAATGTATTAACCAAGTGAAGTAATGATGATTTAGGCTTTTTTAAATTAAATCACGCTGTGAATGTGTCCTGTATTTAGTTTTATGTAAATACAAAATTTGCTTTTATAACATAATAGAGCTATTTATTCTCAAAGCTCTTAAATTGAGTTGTAGATTGTGAATGCGCTGAAGCACAAGACTGCAATTGGTTGTTTTAGGCTAATCGTTCATCGTTTTAAAAAGCAGGAGCACAAGATTAAAATATCATGAATTCACCAATAATTTAATTTAGCCTAGGCCATATTCGATGTACATTACGATTACAACCTGAGACGCATACAGTCCGGTCTGAAAATCTAAAATATTTAGCATTATTACTCATTGTTATGATAATAGTGTGGTTTTGAAGGACTGAAGGTGTTTCACGCGATTTTTTTTTATTGATTTTTTAATTTTTTTAATTTTTATTGAAAGTAATTAACAACACAATCAAATAAAAAAATCAACCAAAAACATAGAAAAAATAATAATAAATAAATAATAATAATAAAAATAAAATAAAAGACTGTTTCACGCGATTTGTTTTCATCTGCGGCCCAGCAGATGACGTGTAGATCGGCGGTGAATGACGTACTTCCGGTCAGCAGAGCTTACGTTAAATAACTAGCTAACATGCTATTCTACAAAACACACGCAAACAATAAAAGTAAACCTACTGCAAATAAATAACATGTCAAACGGGTTTATTTAGACACGTCCCGCTAGTGCTCGTTTCAGAGGAGAAGGTGCGCGTGCGTGGATGTTTCGGCGCGCCTGACGGTGCGTCAACACACAGATACACACCAGATGAAACACACCGCCAATAAAACCGATTGGCTCAATGGACAATATAGAATAAAACAGTGGCGCGCAGTGGTTCACAAATGCGAGCGAGTGTGTGTGTGTGTGTGGTGGTGAGAGAGAGAGAGAGAGAGAGGAGGAGAGAGAGAGAGAGAGAGAGGAGAGAGAGAGAGCGCAACATACGAATGCGGGCCGTGTTTTCTTGCTGCGGCCGGTGTTTTCCAGCTCGTCCCCGTCGCTCTCCGTGTCCCAGGTGGAGTCATATTCACACACCAGATCGTCGTCCATCCCTACAGGTCATATGAGTGATGATGCATGTGATGAAAGCCCTGGGGTTTGATGAGAGTCCGCACGGCTCCATTGGATGTGCAGATGATGATGTCCGCGCGCGCGCTGCTCGCTCACTGACTGCGCTCGTCATCACTCACGCCCGCGCGCGCTGCTCGTCATAGAAGCCCTGTATGATGAATGTTATATTACTGTGACCTTATTTTGCTGCTGTTATTTTTATTACAGGGTTGTCAAACTCGAGCGTCACCTTATGGCTTGTTTGTTTGTTAAACCGCACAGACATGCTCAAGCACGCATGCTCCTCTTATCACCAGTATTTGGGGTCAATAAAAGAGAGCACGTGGTATTTAATAATTCCAAAGACCAGAGTTCTGTAAAATGCATGAACAAAAAAACCACAGGTAATATAATATTAAGGAATAATAATCAACAACAATATTAACAAGAAAAAATAGGCCTATACTGGCTGGATGCCTTTGCCATTTAACCCTCATCCTTCTACCCGACCCGAAGCCCTAAAATTATGCTTTTTTTATTTCTTTTTTAATCCAGAAAGCTTATTTGATTTCATTTTGATGATATTTTTTTCTATTTTTTAATGCATTATTTGGGAGGTTTTTTGTTATTTTTTTATTTTATTTACCTTTAAATTACTAGATTTGATCAATAAATTATTTATAAATAGCCTAATTTAGTAATTTAAGCACATTCCTCCTCACATTCTTTCAACTTAAATTCAAAATAACTCACAATTTCATGCCTAAACCTTTTAATTCAGCTTAAAATACCTTACATTGCGTGTCTTTGGTGGCCTCTTGTGGAAAAAATATGATACAACACAGGGGCGATTTTAGGGTCAGAGCTTTAGGGGTGCTGAGCACCCAATGAGCCCCACTGCTACCACCGACCCTCTTTTCACACAAAAACAAAAAATATGTCTATAATAAATGTATCATTTTAACATTGGTTCAACTAACTCAGATTTTTTAATCCAGATTTTTTTTCTTTTTTTTTTGAGACCTTTTCAGAACACCAGCTTAATTGTGAGAGTTCACACAGACAGCCCCCTGTAACAAACACAACACCTTCTTCACTCAGCTGGTTTTCCTGACCCTTAACTCCATGTGCCTCCTTTTGTATCAACAGTCATCAGATGGGTTAGATTAGATTCAACTTTATTATCAATGAACAAAGTAACAGGTACTTGGAAAACAAAATGTAATTCATCTTCTGTAAATTATTTACAAATGGCCATCTCTAACATATCTGGTTGCACGCCTGTCTGAACTTTCATAAACCAATATAAGTCATCAATAAATAATAATAAAACAAGCTTCACATCAAGAGCAAAAAAAAAAAAAAGAAAGAGGGTAAAACCAAAAAGTCCAAAATATCCAGATTATTTACAGAGGTCTTGAAATTACTTAGAAAGTAAAGATATAAAAAAAGAAAGAGAGGGAAATCTTTGAAGTACTTCCCCTGAATCCCCATTTGGCTCTACTTTGGGAGAGTTAATCTATGTCGCCGCAAACCTGTCAATGACCCTTTGGTGTTACATTTTTTCAAGCAACTCCTTCTGACGACGACTGACCAGAAAAGACGCACGTGACATCATGTTTACATGACTCCCGATTGTTAAAATGAGTATCAAATTAACGATAAACTTTAAAAACAGAGACACACCTACGCACTACACAGGTTCGCAGTTTATTTGTCGCGCTGCTGTTTTGTTTCACGCTCTAGCAGTTAATAAACAGAACTGCATGCATCTTGCGGAAGAACATTGTACTTCTACTTTGTACTTGTTCGACACTTCTCCGTTTATTACTACGGACGAGTCGTGCTGAGCGGTGCAGGTACAGAGGAGAAGTAGAAGAGAAGAGGATGACACCATTTGCTAAGCGGGGCCAGGGATGTTTTCATTTTCATCCCTAACACTTACATTTTAAACCACGAACTACGGAGTATGTTTTGGACATTATTTAACCTTGTCAAAGACGAACAAAAATTCATCACTGCGCAGACTCGGGTCCAGCGTTCACCACTGCTCAGACTCGGGTCCAGCGTTCACCACTGCTCAGACTCGGGTCCAGCGTTCACCACTGCTCAGACTCGGGTCCAGCGTTCACCACTGCTCAGACTCGGGTCCAGCGTTCACCACTGCTCAGACTCGGGTCCAGCGTTCACCACTGCTCAGACTCGGGTCCAGAGTTCACCACTGCTCAGACTCGGGTCCAGCGTTCACCACTGCTCAGACTCGGGTCCAGAGTTCACTACTGCTCAGACTCGGGTCCAGAGTTCACCACTGCTCAGACTCGGGTCCAGAGTTCACCACAGCGCAGACTCGGGTCCAGCATTCACTACTGCTCAGACTCGGGTTCAGAGTTCACCACTGCTCAGACTCGAGTCCTGCGTTCACCACTGCGCAGACTCTGGTCCAGCGTTCACCACTGCTCAGACTCGGGTTCAGAGTTCACCACTGCTCAGACCCTGGTCCAGCGTTCACCACAGCGCAGACTCTGGTCCAGCGTTCACTACTGCTCAGACTCTGGTCCAGAGTTCACCACTGCTCAGACTCTGGTCCAGAGTTCACCACAGCGCAGACTCGGGTTCAGAGTTCACCACTGCTCAGACTCTGGTCCAGCGTTCACCACTGCTCAGACTCGGTTCAGAGTTCACCACAGCGCAGACTCGGGTCCAGCATTCACTACTGCTCAGACTCGGGTTCAGAGTTCACCACTGCTCAGACTCGAGTCCTGCGTTCACCACTGCGCAGACTCTGGTCCAGCGTTCACCACTGCTCAGACTCGGGTTCAGAGTTCACCACTGCTCAGACTCTGGTCCAGCGTTCACCACTGCTCAGACTCGGGTTCAGAGTTCACCACTGCTCAGACTCGGGTTCAGCGTTCACTACTGCACAGACTCTGGTCCAGCGTTCACTACTGCGCAGACTCGGGCCCAGCGTTCACCACTGCGCAGACTCGGGTCCAGCGTTCACCACTGCTCAGACTCGGGTCCAGCGTTCACTACTGCACAGACTCGGGTCCAGCGTTCACCACAGTGCAGACTCTGGTCCAGCATTCACCACTGCTCAGACTCGGGTTCAGAGTTCACCACTGCTCAGACTCGAGTCCAGCGTTCACTACTGCTCAGACTCTGGTTCACTACTGCGCAGACTTGGGTCCAGCGTTCACCACTGCGCAGACTCGGGTCCAGCGTTCACCACTGCTCAGACTCAGGTCCAGCGTTCACCACTGCTCAGACTCGGGTCCAGCGTTCACCACTGCTCAGACTCAGGTCCAGCGTTCACCACTGCGCAGACTCGGGTCCAGCGTTCACCACTGCGCGGACTCGGGTCCAGCGTTCACCACTGCGCGGACTCGGGTCAGGTCCAGCGTTCACCACTGCTCAGACTCAGGTCCAGCGTTTACCACTGCTCAGACTCAGGTCCAGCGTTCACCACTGCTCAGACTCAGGTCCAGCGTTCACCACTGCGCAGACTCGGGTCCAGCGTTCACCACTGCTCAGACTTGGGTCCAGCGTTCACTACTGCTCAGACTTGGGTCCAGCGTTCACCACTGCTCAGACTCGGGTTCAGAGTTCACCACTGCTCAGACTCGGGTCCAGCGTTCACTACTGCACAGACTCTGGTCCAGCGTTCACTACTGCGCAGACTCGGGCCCAGCGTTCACCACTGCGCAGACTCGGGTCCAGCGTTCACCACTGCTCAGACTCGGGTCCAGCGTTCACCACTGCTTAGACTCAGGTCCAGCGTTCACCACTGCGCAGACTCGGGTCCAGCGTTCACCACTGCGCGGACTCGGGTCAGGTCCAGCGTTCACCACTGCGCGGACTCGGGTCAGGTCCAGCGTTCACCACTGCTCAGACTCAGGTCCAGCGTTCACCACTGCTCAGACTCAGGTCCAGCGTTCACCACTGCTCAGACTCAGGTCCAGCGTTCACCACTGCGCAGACTCGGGTCCAGCGTTCACCACTGCGCGGACTCGGGTCCAGCGTTCACCACTGCGCAGACTCGGGTCCAGCATTCACCACTGTTTAGACTCTGGTCCAGCGTTCACTACTGCTCAGACTCTGGTCCAGTGTTCACTACAGCGCAGACTCGGGTCCAGCATTCACCACTGCTCAGACTCTGGTCCAGCGTTCACTACTGCTCAGACTCTGGTCCAGAGTTCACTATAGCGCAGACTCGGGTCCAGCGTTCACTACAGCGCAGACTCTGGTCCAGCGTTCACCACTGCGCGGACTCGGGTCCAGCGTTCACCACTGCGCGGACTCGGGTCCAGCGTTCACTACTGCTCAGACTCTGGTCCAGAGTTCACTACAGCGCAGACTCGGGTCCAGCGTTCACTACAGCGCAGACTCGGGTTCAGCGTTCACCACTGTGCGGACTCGGGTCCAGCGTTCACCACTGCTCAGACTCGATTCCAGCGTTCACCACTGCGCAGACTCTGGTCCAGCGTTCACCACTGCTCAGACTATGGTCCAGTGTTCACCACTGCACAGACTCGATTCCAGCGGTTACCACTGTGCAGACTCTGGTCCAGCGTTCACCACTGCTCAGACTCGGGTCCAGCGTTCACCACTGCACAGACTCAGGTCCAGCGTTCACCACTGCTCAGACTCGAGTCAGGCGTTCACCACTGCTCAGACTCGAGTCCAGAGTTCACCACTGCTCAGACTCGAGTCCAGCGTTCACCACTGCTCAGACTCTGGTCCAGAGTTCACTACTGCTCAGACTCTGGTCCAGCCTTCACTACTGCTCAGACTCGGGTCCAGCGTTCACCACTGCTCAGACTCTGGTCCAGCGTTCACTACTGCTCAGACTCGGGTCCAGCGTTCACCACTGCTCAGACTCGGGTCCAGCGTTCACCACTGCTCAGACCAGAGCATGTGAGCGAAGCGGAGCGGTGTGACGCTCAGCTCAATATTCCGCTCTATGCGCGTGCGCTCCACTCAGTCGCTCGCGTCCCAAGCGAACGCTCCACTGATGAATCGCTCACGCTCACCGGTAAAACAAATCCCGCTCAGATCCCGCTCAGACATTAAATGTCTCTGTAGGCTACTTGCTTTCTGTTTGTACTTTGTAATGAATATCTGGAATTAATGTATTTTACAGTAGCTAGGAGGATTGTAAATAAAAGTTATTTTGGGGTGATTCTGAATAAAAGTCTGTTATTTTTATTCATTTAAATGCATTCAATTCAATTAAATAAAAAACATGTCTAGCCCTTCGGCAAACTTGCCTATTAAACGCAATAACTGAAAAGGTATATTTGATTTTCGTTATTTTATTTCCGTGAACATAACTGCAGTTGCAAAACAGGCTTATTAAAACGCGCGCGCGCGCACACGCACACAAACAAGATGAAATGCATGTAGAACTTCACAAAACACATCTGGACTATCATGCTCATAAAAGCACACACAGGTGAAATGCACTTAACAACATCTTATCAACGAGCACACCTGGATGATTTACTGGCATTAAAAGAAACGCGCGTTCTAGAGTTTAGACCAAAACTGCGGGTAATCGCGGTCTATTTAAAAGCGTCTCAATCTTTACATCACTTTAGAATTTACTTTTAGAAACATTAGCTTGGACAAAGTATTAGGTTTCAGGCTCATGCGGTGTGCCCGGGACAGTAATCCAGCGGCGGAAAACACGCGCTCAGCACTGGAAGAACCACTGGGGATGCTGAAGATTTTGCGGGCGACCCTGGCTAGTCGAGGGAATGATCCAGCATTGGTTTTCCAAAATCCTAGGACGTCTTCATGTGGACCTTTTCTCATTGAGCCCAGGTACTCCTCCATCTCACCTCTAGCACTGTCAGCTACACTCGAGTTGCTCTCATATGAGCCGAAAATGCGCGCCTTCTTGGGAGCGCTCCTAGCCTCAGTCACTGTGTCCACCGCAGTCTCCACCACACCACTGCATTCTGCCTCTTTTACCAACATTTCACGAATCTCTACGAGTTGATTGCTCACTGTACCATCTCTAATGATCCATTCAGTTTTAAAACGAGGATCCAATACAGCCGCCAACACAAGGTGCTTGTCAGAGTAAAATCTGTTAAAACGAGTAGAGACATTATCTGACAGTGTCTCCACAAATGCACGAATGTTGACGGATCGGTTGCCAGGGACACTGGACAAAAACTGTTTGATTTCCATTACAGCTGGAAGAATCATGCCAAGGTTTCCGAGCTCTTTTTGCATAGCAGTTGTAAGCTCTGGCAGAGTTAATAGCACCTCAGTCAGGGCTTGGAGATGAAGTACGTCATTCATGGTCAGCTTACTGTGCTCAGGAATTTTCAGCTTGTTTTGGAATTGCGGGTCTCTTTCAAACATTTTCAGTACTGATTCGATCATGCGCAGCTGACTGCTCCACCTAGTGACACATGCTGGGGTGGGACGCACACCTAGTTTATCAGCCTCCTCAGTGTTTAAGGTGCTTTTTCTAATACTCTTTACAAGTTTCGCCGTTCGTGTGATCATTTTGTCTACATCAGCATGACTGTTTATTGCATCCTTTATGGCGAGTTGCAGTAAATGGATGGGGCATCGCATATGCAGATTAGATTCAGTGATATATGTGGCGCTCATGTTTTCTATGATCTGCGCAAAATCTGTCTGGAATGGTGAAAGTGGACCTTCCTCTGTGCCACTGCCATCTTCCTCAAGGACCTCTTCCTCGCCCTCCTCTTCAGTTGAACTTTCATCAAACCCTGGGAGGTCGAAAGCCTTTACCATGTTACTTGCGCTGTCAGTCACCACCCTGACAACTCGCCGTTGTAAATTCCAGTGTTGCAAGATACTTTCATATTTCTGAAAAATATTCTCAGCGGTGTGGTGTCCTTGAAGATGTTCACAGGACAGCAGCACAGTGTGACTGTTAAACATTTCATCAATGAAACTTGCCACAACACCCAGAAAGCTGTGTCCTCTTCTGTTTGTCCAAATGTCTAAAGTAAGCGCAAAGCCATCTCCTAACTGCAACAGCTCTCTAAGTCTGCCTTCCATCTCGCTAAGAGCATTCGGCATCAGAGTGTCACGTACTGTACTGTAGCACGGTGTTGTATAGCCGGGCTGGGCAACGCTGACAAAATGACGCATACCCTCTCGTTCACCTTTTGTGAGAGGTTCATAATCCACGTAAACCATCTTAAAAAATGCGTCATCCAATTCTTTCTTCCGTGCATTAGACACAGAGAACTGGGGAGTCTGGGGACGCAGGAGAGGAAAAAAATTCTTTATCTCCCTTTGACTGGTAGCAGTTTTTTCTGTAAAAACAAATTTGCGTACATTATAATAGCTACAGTAAATTTTCTGTTGCCTACATCTAAATTATAGGCCTACCTAATTATTCGGTAATTTTTATTTATTTATTTAAATTTAACAAGTGGTTCAATAACTTCTGTCTAATTTCAGCTTAAAAATAGGCTACACCAACTACAATTATGTAGGCTAATTCATATTGTGTGTTGGCAATAAGTTATTTTTATTTGCACTGATATGATGATTGCATAACAAATTAACAATTCGTTCCAACCTGACGTCAGCATGTTTTAATAATTAATTTCCTCATTTTATTTAAATCGTACAAAATTAAGAATATAATATTTCGATCCATGGTTTAGTAAATCGTGACCACGTTGTAATAATTTGTTTCCTTGTTTTAATGAAACGAGAGTAGCCTTCGAATTAGTTCAACATGGCCATGATTTTCTAAACCAGGGAACGATTTAAGAATTTGTGGAAACGAATTTAATTCGTGGCCACCCTAAATGAGAGAACGAATTTTTATTTCATGGGAAGTTGGGAACGAAATGTTAATTTGTATATTACAATATATTTTTCTCTGCATGTCATGAGAGGGGCAGTAGGCCTACCTTACCCATTTATCTATTAGTTTATTTTCGAATGGTAGGCTATCTCACCTTTTGCTGCACTACCGTGTTTGCGTAGCACATCCTCGTGCTTTCTGGCAATGTGACGCTTTAGATTCCAATATGAATCTTTGCTAACTCTCACAGTCTCTCCACACTCCCTTTCAGTTTCTCCTCCCTGCTCGTTCTTAACTGTGATTTTTACTGTGCATTTATGCATAAGGCTCGCAAGTTCCTTAAAACAATATTTGAACTCCATAACCAACCCACTATTGCTTTAGCTAATTCACCGATTCTCGAACTAGCAAATCACAATAGGCATTCTGGGTAGAGCGAGCGGCGCTGAGCGGACGGAGCGGAGCGGAATCTTCAGAAAGGCGCTCTCTGCTCAGGAGGAAGTATTACCGCTCCGCTCCGCTCCCCGCCCGCTCCCGCTCCGCCGCTCACATGCTCTGGCTCAGACTCGGGTCCAGCGTTCACTACTGCTCAGACTCGATCGGTTCACTACTGCGCAGACTCAGGTCGGTTCACTACTGCGCAGACTCGGGTCCAGCGTTCACCACTGCGCAGACTCAGGTCCAGCGTTCACCACTGCTCAGACTCAGGTCCAGCGTTCACCACTGCTCAGACTCGGGGTCCAGCGTTCACCACTGCTCAGACTCAGGGTCCAGCGTTCACCACTGCTCAGACTCGGTTCAGCGTTCACCACTGCGTCAGATCGGGTTCAGCGTTTACACTGCTCAGACTCTGGTTACTACTGCTCAGACTCATCGGTTCACCACTGCGCAGACTCGGTCCAGCGTTCACCACTGCGCAGACTCAGGTCCAGCGTTCACCACTGCTCAGACTCAGGTCCAGCGTTCACCACTGCTCAGACTCGGGTCCAGCGTTCACCACTGCTCAGACTCAGGTCCAGCGTTCCCACATGCGCAGACTCGGGTTCAGCGTTCACCACTGCTCAGACTCTGGTCCAGCGTTCACCACTGCACAGACTCTGATCCAGCGTTCACTACTGCTCAGACTCTGGTCCAGCGTTCACCACTGCTCAGACTCTGGTCCAGCGTTCACCACTGCTCAGACTCTGGTCCAGCGTTCACCACTGCTCAGACTCTGATCCAGCGTTCACTACTGCTCAGACTTGCGTCCAGCGTTCACCACTGCGCAGACTCGGGTCCAGCGTTCACCACTGCTCAGACTCGGGTCCAGCGTCCACTACTGCTCAGACTCTGGTCCAGCTTTCACCACTGCTCAGACTCGGGTCCAGCGTTCACCACTGCTCAGACTCTGGTCCAGCCTTCACCACTGCACAGACTCGGGTCCAGCGTTCACCACTGCTCAGACTCGAGTCCAGCGTTCACCACTGCTCAGACTCGAGTCCAGCGTTCACCACTGCGCAGACTCGGTTCCAGCGTTCACTACAGCGCAGACTCTGGTCCAGCGTTCACCACAGCGCAGACTCTGGTCCAGCGTTCACCACTGCGCAGACTCTGGTCCAGCGTTCACCACTGCTCAGACTCGAGTCCAGCGTTCACCACTGGACAGACTCTGGTCTAGCGTTCCCCACTGCTCAGACTCTGGTCCAGCGTTCACCACTGCGCAGACTTGTGTCCAGCATTCAGCGTAGACTCGGGTCCCATGTTCACCACAGCGCAGACTCGGGTCCAGCGTTCACCACTGCGCAGACTCGAGTCCAGAGTTCACCACTGCTCAGACTCTGGTCCCACATTCACCACTGCGCAGACTCGGGTCCAGCGTTCACTACAGCGCAGACTCGGGTCCCACGTTCACCACTGCGCAGACTCGGGTCCAGCGTTCACCACTGCACAGACTCGAGTCCAGAGTTCACCATTGCTCAGACTCGGGTCCCACGTTCACCACTGCGCAGACTCGGGTCCAGCGTTCACTACAGCGCAGACTCGGGTCCCACGTTCACCACTGCGCAGACTCGGGTCCAGCGTTCACTACAGCGCAGACTTGGGTCCAGCGTTCACTACAGCGCAGACTCGGGTCCCAGGTTCACCACTGTGCAGACTCGGAATCAAATACAAACAACAGTCCAAATCAATCCACAATGAATAAATGCTCAGAAAAGATCACAGAGGGCAAATCAAGTAAAGTAAGTAAAAGTTTATTTATATAGCACCTTTCACCGGTATAAGGCCACAAACGTCCTTCACAACAAAAACATTTACATCATAAAATAAACACAATAAAAGCCTAGACAGTACATAATAATATCAGCCCACAAGCAGCTAATTAAAAGCCTGACCAAATAAATGAGTCTTTAGTCTGCATTTGAAGGCATCAACAGAGTCAAGAGAGTGCATAGACGGTGGGAGGTCGTTCCACAACCTAGAGGCAACAGCCTGAAAAGATCGGTCACCTCTATTACGATAGCGAGTGCGCGGAACCATCAACAGGTTCTGATCCACAGACCTCAGAGCACGCACAGGGGTATAACACTGAATCAGGTCACTAATATAGGGTGGTGCCTGACCATGCAAGTCTCTGAAAACTAAAACCAAAATTTAAAAATTTATCCCATAAGTTCTTTTAGGATCTGGGATATGATATGTGAGACCTCCTATTTGTATGTGTTAGAATTCTGGCTGCATAGTTTTGTAAATTGCAGTCGAGAGAGCTCCTTCTGGTTTGGGCATGAAAATAAACTAAAATTATAAGCTCCAAATCATTTCGTGAAACCATATTTCCATATTTCCGTATAACCAAGTTTCAAGATTTTCCTTAATTGAAAGAAGCAGTTTCTCGTCAGCTGTTTGCAGTGCTGCACTAATGACATGTTTTTGTCCAGGATAACTCCCAAATTTCTAAGACTTGGCTTAGCAGACTGGCCTAGATCACCCAAGTATTGTTTAATCCCAGGGATTGCATCCTCCGGGGCAATGATTCAAGACTTCGCACTGTGTGTGCGGGTGTGATCTGAAGAAGTGTGTGTGTGATGAAATGCAGGTGAGAGTGCAATCAGTCCCAGGAATGAGGGCCTATGTGAAATGAAGTCCAAATGAGAAATAGTCAATATTGGGGTGATGGCTCCCTCTGGTGGTGTGAAGGAGGCGGTACGGGATCCTCAGTTGTAACACTAGTGAGAGCGGGGCAGGGTGAGGGTGCATGACAGTGACATCATCATCACATAGCCTAATTGATAGTTTATCACTGATCAAAAATGTGTGTTGCGTCATTGAATACTTCTAACCAGTCCTTTGATACATTGGCTAGAGAGCCAGCAGTGTTGTGGCCACAAATATTATGCCCCTTTTTACAAGATGTAAAATACGTCTCTGATGTCCCCAGAGTGTGTATGAGAAGTGTTAACTTAAAATAACCCACAGATTATGTTAAGCATTATCATTATCAGCCACTTTTTGGGTGTCCCTTTATATGCAAATGAGCTGAAGCTCCCAGCCCCCTTTCAAGAAGAGGGTGGAACTTCAAGAGCTCATGCTCCAGCACACCAGCAACAACAGAACAGTACAATCTAACGCACTTAAGATGTCAGAAACTTTCTGTAGTGGTGTTCAGTCTTATATACTCAGCCATCTGACTGTACTGTGCATAATAAATGCGCATTTATGAATTACGCAGGAATAAAAATAACCAGCCCGTTCTCATCCCAAGGCGTCATACATGTGACGCTTTTGACATTTCGTCGAAATCTTATGCACATGGCATCCTTTAGCGTCAATATGAGACGCAGAACCCAAGGCGTCGTACAGGTGTCGCTCGTCTAAATCCGACGCACATGGCATCCTTTATCGTCAATATGAGACGCAGAACCCAAGGCGTCATAACCGTAACCCTACCCCAGACCTAAACCTACACATAACAGTGCATGTTATTTTGACGCTAAAGGATGCCATGTGTGTAAGATTTCGACGAAATGTCATATGGCGTCACCTATATGACGCCAAAGGATGAGAATGCATTGAAATAACGACATGGCTCTGGTCGTCTGGTGCCTTCACGTGCTATCAGAAATATTATAATTCCCACTTCAGAAGTCGTGATTATGAGCTTGTCACATTCAAGTGGGCGACTTTAAAGGGAGTTCATGTGAATTTTTTAACTAAGAAACTCGTATTTACGATAATCCTGATGGCACGCGAGGGCAGCATCAGTGAAAACAGCAGAGAAAATGGCAGCTTTAACAACATTAACCGTCCAGTGCCAACCGAGTGCCAAGAAGCTCTTCAGAAAGGCAATATGTAAGGACTCACAACATACGTGTGATAATTTGCCTGGATCTGAAGTTTGCGCATGAAGCGTTGGTATTGACCCATCTTTCAGAATCAACTAGATTTGATGGCCGAGTGCGAGCGCGGGCTAGCCTGACTCTGCCCTCCTTCATACTTCCGCTCAATTTTCATTTTCCTTCAGTACTACGTCTAGGATTGTGCTGTTGTCTTTGGTTTTCACTGATAAATTTTTTACCGGGCCAATCAGCGAACAGAGGGAGTGTCTGAGAACGATGACGTTGATGTTGTGTGTTATTTTGAGTTGTAGTTCAGTAATGTCAGCGGAGAAAGATGCGAGCGAAGCCATTCGGTCCGTTGTGGCAACGCTGCCGAATATCAAGTGAGCCGGAGCAAGAACAATCTCTTCTTAGTTTTGTTGGTGGCCATGATGTTGTGGCGCTTCTTCCCACGGGGTTCGGGAAAATACATATGTCACGACCAAACGTTAGTGATTGGTTATGGCAGATAGAGTGACTCTGGGCAGATCCAATAGTTTTAGATTTCAGTAGAGTACCCGCCTACAAGGAAGTTAACGCTTGTCAATGTAGCGGTGCCAGACTCTATATCCAAATGAAATGAAATGTACGAGAGTCTGGTGGGACCAGGCTAAGTGCGTGCGGTAATGCACTCACTCTGTGTGTGCGGGTTGGGGGAGAATTAAACAATTCGCGGGACTCCTGCAAACTAGAAATATCTATGAATAAAACAAAAACTAATAAATTTGTATTCATATGTTGCAGAAAAGCAACAAGAACAACTAAAATAAAATAGAAAGGATTTACAGGCCAGAGTTTCTATTTATAACATTTTGCAGCGTTGAGCGATGTAGCCAATCACAGACACATGTGTTGATTTCTTGAATGCAATGGCCAATCAGAAGCATTTATAATAGACTCCCCTCACCGCTCAAAACTGACTTTTTGTTCAGTGCTGAATTCTGTATGCTGGCAAATCCTCTAATTATAACAAACAAAGTGTATAGCCTATATTATGAAAGATTCATTGTGCTGTCAGCTTCATTGATAATAACAGAGATGTGTGAGATTGCGATGAACTTGTCACCGGGTGAACAAACCAGGAACCAAAAAAAATTTTGTTGACTCGTTTCCAGGGGGAAGAAATGCCGGTGTAACGCCGAGCCGGCTTTTGGTATACACATCATGGCCGCCGACTATAACGAGCGCCAGCTGAAGCCAATGAGTAGTGCTTCATTGAACCACATGCCCGGGAAAAAGGAGTATAAAGAGAGGGGCTTGAAGTACAGGCAGAACAAAAAAAAGATAGAAATGGTTGGCACACAGAGAAGTGGTTGTCTCGGTGCAGGCGCTGGTTGCCTCAGCGCAGACGCGCTGGTTGTCTCAGAGCAGTGTTGGACACGAGCTTCCTTGGGAAAATTGTCTGGGTATGGAAGTCGCCCATTGAAGTCTGCTGGATCAGAGTGATCGTCTGTGACTGAGTTATCGATTGAACCTGCACTGTGAAGAGAGAGAGAGAGAGAGAGAGAGAGAGAGAGAGAGAGAGAGAGAGAGAGAGAGAGAGAATCTGCACACGGCTGATGGACTAGTCGTGAGTAAAAGACACCAAATTGATCAGATACACTAATATATGTGTATATATTGGTGTATCTATGTCTATGTGCATGTATGCATGTGTGTATATATACACATTTATACGTATGTGCGCAAAAAAAAAAAATTAATATTTTTAATTTTAAAATTTAAATTTAAATACTACCAATAATACAAATGTAAAAAAATAAATAAAAAAAAAAAAAAAGGTAAAAGTATGTATGTTTACACAGTGCACATAGATTTTAAACGGGTTCAAGTTGAGTTGGTTCTATTCTAGAGGAATGTTAAAATTGTTTATTGACTACATGAAACCACTGACAATCACACATTGGAACATCCAGGGCATTAACTCATCAAGTTTTGGATGTAAAATCAAAACCTTGGATTTTAAGAAAAGTGTATTAGATATAGACATCATAATATTACAGGAAACGTGGCGCAGAACTGATGAGGTCACTCTTTGTCCCCCAGGCTATCGGGAAATACTCGTATCGTCCCAAAAACATGAGAAAATTACACGTGGGAGAGATTCAGGGGGCATCATAATCTGGCACAAACTTGAAATAGATAAGTACATCAAACTAATCAAAAAAGAAGAATCTCACATCTGGCTCAAAATCAATAAACAGCTCAGTCAAACCACAAAAGATATATTCTTATGTGCTCTTTATATTCCTCCCTCTGAATCTCCTTACTATAATGAGAACATCTTTGAGACCCTCCACAACCAAATCAACCACTTCCAGGCCCAGGGAAGTGTGCTGATGTGTGGGGATCTCAACGCCAGAACAGGATCCCTACCCGACTACACCACAGACAACGGGAATAATTATATATTTGGAGAGAGCTTTCAACAAAACAATGTAAATCTTTCAAGGACTAACTCTGATGCTCAAGTCAATAAAAACGGGAGGCATCTACTTGAGCTCTGTCGAAGCCTCGGTCTGTACCTCGTCAACGGCAGGGTGAGAGGGGATTCTCTGGGGAGATACACCTACTGTTCATCTCATGGTTGCTCAACAATTGACTACATGATCACAGATTTAGATATATTCTCTTTCAGAGCATTCACGGTCAAACCACTAACACCCCTATCAGATCACAGCCAAATTACTGTGTATCTAAAAAGGAAAGAAAATACTAACATACACCCAATACAACCCAGTAAGCTGTACAACATCAAAAATATTTACAGATGGGTTCAAAACAGCACTGAAAAATACCTGGCCGCATTTGACCACCCCAAGTGTGCTTACTTATGGATAACTTCATTAAATATGATTATCCTCATACTGAAGATGGCGTAAATCTGGCTGTAGAAAACATAAATTACATATTTGATTATCTAGCAACAATATCTAATCTTAAAACCACTAAGAAAAATCATAAGCAAAAACAAAAGAATGAAAAATGGTTTGATTCGGATTGTAAAAGAATAAAGAAAAATTTAAGACATCTTGCAAATCAAAAACACAGACAGCCAGACGATCCAGATTTACGTCTTCATTATTGTGAGGAGCTTAAAAAATATAAAAATACACTCAGAAAAAAGAAAGAACAGTACATCCAAAATCAGCTCAACACTATTGAAGAATCTGTCCATTCAAACAGTTTCTGGGACAACTGGAATCTCCTGAATAAAAAGAAACACGAACAAATTACTATACAAGACGGAGACACCTGGAAAAATCACTTTGAACAACTTTATAGCAAATTAGACATGAATATAAAACAAACACAAATATATGAAAAATTAAACCATATAGAGAACATAATTGGCAAACATCAAAACCCGCTAGATTACCCAATCACAGAAAAAGAGCTGATGGATAAAATACAGGCTCTGCCAACAAAAAAGGCAAGAGGACCAGACGGCATCCTGAACGAAATGCTTAAAAATATAAACCCCAAATTCAAATTAGCCATAATGAAACTGTTCAACTTGGTTCTGAGTGTTGGTCATTTCCCTGACAGCTGGAATAGAGGACTTATAACGCCCATATTCAAGAGTGGAGACAAATCAGACCCCAACAATTACAGAGGCATCTGTGTGAGCAGTAACCTGGGGAAGATGTTCTGCAGCATCATCAACACCAGACTCGTTCACTTCCTCACAGAGCACAATGTCCTGAGCAAAAGCCAGATTGGATTCTTACCAAATTTTAGAACATCAGATCATATTTTCACCCTACATAGCCTGATCGATAAATACATCAACCAAAACAAAACCAAAATATCTGCTTGCTTTGTAGATTTCCAGAAGGCCTTTGATTCGATTTGGCATGAAGGCCTTCTTTCTAAACTTCTAGAATCAGGTATCGGGGGCAAAACATACAACATTATAAAAACAATGTACTCAAAACAATCAATGTGCAATTAAAATTGGCAATAAACAAACCGAGTTCTTCACTCAAGGGCGGGGTGTGAGACAGGGCTGCCCACTATCACCGACCCTCTTCAATATTTACATTAATGAATTGGCGAAACTCTTAGAAGAATCAGCAGCTCCTGGCCTCACACTACATGACTCCAGTATAAAGTTCCTCCTGTACGCAGATGATCTGGTCCTGCTGTCTCCAACAGAAGAGGGTCTACAGCAGAACCTGGACACACTGCATCAGTTCTGTCAGACCTGGGCCCTGACCATTAACCCAACTAAAACTAAAGTACTAACGTTTCAGAAAAGACCCAGATGTCAGGGAAAGAGACACAACTTCACCCTTGGTATGACCAAACTTGATCATACCACAAGCTACACATACCTCGGGCTGAAAATTAGTGCAACTGGAAACCTAAATTTGGCCGTGAATGAACTGAAAGAGAAAGCAAGAAGGGCCTTCTATGCCATCAAAAAATCCATCCAAATTGAAATACCAATCAGAATCTGGCTCAAAATATTCCAATCAGTCATACAGCCAATTGCATTATATGGCAGTGAAGTTTGGGGTCCTCTCCTAAATCACGAATTTGACAAATGGGACAAAAATCCGATTGAAACCCTGCATGCTGAGTTCTGTAAGAGTATCCTGGGAGTACAGAGGAACACACCGAACAACGCATGCAGGGCAGAATTAGGCCAATACCCTCTATTAATACACATTGAGAAACGAGCCATCAAATTTTGGAAACATCTAAAGATGAGTGACCCCAACTCTTATCATTTTAAAGCCCTTAAAAACCATGAGATGAACACTGAGAAGAGCCCGCTCCTTCAGCTGGTCCTGAGGCTCCACACACACACTAACCCGACTAACACTGATCCGCCTCAGGACACTGACACACTCAGCCACACAATCCGGCCCAAACACATGATCAAAGCGCAACAGGAGAATTACCTGACCTATTGGACTGAAACCACAGAAAAACAAAGTAAACTTGAATGTTATTTGGCCCTAAATAGAGACTACAGCACCGCAGAATACCTGAGTACAGTGAAAGACTGTAAACTAAGAAGAATGATGACGAGGTACAGACTGAGCAATCACACTCTGAGTGTAGAGACGGGCCGACACAGACAGAACTGGCGGCCCAGAGAGAGACGCATCTGCCCGTACTGTGAACTGGGAGAAGTGGAGACAGAGCAACACTTCCTCACCCGCTGCCCCAACTATGAGGACATTAGAGGGACTTTTTATACAAAATTTGAAATACTTTGCCCTAACTTCATACAATTAGACAACAAAACACAATTTCAACATATATTAGGTGAAAAAAGAGATTGTATCATGCTGGCAGCAAGATACATCGATGCTTGTCACAAAAAGAGAGTCGACGACTAATCAGTGATGCCCACACACACACACACACACACACACACACAAAATTCTAAATTGTTCAGAGAATTTTTGAAATGTTCATAAACTGTTCTAATTATTATTATTACTATTATTTATGTATTTATTTTTATTTGGTACACTGTTAATTTGTACAATTAATTTAATTTGTACATTTAGATTTAAGTCATATTATAATATTTTATTATTTTGATGTCTTTATGTATTCCAAGCTTTGGCAATATTGTATTGTGTACAGTCATGCCAATAAAGCAATTTTGAATTGAATTGAGAGAGAGAGAGAGAGAGAGAGAGAGAGAGAGAGAGAGAGAGAGAGAGAGAGAGAGAGAGAGAGGAGAGAGAGAGAGAGAGAGAGAGAGAGAGAGAGAGAGAGAGAGAGAGAGAGAGAGAGAGAGAGAGAGATAAGTGAAATGATTTCATCTTACGAACATTCAAACAGCTTGAAGAGGATGCAGTGAGTGTGAAGCTGACTGTTAGAGAAGCTATGTGTCTCAGAGTGTGTTGAGGAGGAACTGAAGATTGAATATTCCCCACGTGAGTGTAACAAACGGATTGAGACCTCTGAACAGCCCTATCGTGTGAGTGAATTGCAGTGCTTTTGCCTTATTGATACACATTGATTCCTGGCTATGGATTTGAAGTGAACACGAGTGTGGTGTGCTTTTGCTGAAAAGTAGCTCAATCCATGTTTACACGTTTGTGGAAAGTTGTTACTATTTCTGCTCTCCATCAGAAGCCTAGAGTGATACAGCTGAACTGAAAAGTATCCTGTATTGAGAAGAATCCTTACCTTTCTACTCACTGTCCGAGTCTGGAAGTATGCAGCATCGCTGGTGAAGTAAGCTTTTAAACCACTGTCGCACTACTGTGAACCGAAGAGAGTACTTTGTACGTTGAAGAATCCTTACCTTTCCACTTACGGTCTTAGTCTGGAAGTATGCAGCATCGCTGGTGAAGTAAGCTTTTAAACCACTGTCCCATTACTGAGAATCCAAGAGAGTACTTTGTACGGAGAAGAATCCTTACCTTTCCACTTACGGTCTGAGTGTGGAAGTATGCAGCATCGCTGGTGAAGTAAGCTCTTAAACCACTGTCCCACTACTGAGAATCCAAGAAAGTACTTTGTACTGAGAAGAATCCTTACCTTTCCACTTACGGTCTGAGTGTGGAAGTATGCAGCATCGCTGGTGAAGTAAGCTTTTAAACCACTGTCCCACTACTGAGAATCCAAGAAAGTACTTTGTACGGAGAAGAATCCTTACCTTTCCACTTACGGTCTGAGTCTGGAAGTATGCAGCATCGCTGGTGAAGTAAGCTTTTAAACCACTGTCCCACTACTGAGAATCCAAGAAAGTACTTTGTATTGAAAAGAATCCTTACCTTTCCATTTACGGTCTGAGTCTGGAAGTATGCAGCATCGCTGGTGAAGTAAGCTTTTAAACCACTGTCCCACTACTGAGAATCCAAGAAAGTACTTTGTACTGAGAAGAATCCTTACCTTTCCACTTACGGTTTGAGTCTTGAAGTTTGCAGCATTGCTGGTGAAGAAAGTTTTTAAGTCACTGTCTGCCCCTTGAGCCTATTCGACGAGTCTGACGACGCAAAGAGCCAAGAACATCCCTGTCCCTGCTTTTACCTTGTTTAAACTGAATAAAAACTTACCTTTTAAAAGTCACTGTGGTTGTCTGTCCCTTGGTGTCCTCTGGTGTCTGCTCCTCCGGAGTGTGGTGATTAAATCCTTGGCCTTAACCCCGGTGGCATAACTCTTGGCGTAAGTCGGCAGGGTTACCACTCGGAGTTGAGCGGCCAGAGGACCCAGAATGGCGGACGAGGATTTGCCAGCCGCCCGGCAGCCGATGGCATCTATATTTATGGGAGTCCCGTGGGCTCAGAAGTAAGGTGGGCCTGGCTCAGAGTTAAGCTTGACAGACTGGAGAGTGCAAGTGGAGTACCTGGCCGGGCTGCAAGGGCTTTGAGAAGCCCAGAGGATACAATGTGTGCTGAATTCGCTCGAGGGGAAGGGGAAGCTCAGCGACCGGTGGGAAACCGTGCCGAATGTGGTGGAGCAAAGGCAGAGACCTGACCAGCCCGTCTATGCCATTCGGCCAGAGGGGAAGACTGGCCCCGTGAGAATCCTGCACCGAAACTTTCTTCGCCCTTGCCCCAACTATTTGCGGCAAGAGACTGAGGCGCCACCGGCGTCTGTGGCCCCTGCACTACCTTGGGTGGGTTGGGCTATGGTCCCTAGAGCCCCTATTCCCGAACCAAGAACCAAGGGAAGAAGAACCCATTATCCCAACTCGACATTCCCAACGGGAGACCCGAGGAGTACCTCCTACCAGGTATGGAGAATGGGAGTCTGGACCCCGTTCTCGGGACTAGAACGGATTCGGTGGGGGAGGATGTCACCGGGTGAACAAACCAGGAACCAAAAAAAATTTTGTTGACTCGTTTCCAGGGGGAAGAAATGCCGGTGTAACACCGAGCCGGCTTTTGGTATAGGCCGTTTCTCAATACCAAGTACGCAAACTTCGGACTTGCGTCCTTGGTAGTTCGGACTTGCAAGTTCGACTCGGGAGAACGAACTCCCGAGGACGGGAGGACGCGAGTCCGGTTATTCTGCAAATGGAACAGTGCGTACTTGCTCGCGTCAGTCAGCTCGCTCTGGCTACTCCGGTTATACATGTATATTTGAGGCAACAATAAAACGAAATATGTTATAAAACACCACTCAAAATATTAAACATATTAATGGCCACACAAATCTGGTTCAGGCTACACGTACATTGATTATCTTCACTGCATTATAACACGAAATATAAAACGCAACCCTTCTTTTTTTGTTTTCATTTTAAAAAAAAATTTAATCATTAAAACGGACGTTTAAAAAAACAGACAGGGTTGTTTCATTTTATTTTATTATACATGTTCATACAGTGAAGACAATGTAAAATAAATATTAAAAATATTTGAATTATTTTAAAATATATTAAATAAAATTACACAACCCTGTTTCTTTTTGTTAAAGTATAAAAGTAGCCTAAAAGGCATAAGAAGCTATATAATGAGAAATAAAGCAAACGATTCAGTCAAACACAAGTCAGCTCTCTAATAGTGCTACAAAAGATAAATTTAAATAGCCTAAATATATAAAGTTATGAACCTTCACTTTGCCCTCAGCCAAAACAAATTGCCATGGAACAAACTATAGATTACAAACTTTATATTAATCTATAGTTGAATTGTTTAACCACTAGACTAGAGACATCAGAGCCAGCGGCAAACATCGAAGCACAAGCCGAGGAAAAGCTCTTCCAGTCGGGTTAATCAGCGCTGAACGCCCGCTGATTGCCTGGATCTCACAACTCCGAAAACATCAGAAAGATTTTTCAAATAGGCGCTCTCTTTATAAATAAACCACAGATTTGAGCTTTTAACAACTACATTCTCGACTGAAACACTCTTAAAATTACATTTCGTCACACAATAACAGTAGTATTTTGATATTACGTGGGTTTTCTCCTCTGCTATTGATGCTTGCTGTGTCACAGTCCTTGTCTGCACCAGTCTGTCTTTGTGTCTACACTACACTTCCCAGAATCCTCCTCGTCTCCACACCTGTATTCACTCCCTCACTTACCAGCCTGTCCCTCGTTATCATCATCTGTGTCACCTGTCTTCACCTTGTTAGTGTTCATTTGGATCTGTATTTAGTTCACTTTGTTTCAGTCTGTCCTTGTCGGTTCTTACGTCTTCTATGTAATGTATTGTGAGTGTTCCTGCCCGTCTTCCTGTTTATACCTGTTTTGAGTTTGTTTTAAGTAAATGTTTGCATTGGAGCCTTCTTGCCTCAGCCTCCTTCTTCAACCCGCACCACAACCCGTGACAGAAGAACCGACCAAACAAAATGAGCTGGGAGCTCGCCGGGCAGATCGCGACACTGGCTTTGGATAGCCGCGATCTGTTCACATTCACCTGGAGGTTTGTTCCTCTGGCTGCCTCCAGCCCTCTGGACGACAGGGCCATCATGGCATGTTATCGGCTGGGGGTGAAGACCGTGGACCCGAGGGAGCTCCCAGACATCTCCGGCCTAGACTGGAGAGAGGCACTCTCCCGATGCCTGGAGAGCTTCCTCCCATGGCATGTCATGACCACCAGCCCAGTCAAGCCTTCACCGCTGGCCCCGTCCAGCCCAGTCAAGCCTTCACCGCTGGCCCCGTCCAGCCCAGTCAAGCCTTCACCGCTGGTCCCGTCCAGCCCAGTCAAGCCTTCACCACTGGCCCCGTCCAGCCCAGTCAAGCCTTCACCGCTGGTCCCGTCCAGCCCAGTCAAGCCTTCACCACTGGCCCCGTCCAGCCCAGTCAAGCCTTCACCGCTGGCCCCGTCCAGCCCAGTCAAGCCTTCACCGCTGGCCCCCGTCCAGCCCCGTCCAGCCAGAGACCGTCCAGCCAGAGACTTTCTTCCCCGCTGGTCCCGTCTAGCCCTGCCGAGCCCTCACCGCTGGTCCCGTCCAGCCCTGCCGAGCCCTCACCGCTGGTCCCGTCCAGCCCTGCCGAGCCCTCACCGCTGGTCCCGTCCAGCCCTGCCGAGCCCTCACCGCTGGTCCCGTCCAGCCCTGCCGAGCCCTCACCGCTGGTCCCGTCCAGCCCTGCCGAGCCCTCACCGCTGGTCCCGTCCAGCCCTGCCGAGCCGTCACCGCTGGTCCCGTCCAGCCCTGCCGAGCCCTCACCGCTGGTCCCGTCCAGCCCTGCCGAGCCTCACCGCTGGTCCCGTCCAGCCCTGCCGAGCCCTCACCGCTGGTCCCGTCCAGCCCTGCCGAGCCCTCACCGCTGGTCCCGTCCAGCCCTGCCGAGCCCGCACCGCTGGTCCCGTCCAGCCCTGCCGAGCCCTCACCGCTGGTCCCGTCCAGCCCTGCCGAGCCCTCACCGCTGGTCCCGTCCAGCCCTGCCGATCCCTCACCGCTGGTCCCGTCCAGCCCTGCCGAGCCCTCACCGCTGGTCCCGTCCAGCCCAGAGACTTATAATGACTCTATCACTCTCCCCATTAATTTGGCCACCCGAAGGGGTCTCACCGCCGTGGCCACCCGAAGGGGTCTCACCGCCGTGGCCACCCGAAGGGGTCTCACCGCCGTGGCCACCCGAAGGGGTCTCACCGCCGTGGCCACGCCCTCATCCTGCTCCGCCCTGGCCACGCCCTCATCCTGCTCCGCCCTGGCCACGCCCTCAGCCTGCTCCGCCCTGGCCACGCCCACGTCCTGCTCCGCCCTGGCCACGGCCACGTCCTGCTCCGCCCTGGCCACGCCCACGTCCTGCTCTGCCATGGCCGCCTGATCCATCCTGGAGTCCGTCCTCCTGCACCCGATCCGCCTTCCCGTCACGGACTCCAGGATGCCCACCCTCCCACCCCTGCTCTACGGCGTGAGGCCACGCCTACCGGGGGGGGGAGTAATGTCACAGTCCTTGTCTGCACCAGTCTGTCTTTGTGTCTACACTACACTTCCCAGAATCCTCCTCGTCTCCACACCTGTATTCACTCCCTCACTTACCAGCCTGTCCCTCGTTTTTCATCATCTGTGTCACCTGTCTTCACCTTGTTAGTGTTCATTTGGATCTGTATTTAGTTCACTCTGTTTCAGTCTGTCCTTGTCGGTTCTTACGTCTTCTATGTAATGTATTGTGAGTGTTCCTGCCCGTCTTCCTGTTTATACCTGTTTTGAGTTTGTTTTAAGTAAATGTTTGCATTGGAGCCTTCTTGCCTCAGCCTCCTTCTTCAACCCGCATCACAACCCGTGACATGCTGGTTGGTGCGAGATGCATTCTGGGATACCTGTCTGTCTCGAGTCCGCACAAGCAAAGAGTATAGAAGCACAAGTCACCTCACGATGCATCCTCGGTAAACGGGGCGGATCAAGAACACATCCGGGGATTTGAACTGTTCTTGGCTAGATGTGAACTTTGAATTGGAACAGTACTTGGGCAGCGACTGATGACGTTTCACAAGTCCACAAGAACACAAGTACAGACAAGAACGCATATTGAGAAACGGCCATACACATCATGGCCGCCGCCCATAACGAGCGCCAGCTGAAGCCAATGAATAGTGCTTTTAAACCACTGTCCCATTACTGAGAATCCAAGAAAGTACTTTGTACGGAGAAGAATCCTTACCTTTCCACTTATGGTCTGAATCTGGAAGTATGCAGCATTGCTGGTGAAGTAAGCTTTTAAACCACTGTCCCACTACTGTGAACTAAAGAAAGTACTTTGTACTGTGAAGAATCTTACTTTCTACTCACTGTCTGGTCTGGAAGTATGCGCATCAGATGAAGTAGCTTTTAAACACTGTCCCATTACTAAATCCAAGAGAGTACTTGTACGGAGAAGAATCCTTACTTCTACTCACTGTCTGAGTCTGGAAGTATGCAGCATTGCTGGCGAAGTAAGCTTTTAAACCACTGTCCCACTACTGAGAATCCAAGAAAGTACTTTGTACTGAGAAGAATCCTTACCTTTCCACTTACGGTCTGAGTCTGGAAGTATGCAGCATCGCTGGGGAAGTAAGCTTTTAAACCACTGTCCCACTACTGAGAATCCAAGAAAGTACTTTGTACTGAGAAGAATCCTTACCTTTCCACTTACGGTCTGAGTCTGGAAGTATGCAGCATTGCTGGTGAAGTAAGCTTTTAAGTCACTGTCTGTCCCACGAGCCTATTCGACGAGTCTGACGACGCAAAGAGCCAGGAACGTCCCTGTCCCTGCTTTTACCCTGTTTAAACTGAATTAAAACTTGCCTTTTAAAGTCACTGTGGTTGTCTGTCCCTTGGTGTCCTCTGGTGTCTGCTCCGTGTCTGAAGTAATGGTGGCGACACAGGCTAACTTGAAAGTATTTGGAGGTAGCCTACAGAAAAAAGTCTATTTGCGGGCGGAAGCGGGACAAAACATAAATTTTGAGGGCGGGAGAAAGTAATATAGAAAGAAGTTGAGAACGTCAGTTATAACAACCCACGTATTAAAAAAATGGTCAGGGTTTATATCGGGCTTGGGCTCATAATTACAGTTAATGTGTTGGGCCGGGCTTGATTTTTTTGGGCCCGATCTAAGCTCTACAATGGATGACTTCAGACCAATGGATACCACAGCTAGGAACAAACTTACTGCCAATCCCCTTTTCCATGTTGATAAAGAGCATTAAAATGAGAAAAAAATAATGGGACAAAAAGCAATCAGGGGACATTTAGAATAGATAGAAAATTTGTGATTAATTGCAAGGTAACTATGCCATTAATCGCGATTAAATATTTTAATCGTTTGACAGCACTAGTTTTTAGTCTAGCTTTAAACTGGCAGACTGTATCTGCTTCCCGGACAATGTTAGGAAGATTGTTTCAAAGTTTTGGTGCTAAATAGGAAAAGGATCTACCGCCAGCAGTCGATTTAGATATTCTAGGTATTATCAACTGGCCAAAATTTTGAGATCGCAATAGACGTGAAGGACTATAATGCGTCAAGAGCTGGCTCAAGTACTGGGGAGCTAAACCATTTAGTGCTTAGTAAGTAATCAGCAATATTTAAAAATGTATACTATGTTTAATAGGCAGCCAATGCAGTGTTGGGAGAGAGACTTGATAGAGATTTGTTGACGGGGGGATGGGAAATGCACGCTTGCTATAGATTACGGGAGATTTTTAACTAATTTGCGGTATAAATAGTCGATCACGAGTGGCTCAACAGGTAGATCTGTAGATAAACTCATCTTTCAGGCATTTGACCGACCGGGTTGACACTTCAGCGTGAGAAATCGGGGGTGTGGCGTGTGAGACCAATCAAATGCGGGAGTCTCACGGCCAATGTGGAGAGTTGCAGCTACACACACACACACACACACACACACACACACACACACACACACTTCAGGCTGTTATTTTAAAATTTACTGTAAAAAATTACAGTATTACAGAAAAAAATGCTTCTTTATGCTAATTACATGGTTAGAAGGACACCAGAAAATAAAGTGTAATGAATGTTTCTAAATAACGCACACGCAAACACACACCCAGGTTCCTAACCGATGACGAAGACTTAACAGAGCAGCCATCAAGTGTTAGACAGTATTCTAGGTTATTAGGTGAGGAAGTTTTTTGTCTAATAATTAGAATCTCTGTTTTTTCAGAATTTAGTAGTAGGAAATTAGTCATCTAATTTTTTATATCAGCTATGCATTCCGTTAATTTTGTGGATTGGTAAGTTTCGTTTTGGTTTTGAAGAAATATACAGCTGAGTATCATCGGCATAACAGTGAAAGCATATAGTAAACTGTGCTTATGCGGTAGTTTTTTTTCTGTATTCCTGTGCTCCTGAGTTTTTGGTTGGCATGAAACAGAAGTTGCGCTGGTCTTTTCTTCCCTATTGTGCCGTACATCCGAGTGAAATGGCTTCTGGAACAAGAACACATGTAGGCGGGGCTTGATTTTGTCCGTGGGAATTGATTTGATGGTCGTGGTTATTGGCGGATCTTATGTGAGTGACAGGTTGCCCTGCCCTTTTAGGTGCCTGAAAATGCAATCTTTTGAAAATAGGTTTCAATGTGCAAGTTAAAAATAAAAATAAAAACTTTTTTGTGTAAACAATTAAAACGCAATGCACATGCATATAACATGTTCAATCTATAGTGTTTCCTCGCCATCTGATGAAATACAAATTTATCAAAATGTTTAATTTAGGTTCCAGTACAATAGTATATAAACTGAGAAATATTCTGTACATTGAATGCAACATTTAAGGGTGGAATGTAAATGATATCAGCTGTGAAACAGTTTCCAGCAAGAGAATCTGGCAAATCCTGTTTTTCTCCATTGTAAGTTAAATGAGTCTGATCACTGAGCCTTTCACCTTTTGTCTTTAATGGCTCTGGGATGGCTCTAAGGAACCAGAGTTCCTGGCCACTATCAGCATTTGAATAGTTATGCTGTTTCCATTGGATTGGTAATGCCCTCAGAGTAGGGTGTGTTCGTACTACATTTGCATGCTTTGTTTGAATTTGTCTCCACCTCCACAAGTCCCTCCTCCTAAAATACCTATAATATACCATGCACAGTTACTTTAATTGAGACGATGTTGGAATGACTGCAGCTACCAGCAATAAAGAACTTCTGCTTGGAAAACGTCCATTGTCTCCTGGTCTCCTGAGCTTCTAACTTTTCGGCAAGGAAAAAGTTCACAACACATCTAATGGCCTGGCAACAGAATACAGCGTTTTTAGTCGTTTTCGCGGATCCGTGTGAATGGGGATTGTTTTGACAATTGAGAAAACTCAAAGGAAAAAGTTCTCCATTTTAAGCTTATCGTTGTTGTGTACGTTTGGTTTTCCCTGTTCCTGTTTGCCTGGGTTTGCATTCATTGTTAGTTTCCTTGGTTACTGATCATGCCATAGTTTGTTTCCATGGTTTCTAATTAAGTAACCAGCTGTTCTGTTTCAGGTAATTAGCATCCTCTGTGTATTTATACCAGGTGTGCCCAACCCTGCTCCTGGCGATCGACTGTCCTGCACAGTTTATCTCTAACCCTGATCAAACACACCTGCCTTTAATTTTCAAGTAATCCTGAAGACCTTAATTGGTTTTTAAGACCTTAATTGAAGACCTTCAGGTGTGTTTGATTAGGGTTGGAGATGAACTGTGCAGGACAGTCGATCGCCAGGAGCAGGGTTGGGCACACCTGATTTATACCCTCGAGTTCTCTGTTCTTTGTCTTGTATTGAAGATACATTGGATATAGTGTTTTTGTGTGCATTCGTGCTCTTTTTGGATTGTTTATAAGGCCCTGTCCACACGGACACGGGTATTTTTATAACCGTGACTTTTTCTACGCGGTTCGGCCGTTCGTCCACACGGAAACGCACTGAAACCGAACATTTTTGAAAACCCCTGCTGAGGGTGAGGATTTTCAGAAACGCCGGTTACGTGTTGTCGTGTAGACAGTGAAACCGGGCTTTCGCCTTGCGACGTCAGAGTATGTGCCGTTGTCCACTGTGTTTGACGTCAGATTTGTGCCTACCGGAACGGTAATAACTTTTTGTTAGGCTTCTGATTGGCCAACATGGTTAACGGTTAGGGTTATATCGCCGCCTGCTGGTGTGGCATGCTCTTGACCGCGCTTAATAGCGTGTTTTTGCGTTTTCAGGTAGACGGAGACCGAGCATGTGTGGACGGGATTTTTTTTTAAAACGCTGGAGGAAAAACTCCGGTTATAAAAATACCCGTGTCCGTGTGGACATGGCCTCAGTCATCATAATACTGCTTTCTTAAAAACTAACTGTCCGTTTTGACTTTATACAGCTTGCGCTTGAAACTTCTTTCCTTCTGCTCCACCACTGATTCATTGTCTGACATTTTAAAATAGTTTTGAAGGCCTGAAGTTTGAAGGTTTTCGTGTATGAGTTTTTGTCAAATTTGAATTGAGCGTGGCTGATGTTCATTTTGTGTAAACACCTTAGCTTGTCCGGGTGAGTTTGGCTGTGTGAGAGCTAAACTCTGCAAGACACTGGTAGTGTATAACAGCTGAAATAAGCCCTGTCAGGGGAATCAGGACAAAGTCAATAATATTGAGTAACTTACATTTCAGACACATTTTGTTCATATCTTTGAATCCAAGAAAGTACTTTGTACTGAGAAGAATCCTTACCTTTCCACTTACGGTCTGAGTCTGGAAGTATGCAGCATCGCTGGGGAAGTAAGCTTTTAAACCACTGTCCCACTACTGAGAATCCAAGAAAGTACTTTGTACTGAGAAGAATCCTTACCTTTCCACTTACGGTCTGAGTCTGGAAGTATGCAGCATTGCTGGTGAAGTAAGCTTTTAGTCACTGTCTGTCCACGAGCCTATTCGACGAGTCTGACGACGCAAATGACAATAGTACCACACACAGACACACACACAAAAAAAATCAACATTGTGTTGCATTGTGGCTCGATTCCTCTGTGTTGTTAAAGTCCCCATGAAATCAAAATGGACCATACTTACTTTGTTTGCCTAAATTGATCGTTTTGTGGTGAACAATTCATCCATGCAAGTCAATCCACACAAAAAAAGGTTTTGGCTTCGTAATCTTTAATCAAATTCTGAAAATGCCCCTCCCCTCTGCATTGGAGGACCTTGCCCGATGACGTAGGCTTGACGGTTTGGGTGTCTGCTTAACATCCGTAACCTCGCCCCTCCAACTGACATTAGACAGGCACACAGCGTGTGAAAGGAGAGATGGCGAGGAGGTGCATTTTTCTAGATCCAATCAGGTGCTAGTTGGAAAAAAAAGCCACGCTCACTATTTTGCCTCATTTAGTATTCCGTTTCTCTCGGAAATACGTCACAGCACTGGAGAAAAAGTCGTTTGCAACTTCCGGTTCACGTGGACTTGAACATATGTCTGAAAGTGACAGTGACATGTGTTTGCTATTTTAACCTAAAACCAACAGTAACTTACTGTAAACAACTTATACAGTAGGGAATTGTTGAGAATACAATACTACTGTTAAAACAAAGGAAATCATTTACAGTGTTGATAAATCAGATTTCAGGACAGGACATAACTGTCGTATAAACCTCACTGATATAGATGTACAATATGTGTCAGGCTAAAACACGAGTGTAAATGTGGATAATTAACTATCCACCCACTCATAATAACCACACACTTTTATATAACACACTCCATTTTCTGTGTATCTACACTCACGTCTGTCGAGAGAAATGAGAGGAAAACACTAAACCATGAGTCAGTTGCAGAAGAGCATGATGATAAGATCTGTAATCAGTGGTCCAGATTTAATTGGTCAAGTCATCTTTATTTATATAGCGCTTTTCACAATACAAATCGTTTCAAAGCAGCTTTACAGAGATAACAGGAAAATAATGGTGTAATAGTATTGTTAAATTCAAAATTAAATGTCCCCAGAGGTCCAGGGCAAGATGCCACCAGTGTACTTTGGCCTACTTTATTTTGATGGCATAAAGCTTTTTTAAGTGGTCTCCACTGTAATGATCTATAAATCTTCCTGGAGCTGTTTTTAATTCTGCTGATGTGACTAATAGGACAGTTACCACATCTCTGCGTGTCACACACTGAGCAGTGGCTGTAAATAGCATCATCTCCAGTATCATCCAGAGACTCCACAGCAGATCGGCCTCAGCTCTGGACTGCTATTTATCACTTCCGTTACCATGGCAACGGCAGTAATGAAGATAGCCTGATAATGTTCATTTTAACTGTTTTGGTAATCCACTGAATAAACAAACCTATAAATATATGAAGACCTGGGGTGTATTCCAGAAAGCTGGGTTAATTTACCATCAGATTAACCCTAAACTCGGGGTTGATTAACCCAAAACCTGCTTACACGGGGTATGTCGGTTCCAAAACACCTGTGTCGAGTTAGTTCAATCAACCTACTGCTAATAAGCTCGAGTTAATGCGTGCGCACGGCGAACATATAAAGGCATTTTCAATGGAACGTCGAATTCAGGAGTCACCATGGAAACTAAGGGTGAAAAGTTACGTGCCGCGTACTTCTCCGAAAGCGGAGTTAGAAGTTTTAATGTTGGCTTATGAGGAGTTCAAGCCCATAATAATGAAAAAAAGCAATACAGCTGCATATGCGAGGGAAAGACAATTGGCTTGGCAAAAAATAACTGACGTTTATTAAATTACGTTTTTTTTTATTATTACATTTTAAATATGCTTGCCTTTCTTTTGTTAATTTGCAAAGTTGAACAATTGTCTTTTTGAGCATGTGGCATGACTCGACAAGCATTTACTTTTCTCTACATCAGTTTCTTAAGAATACAGTGCAATGTATATTGACAAGAAATATTTAGGCCTCTTGTTTTATAAGGTGTAATCCTTCTGGAGCCAACATAACACTTTCCCAAGTCAAAATGAAACACAAAAACATTCTCCAAAACGGTAATATTTTATTTTAACTGTTGTAAGATCAATGTCTTAAGTTACTTTTACAGTATTCTTCCTATATAGCTAATAGAATATATTAGCTATATACCTCTCGGGGGCGCATGCGCAAGTGCTGACCCGAGACGCTGGCGTGCTCGTGTGTTTGCTTGCTTGTCTGTTTGTTTTAAACTGTGTAAACAGTCCACATTTCAAAGAGCAACATGCTTTTTAAGATAATCATTGTGTTCTGGATTTTAAAATGCGCTATGGACTGTGTCTGCGTTGGGAGATGGAGTGGATTCGGGAAATCTAAGGAACAATGGACTAATGAGGACAATGTTTTATAGCCGCGAAGATCTGATGAGATTCCGACAAATGTTAGAACCCTACCAAAGCTCCTTCATGAACCTTCTGAAAGAATCTGCTCCATCCACACAACAACCAGAAAGAAGAAAATAAAACGGAGGGGCTCCAGAGGCGGAATCCGAAACAGACTCAAATCTCGCGGCAGTCGGTTTCCTCTTCCTACAATAACCTTAACTAATGCTCGTTCGCTTCAAAACAAAATGTCCAAACTCACAGCATTGGTGAAATATAATAGAGCAGGGGTTCTCAACTCCAGTCCTCGCGACCCACTGCTCTGCATATTGTGTATGTCTCCCTTATTTAACACACCTGATTCAGATCCTCAGCTCGTTAGGATAGACTCCCGTTAGGATAGAGTCTAGTCTATCCTAACGAGCTGAGGATCTGAATCAGGTGTGTTAAATAAGGGAGACATACACAATATGCAGAGCAGTGGATCGCGAGGACTGGAGTTGAGAACCCCTGTAATAGAGACTTTAAAAGAGCTAACCTGATCTGCATCACGGAGACATGGCTGACGGAGGCGATTGACAACATACACTTGGAAGGATACTCATTAATCCGTCTGGACCGCGACAGTGCCAAGTCAACTAAAACAATTGGAGGAGGACTGTGTATGTTCGTTAGCAGCAGGTGGGTGAATAATATTACGGTACGTGAAACACATCGCTCTGCTCACTATGAACTATTGACTGCAATATTATTTGCCTCGTGAATTTGGACAAATAACAATTATTTTAGTTTATGTGCCTGGACCAAACTTTGCACTTGCTGCCGAATGCATAGCTGCTAGTTACAACAGAGCGCTTTGCAATTCTGCCGATGACCCAGTCTTCCTGCTTGGAGATTTTAATAAATGCAATGTATCTACGTTGTTGCCAAATCTTGAGCAATATGTAACCTGTCCGACAAGACTGGTTAAGACTGTGGACAAATGCTTCGGTAACGTGGAAGGTGCATATGTGCCAAAGCTACATCCACCGCTGGGACGTTCGGATCACAACGTTATTCATCTGTTACCAAAATACAGGCAGCTTTTAAAGAGGACCAAGCCTGCCGTTCAGCAGGTTCAAGTGTGGTCCAGAGACGAAATAGAAAAGCTAAGAGGCTGTTTTGAGTGCACTGAATAGGACTTATTTTTAACGACGATGACTGTTGTAGTAATCATGAATTGTTGAATGATACAATAACCTGTTATGTTAATTTCTGTGTAAATTCAGTGGTTCAAACAAAGAATATCAGAGTCTATCCAAATAATAAGCCGTGGATTAACAAAGATTTGAAACATTACCTAAACATGAAGAAAATAGCCTTCTTGCAGAATGATCAGCAGAAAGTAAAAGAGTTAAACAAAGCAGTAAAACGTAAGATAAAACTTGCACAGAATGAATATAAAGAGAATGTCGAAATTAAAAACAGGGAATGTAAAAGATGGATGGAAGGGTTTGAATACAATGATGGGTAGACAAAAGAAAAGAATTCAACAACGTGAAGAAGACCCTCATTGTTTTGCAAATAATCTTAATATTTTTTTATTCACGATTTGACAATGATTTTAATGATAATTTGTCTGCCGGTAATGAATTAATGATGACCATGACTCAATCACAGCCTATGATTATACAGGAGAGGGAGGTTGTCACAGTGCTTCATAAAATTAAACCGCATAAGGCACCTGGCCCAGGTTCTCACATATAACATTATTTCATGGTACAGCAATCTAACACTGAAACAAAAGAACAAACTCTCACAAATAATTAATCAAGCAAATAAGATTACTGGACAAAAACAACAGCCACTACAGAGCTTGTTCGATCATTTTATGGGAAAATGGCAATTGCGATTTTTAAAGATAACACTCACCCTCTTCACTCTGCTTTTGAATTGCTCCATTCTGGACGTAGACCAAAAATTCCCTTGGTTAGAAAAAATCTCTACAAAAGATCGTTTCTTCCTATGGCAGTGATTATCTTAAATCGTACAGTGTTTTAATTGAAATAATAGAGCGACTGCTAATATTTTTTACATTTTTCTTTTTTACAGTGTTTAACTATATTATTTTTTGTATTTGTGTTGTTGATATGTGATGTGTCTTATGTTACGGTGTCAAAGAAAAATTTGCGCTCTGTGAAAACAGACTGGACAATAAAGTTCAATCAATAGAAAGAAGGCTGATGCCCGTCTAACTGGCGGGGGTCCACCTCCATCTCCTCTACCCCATCTGAGGCGTTGCTCTTTCACTTAATAAAGGTCGCCCTGTGGTCGATGGTATTCCAGAGGGAACTTCGTCAGACTTTTCTACCTCCCACAACAACTCAAGTGACTTGGTACAATGTAGGTATACCATATTAGCACTTATGATAGTCATACGTTTGGACAAAACGATCATTAACTCTTGTCATTAGGAAGAAGGCTAAATGCTTCCCAAATGCAGTCATTGTTTCAGTGCATTATGCATACATATTCTATTTTACAGCATATGCTGTATACAGTAATCTGTTTTTTTTTTATTCTTGCATGTTCCTAATGCCTTTATTCAGTGCCTGTCATACTTTAGTAATTTACACATTGAGTATCTTTTTTTCTTGCAGTTGCTGATGGACGCATTGTATTATTGGATCCTCCTGAAACCACACAGTCTGTCACAATTTTTAGTGATGCATTTTAAGAACCAGTTGCTTTTAGATCTTTCACTTTGTCTGCCGGACAAAGTAACCTTGCATATTTCCACTCTAGGATGATGAAGAGACCACATCTGCTGTGTAAGACTTGATTTACCTGCTAAGAGATAAAACTCCAGCAATAAAGCAATAAAACCCACCCTGGACAGAACGTTGTCCTGTCCAAACGTTTCTCCTTCCTTATCTCTGCATCCCCCTCTCCCTCCTCCCTTCCTTTCCTCCTGACCTGAAGTCACTAAAAGTTCACTGAGAATGTCTATATATCACTTATAATGTATCTTGTGAATCTAATGTTTTTCCTTTTCATGTTTGGTATCATTTTAAATGTCTCGGTGCGATTGGTAAAATGGTCTTAATTTCATTGCAGTCATTGGTATTATGAGAAAGATTGAACCTTAGGAGAATCCTGTTCTCCTGTTTGGGTGGTGTCTCTTCAATATATCTGATAATCCTCCCCTGTCCCCCGAAACCAGGTGCTACCCCCTGGGGTACATGAATAGACCCAAAACAACTCTAAAACCTATTTGTACAAGCCTTTTGTTCTGGTCTGGGTATATAAGGGTAAGTGGCAGAGCAGTCTTTGGGAACCTGTAACCAGGAAAACCCCCATGCAGTGTGTGTCAGTGTTTTCCCGTGGAAAGCCCTCACACACTACTGTGTGTCTCTGTCAGGAATGCATTGCTTACTTTTAGAGTCATCTTTGAGTAATTGATGTCATGTATTTATTATTTCTGAATTGGCTGTTAATTACTTGTGTAATTGGCATGATACATTTTTACCTGACAAATAAATGTTACATCTTGAGTTATTCTGAAGTATTCTGAAATCATTATTGGTAACACTTTATTTGAAGGGGTGTGCATAAGACTGACATGACACTGTCATAAACATAACATAACACCTGTCATGAACATGAAGGAGTCTTTATGAATGTTTATGACTGTTGTCATTAAGTGTCATTCGGTAAATTATGACAATTTTAATGCAAAGTTGACATTGTTTAAAATGTCTTTGTTATGACAACTTGACATTAACAAAGACAAAAATGTCTTTGTTATGACAACTTGACAATACCCTAAGACAAAAATGTCTTGATTATGACAACTTGACATTAACAAAGACGGAAATGTCTTTGTTATGACAACTTAATATTAACCAAGAAATCATAACCTGTCAACCTGTCACAAATATGTCATAACAGGTCTAATTATCAAACTTCAAGCATTTTGCAGTGTAATAACCCTTAATGACATCTTTATAACTAGTACAATGTGTTCCACTTTACTTGAGGACAGGTAATATTCATGACACAGTTATAATGGTGTCATGACGGCCAAAGTTGTGACAGGTTGACAGGTTATGATTTCTCGGTTAATGTCAAGTTGTCATAACAAAGACATTTCCGTCTTTGTTAATTTCAAGTTGTCATAATCAAGACATTTTTGTCTTGGGTAATGTCAAGTTGTCATAACAAAGACATTTTAAACAATGTCAACTTTGCATTGAAAGTGTCATAATTTACCGAATGACACTTAATGACAACAGTCATAAACATTCATAAAGACTCCTTCATGTTTATGACAGGTGTTATGTCATGTTTATGACAGTGTCATGTCAGTCTTATGCACACCCCTTCAAATAAAGTGTTACCTCATTATTTTAGTAGATTATGAGGAGGCTGGTGCTACCGCAGCTCTGTGTCCAGGATAGGTCAAACTAATGCCCATATGAACGGAGCAGTAGGCACGTCATCTGATGACCTTTTGATTTCCGTCTATCACTGACTTGGCAAGTTGTATGGAAGTGGCTAAATAAACTACACTTTTTTTGTATGAGTGAGCAAGTGCGTAGGATTTCGACGAAATGTCACAAGCGTCAACTGTATGAACGGGCTAGAAGTTCACAAAGATAAGACATTCCTTCCGTGAAAAATCTGTATCTTTCATACAAGTAAGTATCAGGAAAGTCAAGGGGATTTTGTCTGTCCATAAAAACTCTTCCTCTACGAAGTGCTCGTCTAACAATTTGCACAGAGATGTCCACAGGATTTGGAAGAAAAGGTGAAGCCATTACAACAGAAAACAGAAGCTGGGAATTAGTTACATCACCTATGTTTCTTTGCTCACAGCTGATTGGTCAAACTTCAGTCTGAGATCTCGAATCCAGAACATGACCTGCCCCGGAGCAGGTTAGCCGTGCAGCGTAAGATACCATGATTAAAGCCAAGCTACTTTCATAGTACCTAAAACCCAGGGTTGGCGCAAACTAAACTTAATCTTACCTGGCTAGCCATCTAAACCGGCTTCATGGTATAGGCCCTAGGGATCGTAACACTATAAACACTGAGTGTTGACAGCTCTCAAAGAAAAGGCTTCACCTTAAACACATACAGTCCAACATACATGAACAAATATGACTGAATGGTGTAATAAAACTATCATTTGCAAACTTTTGTGTATTTATATTTGTTGTGTATTTTTACAACACTTGTGTTTACACCCAAAGCACCAGAACTAGCCGGATTTTAGTATTTTTCTTTTTTCATTAGATCTGACATGATGTTGACTCTGTGAATTTTCACACAATAATGACCAGTTATTCGATGTCACACAGCTTTTTATTTTAGAATATAAAGGTATGCATGGGATGAATTTATATATCATCCAAATAATTTTCAAAACAGCATGTATTCAACCATAAAATCAATAATTTTACAAATATCTAGATGTTCATTTCTTGACAATCTGCAAACATCAGGTACATACGTACAAAGACAATATGTTTTCTATTTTAAGGGATTCCGTACGTTCAGGCAATAGCTCAAGAATGTTCTTGATAGTCATGTACGGTTATGGTTGACAGATATGTTTACCATATTACTCCACTCGCTCAATAATTACCGCACAGTGTTCATTTCGTCAGACATGTAGGTATTTGTTGCCTGATTATAATCTTGTACAGCAGGTTTGATATTCCACATTTAACACGTGATTTAAAGAAATGCTTGGCAATCCAGGAGGTGTAGCAGTAGTTCCCCATTTTCATACGTGGGTAGACTCGTGATGGTAAAGGGTCTTCAGCAGCGTTGCTCTGCCAGTTGTCAACAGCATGCATATCACTTGTTCACAGCTCTCATCCACAAGTTTCTAATAAAACTGTCACTTTGACAAGTTGTGCGCTAGACTCTCTCTAGCCTGGGTAGATTATGCTGTGGAGTTTCTTGATTCTTGTTGGTTTTATCTGTGCTGCTGAACTTATTTTTGCTTTATTTTGTAATGTCCAGCGCTATCTTTCTTTGAATTATTTGTTAAGTGTCACAATTGTTTTTAATGTCTATGCATCATTAGGTGATATAAGAAAAAAAATCTTTCAAAGATGAATCTCAGCAGTTTCTTCACTATTGTGAGAGCTCCATCTACAAACAGTTATAATTTTGAAATAAGACATTAATTCTTCATGCTTACATAATGCTGAATTACAGTGGTACAGTGTACAACAATTACAGTGGAATGTAAATTCACAGTAAAACAAGAGCATTGAATTACTGTGATGTCAGCATCATTCTGCTGTTGTTTCAGTCATTTGGAAGAAAATGAACCAGCATTCGTTGATGTCAGAGTCAATTTCTAACTGCAGTATTATTTTGTAAAATACTCTTTAAAAGGTTTTTTTTATTTTTTTTTTAAATTTTTTTTACAATGTTCTTAGCTTGAATTTCGTTGTATGAATCTGAAGTTCAGGACCATGAACAGAGACAGTCTGCTCGCATCCTCGCGCAATCAAAGCTCAGTGATGCTGTGTAGTTTCCTCAGCCGCAGCGAGTGACCACATGCTTGCAAACATCAGTCCTACTCGAGCTAAACAGCTCACACGCACCACCAGTACTAGAGCTAAACATCTCCACACGCTTGCAAACATCAGTCCTACTACTCGAGATAAACATCTCACACTCGCCAGGGTATGAGCATGTCCTGTAGAGACTGCCTGTGCGTGCATCTGGACTTCGGGAGATTTTATTGGTCGCCAGACATGACAGATTCAGCTTAGTAACCTCCCTCGCGCGATTTGCGCATAACAGGAAGACTGTAGTTTTATCTCTACCACATCTAAAAGAATTTACCTGAAAACGATACACTATGTTCTTCCTCAGATACGCGTCTGATAGAATACCTGGATTCTCTATTACTCAATGTCACACAAACCAAGAAGCCCCGTAGACTGAGCGTTAACACCGACGCACTGAACCGCGCAACCTGTCCGAGCTCGTCTGAGGATGAAGATGAAGAAGCAGAACGTGCGCACGCTCTCCCTCATCCTCTGCATGTTCTCGTACCTGCTGGTGGGCGCCGCGGTCTTCGACGCGCTAGAGTCCGAGACTGAGAGCGCGCGGAAACGCTTCCTGGAGCAGAAGCGCAGCGACATGAAGAGGAAGTATCGCTTCAGTGAGGATGACTATCGGGAGATCGAGCGGGTAGTGCTGCAGGCTGAGCCACATCGCGCCGGCAGACAGTGGAAATTCGCTGGATCTTTTTACTTTGCCATAACTGTCATCACCACGATAGGCGAGTTTCAGTGTTTCAGCCTTTGCATGCGAAAAAAAAATCTAGCCTACTTGCTAAAGCATTAAGAATATAGCAATCGAATTAGTAACGATCGCATGCTAATCATACACACTTAAAAATAAAGGCTCTTTATTGGCATGTATGGTTCCATGAAGAACCTTTAACATCTTTCCATTGTACAAAAGGTTCCTTATAACAGAAAAGGTTCTTCATAGATTATTAAAATGTTCTTCACACTATAGAAAATGGTTATGTTAAGAACTGCTTGGACAAAATAATTAAAAAAAACTAAGGTTATTTGATGACATCACTGCAAAAAATGTAATTAATTAATTTAATTATAAAACTTTCTGTAACACGATTACAGTGTCCTTGTTAAATTTGTAACCTGCACATACACTGCAAAATCTAATTAGTTGGACTTAAAAAAAGCATGCAAACCGATTGCCTTAAAAACAAGTAAAGTGAAATAGGAATAATATGTGTTACTGACAAATGCTTAGTTAGTATAGTTCACTTACACAAGAGTTATAGTAACTAAAAAATACTGTAGAGTACCTGACCATTTCATTTAAATAAAATATAATTGTTACCATTGTTGTGTTTTGCAGGCTGAATGTTGAAGTGTGTGTGACTCAAGTATGATCAATTGCAAGATTGGCACAAATATAGAAGGATTGTATAATCCCAATGAAACATTTCACAATATGTTTAGGATATAATTGTGCAAAAAAAATTATAAAAGATCATTAATTGACATGAAATACAGTAATGTTATACCTCATTCATTAACACCTACATACATAAAAATACGTATATAATAATATATTGGAAAACCGATTTCTTGTTGCATCGCTACATCAATGGGAAGAGAATTACAATAGTAAAAATTAAGTTCCAAGTGCCCAACCAAAGGAAACAATAATCGCCATAATAGTCAGTTTATGTGATGTTCCCTCAAATTTGTCAGTTGTATTGACAATTTAACATTCAAGATGACTTTGGGAAATGAGTGAAAGAGAGAAATAACTGCAGAAGTGGAGAAAATGAGTGAAAGTCCATTAAGATTTTCCCGTCTCAAAAACCGCACTCAAACTAATCAATAAATCTTAACTTGGGTTTTCTGAGTAAACAAATCATAGTGAAGAGTACAGATTACTAGATATTGACAATGAAGTTAAGACATTAAGTAAAGTTAACTAACCAACCCTAAGCCAAAATCTAACCCTATATTAATAATTAATATTAATTTGAATAAGTACACTCTTTGAAATTTACAGTGCTTTACTGGCAATTTTGGCTCATAAATAAACAACAGATGTAAAATTATAAAAAACAAATGTTGTGTCACTTCTGACTTAGTAAGAGCAGATATTTGATCTGAATATACAAGGTTTAAAGATCCTAAGCAAATGTAGAGTAATGTAATGTGTAGGCCAAGTATGGTATAACCCACCCAAGTTAGTGCAAACAAATTAAAAGTAGTAAGTAGTGAACACACACACAACACACACACACACACACACACACACACACACACACACACACACACACACACACAACACACACACACACACACACACACACACACACACACACACACACACACACACACACACACACACACACACACACACACACACTCTTCAGGCTGTTATTTTAAAATTTACTGTAAAAAATTACAGTATTACAGAAAAAAAATGCTTCTTTATGCTAATTACATGGTTAGAAGGACACCAGAAAATAAAGTGTAATGAATGTTTCTAAATAACATTGACAAACGTATCTATGAAGCTTTGTTTTGGCATTGATCCTCGAATCTGACTGAGATGTTGGCACTGTTTTCTGCAGGTTACGGCCATGCCGCCCCCGGCACAGACGCAGGGAAGGTCTTCTGCATGTTCTACGCCGTTCTGGGCATCCCGCTTACACTGGTGATGTTCCAGAGTCTCGGTGAGAGGATGAACACGTTCGTCCGCTACCTCCTCAGCCGCGTCAAGAGATGCCTCGGGCTTCATCGCACCGAGATCTCCATGGAAAACATGGTTTTGGTCGGTTTCTTGTCTTGCCTGGGAACTCTGTGCGTGGGGGCCGCAGCCTTCTCGCACTTCGAGGGCTGGACGTTCTTCCACGCGTACTACTACTGTTTCATCACTCTCACCACCATTGGCTTTGGGGACTTTGTGGCTCTTCAGAAGAAGGAGGACCTTCAAGAAAAGACACCTTATGTAGTCTTTAGTTTCATGTACATCCTTGTGGGCTTGACAGTGATCGGCGCATTCCTCAACTTGGTGGTGTTGAGGTTCCTCACTATGAACAGCGAGGATGAGAAGCGGGACGCTCAGGAACGAGCCTCACTGAAGAGGGGTCGTAACCTCACAGCCATGAGTTCTGGGCGGGATAATCACTGCCATAGTAACCTCTTCTTGCCCATAGAGGAGGGCACCAGCTGCACCAACCTCATCCTGTCCCCGGCGAGGAGCGCGAGCTGTACTCGCCCCTGCCGTTACACGCAAACCAGTGCCGGTCTCGCTCTCACCTGAGCCTGCTGTGCACCTGCATTTGCTATCACTTGGGCCTCTGCAACAGCCCAACCCCGTCCCAAAACAAGTGCCCTGAGTGCAACATTAACTCAGCGTACTACAACTCTGTTTCCTACAGGATACAAGGCTCCTCAACCAGGAACAATACGGTTCTTTCCTCTCCAGGTAGCACAGTTTCTCCTGGACTCAGCTTCAGAGAGCTGCCCGGCGCACGGAGGAAGTCTCTGTAACTAGTGGGCTGTTGTCTGGTTTAGATAGTATACCGAGGGAGCGTACATTTCGTAGCGCAAGTCAACAAAGACGCACAGCAAAATCCCCAGTGTATTAACACTGCTCAGTGTAAACAGCCATGAATGAGTTTTGATTGGTGATACCCAGAATGCACTGCAACATGCTTTATAATTGTCACCATTGTTGAGATTCACAGGCTGATGCTTGATGCCTATGTGTCTAAATGAAAAAATAAAAAAATCTCTCTGTTTCAGAGCAACCTTAAAGGGATACTCCACCCAAAAATATAACTTCTGTCATCATTTACTCACCCTCAAGTATTTGCAAACCTGTATGAGTTTCTTTCTTCTGCTGAACACAAAGGAAGATATTTTGAAGAACGATTGGAACTTTGGCACCATTGACTTCCATAGTATTTTTTTTTTCTACTATGGAAGTCAATGGTGCCAAACAACTGTGTGGAAAGAAACTCATACAGGTTTGCAAAAACTTGAGGGTGAGTAAATGATGACAGAATTTTCATTTTTGGGTGAAGTATCCCTTTAAGATCCACCTCTGATTGCACTGAAAATGCTAAAAAGAAAATGTATGCTACACAAGAACAGTGCTTTCATAATCAATACAATTCAATTCAATTCAATTCAAATTTATTTGTATAGCGCTTTTCACAATACACATTGTCTCAAAGCAGCTTTACAGAAAGTGCATTTCAGAAATGTACATAGAAAAATACAGTTAGTTAATCATGTATTAATTTAGGGCATAACATATCGCCGGCGTTGAGTCGTCTCTTCACAGGCGTCGAGTCGTCTCTCCACAGGCGTTTAGTCGTCTCATCACAGGTGTTGGGGCATCTGAAGTCTCCGTGAGAGGCTGGATACAAACTGGAGCTGACGAACGCTATTTACCTCGGGACTAGCGTCCCGAGATAACAGCAAAAAAGCAGATGGGAAATAATTAGCATAGCTGATGTTCATAATGTTAATGCATTCGAACTGATTCAGAAGTAGTATAAAAGGTAAGCATTAAGTGAGTGCTTGGTTAAAAAGATGCGTCTTTAATCTAGTTTTAAACTGGGACACAAACAATATCAGGAAGGCTATTCCAGAGTTTAGGAGATAAATGTGAGAACGCCCTCCCTCCTTTAGTGGACTTAGATATCCTAGGAATGACCAGAAGCCTCGAATTTAGTGATCTTAAAGAGCGCGATGGATTGTAGGGCCATAGAAGGTCTGTTAAATACACAGGAGCTAAACCATTTAGGGCTTTATAGGTCAGTAGTAATACTTTGTAATTGATACGGAACTTAATAGGTAACCAGTGTAGAGATGATAAAATTGGTGTTATATGATCATATTTTCTTGACCTAGTAAGAACTCTAGCGGCTGCATTTTACACTAACTGTAGCTTGTTTATTGAGGATGCAGGACAACCAGCTAATAAAGCATTACAGTAATCTAGTCTCGAGGTCATGAATGCATGAACTAACTTTTCTGCACCAGAAACAGATAGCATGTTACGTAGCTTAGCAATGTTTCTAAGGTGGAAAAAGGCTGTTCTTGTAACGTATGAAATATGATTTTCGAAAGTCAAGTTGTGGTCTAGTATAACACCCAGGTCTTTTACTGTAGTGGATAAAGTAACAGGACATCCTTCTAAATTAAAGTTGTATTGTAAGGGATTTTGTGGGTAGTTTTTTGGACCAATAAGTAATACCTCCGTTTTATCTGAATTTAATAGCAGGAAATTACACGTCATCCAGCATTTTATATCTTTTAGACACTCTGTCAAGTTAGATAAGTTAGTGTTTTCATCTGGTCGTGATGAAATATATAATTGAGTGTCATCAGCATAACAGTGAAAATTAATTCCATGTTTTCTTATAATATTACCAAGTGGCAGCATATACATTGAGAATAGCAGAGGGCCTAGGACAGATCCTTGCGGCACTCCATAGTCTACTGATGTTATCTTCGATTTTTCCCCATTTAAACAGACGAAATGGTAACGGTCTGATAAGTACGATCTAAACCAGCTTAATGCCTGTCCCTGAACACCAGTGTAGTTTTGTAGTCGATCTAAGAGTATTTTATGATCTATAGTGTCGAACGCAGCACTAAGATCAAGTAGAACTATTATTGAGATACAGCCTTGGTCAGAGGCTAAAAGTAAATCATTTGTAATTTTAACTAGCGGAGTTTCTGTGCTATGATGCGGTCTGAATCCCGACTGAAATTTTTCATAGATATCATTATCTTGCAAGAAAGAACACAATTGAGCGGACACAATTTTTTCTAGTATTTTAGACATAAATGGAAGATTTGAGATGGGTCTGTAATTTGCTAGGTTATTTGGATCTAATTGCGGTTTCTTAATGAGAGGTTTTATTACTGCCAGCTTGAATATTTTTGGAACATGACCTAAAGATAAAGACGAGTTAATAATATTGAGAAGAGGCTCTTCCACTACAGGTAACACTTCTTTAAGTAGTTTAGTGGGTATTGGATGTAATAAACATGTTGTTGGTTTAGATGCAATGATAAGTTTATTTACAGTTATAAGTTATAATACAGTAAACATAACTCTGAGATTAGGCTCTAAATGAGTACAGTGACTCAGGTCAAAATTGATTATGTTAAACACAACCAACACCATCAGATAACTTTTTCTCTTTGTTCATCTAGCAGTTATAACTGAATTGCAGCAGCCAAACTTAATCTAAAGTAAAAAATATAAGGATCAAGAGCCCAACTAAAGCAAACACTGATCACCATATTATAAAATTTTTGCTTTTCTGCTTCAGTGATTCTGCTTGTTAAAGGGATACTCCACTTTTTTGGAAATAGGCTCATTTTACAACTCCCCCATGGTTAAACAGTTGAGTTTTACCGTTTTTGAATCTATTTAGCCGATTTTCTGATATTTAGAAGAATATCAGTAAGCAGTCAGTTTCTGGTCTCATTGACTTCCATAGTAGGAAAAAAATATACTATGGGAGTCAATGAGACCAGAAACTGTCTGCTTACTGATATTTTTCTAAATATCAGAAAATCGCCTGAATGGATTCGAAAACGGTTAAAAACTGTTTAACCATGGGGGAGTTGTAAAATGAGCCTATTTCCAAAAAAAGTGGAGTATCCCTTTAACAACAGGTGTCTTCAGTAATGCTCAATCATCACTCAATTAATCACTTAATTATCACATTACTTCAACACTGCTTCAGTGTTACTCATAACACTCTGAGTGTGGACTCATATAAACACTGAGCAGTGTTAATTTAACACTGGGGATTTTGCTGTAAGTATTTTTTTAATTGTTAAAAAAGAATAAGCATGACTTTTCAAAGGACAGCAATCGCGTACTTTGAGTTATGTTACAGAAGATGCATATGATAACTGTAACAATCTCTTAAAATCTCGCAAAAAAATACTATGAAATATTGGGCATTGAAAACATCCGTCATCCAAATACCTGTTGCAACACTGCCATATTTTAGGGTGACAGGCACAGTAAGCCCCAAAACAACATTACAAACACTGATAAATATCTGTTTCATCTGGAAGTCATGTGACTTGTTTTAGGGGCACAAACGAAAGTGTAAATATACATTGATTATCTCAAACCTTTAGATTTCTGCTGTATAGGAACTGCACACACAATGATAGACCAGCCTCATGCAAGCAAATTGCCTTTTAGTGTTTTACATGAAATCAGAATGTCTAACGTAAAAGTCGTTAGGAGTCATATAAAAGTGTGGGATTTACTAAGAGACAAATCTTCTCACCATTGTGCCTTAGAGCAAGACACTGAAGCCCTGGTGCCATCCAGGGGGCTGGAGGAGCAGTTACTCTATGGTTATTCATATGTTGCATTTTACAAGACATTTAAAACCTTCTGTGGTCAGAAACAGATATCAGTTAAATCAGTATTGATGTACCCATTTATGTTGGAAAAATCATCTTTGGTTTCAGCATTGAAGTATGTGCATGTTTTGGTTGTTTTGCAGTGCTTGCACCATATATAATAAAAGCCTTTGGCTTAAGTTACTGTAGTTTTTATTGTTATATATGTTTTAAGTTGTTTAGCATGTAGCTAGTACAAAAAAGTATGACAAAATGAATCCAGAGACAGAAAAAATATTCTATCTGATCTGCAAAAGTTCCCTTTCGTTCGTCACTCCGAGTTCCGTCGGATGACGACGAATGGGGTTTCGCATAGAAAGCCTATCAACTTCGAGTATACAAAACGAGCCAATGGCAAAGAAATGCCATGGGTCTGCGGAATTTGCATGACGTAACTCCGCCCCACCTCGTGGGTATATAAGGAGGAAGTCCTGCAGCTAGCAGATATGTTTTCGCTTCGGAGCCAAGTTTATTTCTTCACTCCACAAGCCATCTCTAAATTACAAACGAGTTCCTCAGTGTTGGTGTGACGGCGATCTACCGGCGAGCGCGCGCTTCCTGCTTATCTGTGCAGTGGTTTGCCAGAGAGTGTGTGTCTCCCCGGGCGCTTCGACACTTGAGTGTTTCTCTCACAAAAGAGCTTGCATGTGGCACGTCTTTTTAAAGACGGCTCGCCCGTGCATTTCTGGTTGCAGCGGACTAGTATCGGACTCTGATGGGCACGAGTGTTGTCTAGTGTGTTTGGGCTTTGATCATGCTTGAACAGCGCTCGTGGGTGACTCATGTTCTCTCTGGGAATGTGATCATCGCGTCATTACGGTCGAGACTCAGTGAACTCGCAAGAGTGAGAGTCCCCTCTGCCACACCCCGATCTAATGCCCCCCGAGGGGTGCTACTTCGGCTGGTGGCCAGGGTGATCTGAGGGCTACGGTTTGGCATAGGCGCCGACTATCTGTCCACGCGCCAAACCCCCCTGCATGACGGTGCCCGCTAGCGAACTAATGATTCCACGAGTCTACCCAAAAAAAAAAATAAAAAAAATGGGTGGCCCGTGTGTTTTCATTTGAAGCTACAGAGGATGATGCTGTGTCTGTAGCAGCATCACTAGGTGGCCATGCTTTCCTGGGACGATTGATTTTTGGGTGAGGCCGCCGACCCGCGTCCACGGCAATCCCCAATATCTTTCCTCCTGGACGTGCATGATGAGATCTCGAAGTCCTGGAAGACCCCTGGTCTTCTCACGACTGCTCGTTGGTCTCATCCGCCTTTCCTCCCCTCACGGGCCGCTGCCCATGGGTACACTGGGGTCCCCCCGGTTGAACGCTCTGTTGCGATGCTACTGTGTCCTCAGAGTGCTTCCCGGCGCAATCCTAAGCACCCGTCCGAAGCCTGTAGTTCTTTTTGTCTACACTAATCTGTGGCGAAATCCTATAGTGCCTTAGGACAGGCAGCCGCCTCACTGCTTCCCATGACCGTTCTGCTGGTCTCCTGACCCAGATGCTCATGGACGTGCACGAGGGCGGGACTGACCCGACGCTCTTTAGTGAGCTGCGCGCCGCCACTGACCTTGCTCTCTGAGCGACGAAAGTGGCCGTACGCTCTCGGAGTCAGGTGATGTTCACCAGTCTGAGGCTGACCGGTTTGATGTGCAGGATGTCCGGCGGACCCGTCTGCCCGACACCCCCATATCCCAGGTCGGCCTCTTCGGCGGTGCGGTTGAGTGCTACTGCCCAACAGTTCTCAACCGCTCGTGAGCAGACTGACGTTATTCTGGCCGACGGCCCCGCCGTCCGCAACGGATCCCTCAGTCTGCCCACCGCCGAAGGCGCCCTCCCACGGTTCCAACCCCCGTTCACCAGAATGGGCTGGCTCTGGAAGACCGTAAAGAAGGTGCCACAGCCCTCTCCAGCCCCCCCCCCCCCGCTATATGCCAGGTTAAGCGGCGCTTTTGAGATGGGCTCCTCAGAGATAAGTCTCAGTTCTTCCAGGAGTTGGTAGCAGGGCCACTCCTTTCCCCGGTGGAGGGCTGGGGAAGAATCCTCACTCAACAAGAACTGACTTCTCGTCTCTGAGCATACAGAGTTCTCGGACGACACAGAGTGCCGCCCACAAGCCACGCTCTCCTCGTCCCCCTCTGTCCCAGAGGCGGTTGACACGGCGGGTCGTCCACGGACCGCCTCAGCCCTGTCCCCCTCTGTCGCCAGACCCCCGACAGAGGAACGCCCCCGTGGAACGCTGGTCCTTCCCTGGCCTCCTCTGTCCGGGCGCGGAGACTAACTGTGCCCCCACACGGGCCACTATGCCACCCACGTCCGGGCCAGTTACTCCGCTTCGCTGCCCCTCCGGGGGGACGCCTGTGGTAGAGCTTCCCCGTCTGTCCGCCGGGTCGCCTGCACCATCAGGTTCGGCTATGCGATTCAGTTCGCACGGTCTCCTCCCCGCTTCAGGGGAGTCCGCTCCACTTTGGTCGGTGGCAATGCCCCTATCATGAGAGCCGAGATTGCCACCCTGCTGGCGAAGGGTGCAATCGAGACTGTCCCTCCAGCTGAGATGAGGTCCGGCTTCTACAGCCCTTACTTCATTGTCCCCAAGAAAACCGGTGGGTTACGACCGTTCCTGGACTTGCACGTGCTGAATCGCTCCTTACACAGGATGCCGTTCAAGATGCTCTCTGCCACGCATTTTCGAATGCGTGCGGCCCCAGGATTGGTCTGCAGCGATCGACCTGAAGGACGCCTACTTTCATGTCTCCATTCTTCCTCGACACAGACCGTTCCTCCGGTTTGCTTTCGTGGGGCGGGCATACCAGTACGCGGTTCTCCCTTTCGGGCTAGCCCTGTCTCCTCGCGTCTTCACGAAGGTCGTCGAGGCAGCCCTTGTTCCCCTTCGGGTTCACGGGGTTCGCATCCTGAACTATCTCGACGACTGGCTGATCCTAGCTCACTCTCGAGACCAGGTTTGCGAACACAGGGACCTTGTGCTCTGGCACCTAGCTCGCTTGGGCCTTCAGGTCAACTGGGAAAAGAGCAAACTTTGCCTCGTGCAGAGGATCTCTTTTCTTGGTGTGGACATCGACTCGGTCGCCATGTCCGCGCAGCTTACGAGCGAGTGCGTGCAGTCACTGCTGACTTGTCTGAGACAGTTCCAGGACAAGAGTGCGGTTCCACTGAAACTTTTCAGAGGCTCCTGGGGCATATGGCATCTGCAGCCACGGCAACGCCGCTCGGATTGCTTCATATGAGACCGCTTCAGCTTTGGCTTCGCGACCGAGTCCCGAGGTGGACATGGCTTGCGGCACCTTCGAGTACCAGTTACTCCGGCCTGCCGTCACTCTCAACCCGTGGGTGAACCTCAGTTTCTACGGGCCCAAGTGCCCCTAGAACGAGCTTCCCGGCTGGTTGTTGTCTCAACAGATGCCACCACGGGCTGGGGCGCCATGTGCAATGGACATGCTGTCACACTCTCATGTTGAGCAGAAATGCTCCTGAAAAATTCAGTGAGATTTACCACACTCAGGTGTTGAGCAGAATTGCCCCTGAAGGTTCAGTGAATTTCTTCACACTTAGGTGTTGAGCAAGCTTGCTCCTGAAGCCTGGTGATACTCGCATGTAATGTTTCAGTATGGCATGTCATTGCCTCATGCTGCAGTGCTGTCGCGAGGCGTAAGAGTTCGGAGAACTCTGCAGCATGAACCCTGCAGCATGCTCCTTGAGCCTTGCAAACAGTGGAGCTCAAGCTCCTGTCAATGAAGACAGTGCTCCTGGTTGCATCTGGCCGTACGCCTTGCCTGCACCGCTTTCGAGCGCTGCTCAGGGTCAACACGTACTAGTCCGATCAGACATTACCGCCACAGTAGCGTACATCAACCATCAAGGTGGTCTACGCTCGCGCCGTATGTCGCAACTCGCTCGCCACCTCCTCTTATGGAGTCAGAAGCATCTGAGGTCCCTTCATGCTATTTACATTCCCGGAGCCCTGAACTGTGCAGCCGACGAGCTCTCACGGTTTCAGCCCCCCTGGCGAATGGCGACTCCATCCCCAGACGGTTCAGCTGATTTGGGACCAGTTCGGCGACGCACAGATAGATCTGTTTGCCTCCCACGACTCGACCCACTGCGCCCTGTATTATTCCCTGACCGAGGTCGGCACGGATGCACTGGCGCACAGCTGGCCGCGGGGCCGCAAGTATGCGTTTCCCACAGTGAGCCTTCTTGCGCATCTCCTGCGCAAGGTCAAGGAGGACGAGGAGCAGGTCCTTCTGGTTGCGCCCTACTGGCCCACCAGGACCTGGTTCTCCGAACTCTTACTCCTCGCGACAGCACCTCCTTGGCCCATACCTCTGAGGAAGGACCTTCTTTCTCAGGGACAGGGCACCCTGTGGCACCCTCGTCCCGATCTTTGGAGCCTCCATGTTTGGCTCCTGGACGGGACCAGGTAGGTTTGAGTACCCTACCACCTCCGGTGGTGGCTACCATCACTTCCGCTAGAGCGTCGTCCACGAGACACCTCTATGCGTTGAAGTGGAACCTCTTCGTCAGCTGGTGCTCTTCTCACCGAGAAGACCCCCGGAAATGCCCGATCAGCGTCGTGCTTTCCTTCCTTCAAGATGGGTTGGAGCGAAGGCTGTCTCCCTCCACCCTGAAAGTCTATGTTGCCGCTATCGCCGCACACCATGACTTCATAGAAGGTAAGTCTGTGGGAAAGCATGACCTGGTCATCAGGTTCCTGAGAGGAGCCAGGAGATTACTCCTCCTCGCCGCCCTCTCGTTCCCTCCTGGGACCTCGCAGTGGTCTTAACTGCCCTGCAGCATGCTCCCTTGAGCCTTTGCAAACAGTGGAGCTCAAGCTCCTGTCAATGAAGACAGTGCTCCTGGTTGCATTGGCCTCTATTAAGAGGGTTGGGGACCTGCACGCATTCTCCGTTGACGAAGCGTGCCTGGAATTCGGGCCGGCTTACTCTCACGTGATCCTGAGACCCCGGCCTGGATACGTGCCCAAGGTTCCTACCACTCCCTTTCGGGACCAGGTGGTGAACCTGCAAGCGCTGCCCCCGGAGGAGGCAGACCCAGCCTTGGCACTGCTCTGTCCAGTACGTGCTCTCCGCACCTATGTAGACAGGACGCAGTGTTTCAGGACCTCAGACCAGCTCTTTGTCTGTTATGGTGGGAAGCTGAAGGGAAGAGCTCTCTCCAAGCAGAGGTTGTCTCACTGGATAGTGGACACCATTGCTTTGGCTTACCAGCAGCAAGGCCGACCGTGCCCCCTTGGTGTGACGGCCCACTCCACCCGGAGTGTGGCATCATCTTGGGCGTTAGCGCATGGCGCCTCGCTAACAGACATCTGCAGAGCTGCAGGCTGGGCGACACCCTACACATTCGCCAGATTCTATAATCTCCGAGTGGAGCCTGTGTCCTCTCGTGTGCTCGCTTCATCCAGCCGGCATTAGGACCCGCTCAGGTGTCTTCGCTTGCTCGCCATTCCACTCCACGGACTGGATACGTGCGATATTTTCCTCAGGTGAGCTTCTCCGAAAGCCCTGAGTTCCTCCTGCACTCCTGACGTCGACCCAGTGTCTTTGTACCTGTGCGTCGGCTAGGTGCCTCCCGTGTGCATGGTCCCTCTACGGAGCTACCCCCACATGTGTATTCCCACTGTAAGCCTCTCTGAGCATGTGTCTTCCCTTGGCAAGCCACCTTGCCACTCCCTGGGGTTTAAAACTTTTCCACCTGCGGCTGGATACCCCAGTGTATTCCCGTATGCATCCTATGGGTCATATGTGTATTCTAAATTCCCCCCCCGTTGGGCTGGGTATATTCTGCATATCCGCTAAAATTGTGGCATATGCTCCCCAGTGTACTTGGTATTCCTGTGTTAAATCCCACTGAGTCCCACTTGTCCAGTATGACAGGGATCTCAGATTTACGCAGGGCACTGGAAGACAGCTGTGAAGGTGGCGTGATTAGACTGGTAACCCCATTCGTCGTCATCCGACGGAACTCGGAGTGACGAACGAAAGGGAACGTCTCGGTTACGTATGTAAAAGACGTTCCGTCTTCTTGCCACTTCCGCTGTATACCGCGGGGATCGCCTGAGCTCAGTCTTGGCTCCTCAGCGAAGAAACATATCTGCTAGCTGCAGGACTTCCTCCTTATATACCCACGAGGTGGGGCGGAGTTACGTCATGCAAATTCCGCAGACCCATGGCATTTCTTTGCCATTGGCTCGTTTTGTTTACTCGAAGTTGATAGGCTTTCTATGCAAAACCCCATTCGTCGTCATCCGACGGAACGTCTCCGTTCCCTCACTCAGGGAACGAGGGTTACATACGTAACCGAGACGACTTTCATTGTAAATGTTTAAAATTGACTTTTGAATTCAAGCTCATGGAAATAAATGTCTAGTTATTCATATAACCTTCTACAAGTGAGCTAATAACAGGGCCTTTTGTGAGACAGAAAACTCAATCACCCTCAGCAAGATTGAACTTTTCATCCATATCTGAGCTTACAGGTTTGTTACAAGAACGTTCTCCAAATATTCAGTGTTGGTTCTGGGAACGTAATAAATGTCCCGTTTTCTTGGCGTTAGAGGAACGTGTTTTAGAAGGTATGATGTTCCTCAAACGTTCTTTCAACTAAATTTTGATTTACAATTCAACATTCTAACGTTGATTTGTAACATTCCAAGAACATAGAAATGTCCAGTTTACTGAATATTAATATAATTTTATTCAAAGGTTAGTATGATGTCATGCAAACAGCTGCTGTGAACAAGCACTGAAAGAAAAATAAGAACACAAACTACAACTCTTCAGCCACAGTCTTAGAAGAAATCAACAGAAGATAAAAGACATTAAATCACTCAAGATCTCAGCAGAGGAAAACAACTCCACAAACAGCATTACCAGCTTACCTTATTACTAACCAGACTGACTTTATTTCTGTCAGACGTCTACAGAAGACGTCTAATTCTTATTGAGAATTAACAGAGGTTTACATGTTGATGAATGATTGTTTCGTTTGATGCCACCATCATAGTGATCAGCGTTTACTTTAGTTGGTTTCTTGACCCTTGATATTTGTTAAGTTACTTTCTTCAGCCTTTGCAGATGTTTTTTACAAAACATTTACTACAGGTGAATAGGGTACATTTTTTAAATAATAGATATCACCATGAAACTTTCACAGTTGATTACTTACACAAGTATATAAAAAATGTATTACAAGTTTATGAAATTTGTATGTTTAATAATGCAAATTAGGCATTATCTCATTAAATATGCACAATTTTGCATATATTTTCGGTAGATAGATCTGACCATATGATAAAGCCAGGTGCAAAATTATTTTTTTCATTTTGTTTACACACAAGATGAAAAAAGAATTTCAGAGGGATTTTAGGATAATATGCTTTCATTACCTAGAAGTCTCTGTTATGCATCTGAACGAATCACGTTGTCAGAAATTGACATCAGCCAATGAGATTTCGGTTTTAGAGTTAAATGCCCATTGTACTTTCACGATTGGTTGCTGATAAAAAGGAAATGACCATATTTGGATCTGACAACAATGTAGAGGAGAGAGAGCTCTTTCCAAAGGTGTATGTGATGACAGGGTGCAGATCGCAGAGCAGCATGTTGATTTAGAACGACAACTTTTTGTTGAATTTAGGAGAAATTTACAGACACAAATAGACAAAGTGTAGTAATATAAAGACCTAAATGTGTTTTTTGGAATTTTTTTCACCACAAGTCTGAAAGAAGACATGTTATTGAAGACAAATAGCCCAAAATCTCAAAATTGACCAGTGAAAAAAAAAACGATGTTTTTTGCCTGCCATGTCTCGCCTTAATAAAGCAGATCAAATGAATGCTATCTACCACAAAATTCTTTTAAATAGAAAACTATGTTTGCATAAGTGGAATTGCACTATGGTTTAAATCATACTTATCTGACCGTTATCAGTTTGTAGCAGTAAATGAAGAGATGTCTTATCGATCAAAAGTTCAGAATGGCGTACCACAAGGCTCAGTACTTTACTTTACTTACAGTACAGTGCTTTTCACTCTGTACATGCTGCCATTAGGAGATATTATTAGGAAACATGGCATTAGTTTTCATTGTTATGCTGATGATACCCAGCTCTATATTTCTTCACGCCCTGACAAAACTTACCAATTCCCAAAATTAACTGAATGCATAGCTGATATAAAAAAATGGATGACTAGTAATTTCCTACGACTTAATTCTGAAAAAACAGATTCTAATTATTGGATAAAAAACTTCCTCACGTAATAACCTAGAATACTGTCTAACACTTGATGGCTGCTCTGTCAAGTCCTCGTCGTCGGTTAGGAACCTGTGTGTGTGTGTGTGTGTGTGTGTGTGTGTGTGTGTGTGTGTGTGTGTGTGTGTGTGTGTGTGCTCTTTGATACCAATCTTTCATTTGAAAGTCACGTGTCTAGTATCTGTAAAACCGCATTCTTCTATCTTAAAAATATATCTAAATTACGTCATATGCTCTTACTGACAAATGCGGAACAATTAGTTCATGCGTTCATGACCTCAAGGCTAGATTATTGTAATGCTCTACTGGGTGGTTGCCCTGCACGCTTAATAAACAAACTACAGCTAGTTCAAAACGCAGCCGCTAGAGTTCTTACCAGAACCAGGAAGTATGACCATATTAGCCCGGTTCTGTCAACACTGCATTGGCTCCCTATTAAACATCGTATACATTTTAAAATATTGCTGATTACTTACAAAACATTAAATGGTTTAGCTCCCCAGTACTTGAGCGAGCTCTTAACACATTATAGTCCTGCACGTCTATTGCGATCTCAAAATTGCCAGTTGATAATACCTAGAATATCAAAATCAACTGCTTGCGATAGATCCTTTTCCTATTTAGCACCAAAACTTTGGAACAATCTTCCTAACACGGTCCGGGAAGCAGATACAGTCTGTCAGTTTAAATCTAGACTAAAAACACATCTCTTTGGCTTAGCATACACATAACACATTATAGATTTCTATAATTCAATGTTAGGCTGCATAGATTAGATCAGCCGGAACTGGGAACACTTCCCATAATTCCTGATGTACTTTGTACATCATAAGAAGGATGGCGTCTACGCTAATATTAGTCTCTCTGTTTATCCCGAGGTTTACCGCAGACCGCAGACCAGGGCATATCCAGATCTGATGAAGGACCATCACATGGACACGACGACACGCATTATCAGGGCTGTGAAGGCCCATGGACACCTCACCACACTCATCTCCTCACCGGCCGGATGACCCAACCCAACCAGATGAACTGGATAATATCGTGAAAGTTCTGATCCCATCTGACTCCTGACATTATGCTGCCTAACTCATAATCATACACTGTTCATTCGTTGGCCACTGGAGGACTGGCCCCCCGACTGAGCCTGGGTTCTCCCAAGGTTTTTTTCTCCATTCTTTCACTGATGGAGTTTTGGTTCCTTGCCACTGTTGCCTTCGCCTTTTGGCTTGCTTAGTTGGGGACATTTAATTTTCAATTGAACAATACTATTACAACATTGTTTTCCTGTTATCTCTGTAAAGCTGCTTTGAAACAATTTGTATTGTAAAAAGCGCTATATAAATAAAGGTGACTTGACTTGACTTCTCCTCTGTTGGTGCATGTACATTTACTAAAATGTACTAAAATTCCTTCATGTATTGTCTCAACCATCATACATTTACCCAACGTATCTTTGTATAAAATTTTACTTGCTTTAAAAACATCATCCTTCATTTAAAAAGCCACACCTCTCCCAAACCTTCAATCTCCATTATTGAATAAAATCCCTCCTTCCCATCTCTTTTTATAATCATTCATCACATTTTCTCTCCAGTTTGTTTCTTGTAGCACAATAATGTCTTCTCTTTTACATTTTTCTTTTACCTTTTCAAATTTCCTTAAGTTCAAAAGTCCTCTGGCATTAAAAGTCACACAACTTAGTACACTTAAAAATAAAAAGAATAAATATCTAAAACCCATAATTCTTAGTCTTTGTCATTCAGTTCCTTTAACACGTCAAACCTGTTTAAACACTCCATTAGTCCTTTTTTCAGCACTTTTTTTCTTGCAGTTTCTATATTTGGCTTTACCTTTAGCATTCTTATTCGTCCTTGTCCCCTCTCCACTTTTTTCTTCTCGTCCTCCTCCATCCTTATTTCTCCTTCGCTGTCAGTTTCTTTGTCCTGTTTTTTTCTTTTTTGCTCATGATTTGAAGATCATCATCCTTTTCATTCCCTCCTTCTCCTTGTCTGTTGTTTGTTCCTTCCTCTTGTTGGGAATTAATTTCTTCTAAAGTGTAGAAACTCAGAAGAGCGAAGACCAGGAGACTCGGGTGTATCTTTTAAGCAGGATTCTTTATTTGCTGTAGTCTGCTTGGTCCAAGATGGTACCCAAATCTGGCTTAACCAGGATAAAATTGTAGTTGATATACCTCTCACGGGGGAGGGGTAACATTGGGGGAAGAAAGGCATGTAAATGTATATAGGAATCAGAAGCTTTACTGGAAATTCCCCAGCCCTGATCTCATCAGCATAGTAATAAAATAGCAGGCGTTAAAACTTGCTCAGGATGGAGCAGAACTCCTTGCACTGAAACTCAAAGACAAAAGGCTTTAACATCAGAGCCTTGAGATGCTAATCCACTCAGCATGGTTATATCAACAAAGGCCCAGCTGAAGTGACAAAAGACACCTTGATTGCTTCAAAACTGGAAAAACAGTTCTCATTTACAATACTATATATATTGGAAGTTAAATTAAACCTTTTAATAAATTTGTATTTCATCACTCTGCTTCCTTTGGTTGTGATTCGTCCTCTTCTTGTCTTTCTTCGCAATGTCCTTCTTCCCTTATTGTTTCCTTCATGCACCTGTCCGTCCACCTGAATTTCCCTACCTCCTTCCTCTTCCTCCATCCGACATTCACATTTATTTAAGGTTTCTCTGCAATCCGGGCACCTGACAGCATTGCAGTCTCTTGCAAAATGTCCCCTCTCCTCTCCATAGCACTTAAAGTCTGGGCACTCTTTCAGTAGGTGTTCTGGGCTCGTGCACAGCCGACAGGTTTTAGCCTGGTGACTGTGCACCACCCTAAAATACTGTGGCCCTTCCGCTGTTTCCAGCTTTGTGCTATACGGCAGCGACGCCACCTCTTTGGAGAACCTCACCTTTAGGAACCTTGTTCCGTCCTCTATGTCAGTGCCCGGATAACATCTTCTTTTTATTTTTGAGATGGGAGTAACTCTCCATCCTTCCAATTTTCCTAAAATATCTTCATCATCAAGATAGACGGGCAGGTGCATGAAGGAAACAACATAGTCTCTGTTTTGCAAATTTTTCACTTCACATTTCACTCCTTTTATTTCCAGTCCATCAGTCAGTTTGTCACACATTTCTTCTTTTTCCATTGTCAGTTCGTATACCTTGTCTTGGTCTTAGCTCTAAAATTCCCCCATGTCCACATAATTCCGTTACAGCTTTAATGATATCCTCCGCTCTTACCTCAATCATGTTTTCCACATTCACAATCACTGTAGCCTCTTTTAAATATTTCCTTTCACTGATTTTCTCTCACATCTCGGGTGTTTCCATTTCTAACTCGTGGTCGATTATCCAGTCCATTGTTGTTTGCCATGCGTTTTTCTCCTGCCAGTCCATTGTCGATTATCGTGTGTGTTCCTCCTGCCAGTCCAGTGTCGTTTGCCGTTAATCCGTCCATGTTTGCAAAAAAAATAACACAAACCAACCTCCAGCCAGCAAAAGCTGCTGTTAGGTGGTTTGAAAAAACAAAAAAAGCGCAAAAAAAAAAACTAACTTAAAGTAACAAAAACTCACAAAACAAACACAAATCGATGAAAACAAAATGGAGGAGAGCCTTCCTCTCCCAACTACTGCCAACTCACTTCCTGGTTGCTCAGGGGCGTGTCCAAGGTGGTATGGCCATAAGCGAAAACTGCTGCCAAAATCGGGCTATTTAAAAGGTTAGACCATTACTGAAGTAAATTAAGAAGAAAAAACTCAGAGACTCTTTCAGGCTTTTTGAAGAAGCTCAGGGACTCTTTTTCTTTCTTTCTTTTTTTTTTTTTTAAATATAAAAGCTTACAGCACCTGGTATTCCCAGGCGGTCTCCCATCCAAGTACTAACCAGGCCCAACCCTGCTTAGCTTCCGAGATCAGACAAGATCGGGCATTTATTTTATTATAAAAGTATTACAAAATTTTACAGTAAATACATCATAAATTTTAACATTACATTTTCAGCAGTCTTCTATTTGAACATTCTCAAAAATTAAATACAAGTTCATTCAATGCTGTTACAGAAATAAATTTGCTTCCATCAACAAAAAGAACACAATCAATATCCATATAAGTATAAATCATTCGTATGTGCTGCTTTAACAAGGCTTTGAAAACACACCACACATTTTCCTTTCTTTTATCAAAATATGCTACATTCCTCCTCAGCCTTACAGCATACCTTGCATAGCTTAGTACCATATTTAAGAGATACAAGTTTCCTTTTACATTCTTTTCCTTTACCATTCCAAACAGAAAAAACATACTCCACCCCTCGTCCACAATGTGTTTTCTCCCAATTTCTCCTCACAAGTTGCTTTAACATCTCATGGTACTCTTCAAGACCTTGACATTCTACATATAAATGCATCAAAGTTTCAACCTCCCCATTACATACATCACATTCTCTCCCAATACTTTTGTCAATCTGATGCAGGACCTCTTTTGTATACACTCTATTATGCCGGAGCATGAAATCATTCTGCTCACATTCTATTGAATTATATCTAATACTGTATGTAAATTCTTCCACAACATCTCTAACTTTATCTCTGGATAAATCTTTCTCCAATACATTTCGGCTGTAGGCCTTTTAACTTCATTTTTCAGCATAATCCCATAAAACCCTTTTAAAGGCATATTTGCCAACTCTACTTTACAATCATTCTGCTCAATATACTTTTCAGGAAACTTGTACTCCTTTGTTTTAACCTCATGTTTGTCTAAGGCAATCCATGATTTTGGAATACTTCTCCTGATTTTTTCAAAAGCATTAATAACTGTACCTTTCCACATATTTTCATTACAATATCCAAGATTGCATGAGAAGGCAGAAAACCCGGAACCACTTCATACACAGTCTTTCATCTGATATAGCCCAACCTTCATAAAATTTTTGTTTTCCAACATCTGTCCCTTATCTGTTATCTTAGGGTTCAAAAACACCGGTTGATTTAGCACAAATTTCAGAGTACCACACTTATAACACACTTGGGGCAGAAACTTAGCCCAAGCCTGAAAGACTTCTTTATAAAATTGTGGCACATATTTTATCATAGAATCCCTTAAACACATAAACAGATTGCTTTGACTACAAGCCCCAAACTTCTCTAAACAATCCCTCATGCAATGTTTCCAACCATATGTTTCTTTATTGTATAAATACTTCTTAACAATTTTAAGTCTTAGCGCCTCCCTCCTTACATTCAAGTCCACCAAATTTAAACCTCCATCCTTTTTATCTGCAATCAGAACCGTTTTTGAAATTCTCACATTTTTCCCATTCCACAAGAAATCTACTATAATGGAATTTGCCTCTTTTAAAACCCATTCTGGCATGTCTAGTACACTCAATGTATGAACAAATCTTGATATTAACAATACATTGATAAGTCACTTTCCCTTTCAATGTAAGACCTCTTAATTTCCAGTAATTCACAGTTCGCCTTATTTTTTGTAAAATTACAGACCAACTTATATCCCTTGCTTTAATATCCTCGACACCAATATTCACTCCCAGTACCCTAATATAATCTTTAACATTTTTAAAAGGGATATCACAGTCAGATATTTTAGCTTCTCCAAATGACATAATTTCAGACTTCTCAACATTAATCTTTGCCCCTGCTGCCCTACCATATTTTAATGTGCTCCACTATCCTATTTATGCTGTCTTATCCTTCACGGTAAACGTAGTATCATCTGCATATTGATGAACCAGACTGACACCATAACCTGCAAAATGTATAGGTTTTAAATCTTTATATGCTTTTATTAGGGCTGCCAGTGGCTCAACAGTTATACTATATAGCAGGGCAGACAAAGGGCAACCCTGCCTTATCGATCTCTCAATGCTAAACTCATCCGTTAACACCCCATTACACTTTACTACACTATGTGCACTAATATACAACAACCTTATCCATGATCTAAATTTCTCACCAAAACCAAATGTTTCCAAAGTCTTCTCTAAAAATTGGTGCTCCACCCTGTCAAATGCCTTGTTTAAATCCACACTTAACAAAATACCTCCTAATTCCTTCATATAAGCTACCACATCTCTGATTGTACTTATAATATCTGCAATATCTCTCCCCGGTAAACTGTAAGCCTGCGTTGGGGCAACAATACTCCCTATTACTTTTTTTAGCCTATTTGCTAGGATTTTCGCCAATAATTTATAGTCAGTATTTAAGAGGCTGATTGGTCTATAGTTTTCTAATCTTAATCTACCCCCTTTATTTTTAAAGAGAATACTTAAAATCCCAGCTGCCATTGTCTTTGGCATTACCTGCTTTTTTCCATATCCTGATATAGCTCTCATAATATTGGTGCTAGAACATCTTTAAAGGCTTTATAGAACTCTCCAGTTACGCCGCCTTCACACTGGCAGTTGAAATCAGCTCCGTAATACGCAATACGTTCCCAGCGGCCGTCGTACTACACCGTGAAAAGCGTCGGAAGCGAGTAGAACAAAAATGGCGGAGAGATTAGAAAGGTTGATTCTGTCAGAATGTACAATTCTGTATGATCTCTCTGATGAGGGTTATAGAGACATAAATAGGAAGGCTGCTGCGTGGAGGAAAGTTGCTCAGGACATTAATGTCAGGTTGGATATAAATGTGATTATAGCCTACATTTTAATTGTATTAACTGCCCTAATAACGTTCTAAAATCATGAAAATAAAAAAATGACATGACAACTTATCGTTATAAAATCATTATTTATTGTATTAAAAGTTAAGAATTCAGGTTTGTTTATCAGTTCCATAGCAACGCATAACTTCCGCTGGAATTGTCGGATAGGAACCGTCCGTAGCTTTTCGCAAGAGTTCAATTTTTTGAACGCATCCAGATGGCCAACGGACACGATTTTCTTCGCACCGCACTCAGTCGGACCCGTTACGGACCCATTCGCATGCGGTCTGCGAATCTCCATAGGAAATGAATGACTTCCGGTTGTTTCGCTGCCGTATCGGAGCTGATTTCAACTGCCAGTGTGAAGGCGGCGTTAAGCCATCTAGGCCTGGGCTCTTATTCGTGTTCAGACTAGACATTGCCTCGTTGATTTCTAAGCAAAGATATATCACTATCACACAAAGTCCGATCTATATCTGATAATCTGGATATAGATGACTGTTCCCAACACTTTTTCCATACCCTCCATATGTACCCCTTCTTTCTTAAAGAGAGTCCTATAAAATGTCTCAACAGTATCTAAGATCCCTACCAGATCACTCACTTTTTTTTTACCCTTTTCATCTTCTAATTCAGTTATACAATTTCTGCTCCGATATTGCTTCTCCATGTTTGAAAAGGATGTGCACTTCTCACCTTCCAAGGCATACTTCACCCTAATTCTTATAATGGCTCCTGTCAAATCATAATTTGGATTACTGTTTATTTGTTCCAACTCAAAAGAAAACCTATTTTGCATATCTCTGTAGTTGCTCCTCTCTTTAGCATTCTTTTCCTTTGCCTACTTAATGCTCAGGACCTAATTGCTTTGTCCATTCAGATTTTATGCAATCATAGATTTTAACCCTATAGTTTTTATCATTTAACAAGCTTGCATTCAAACACCAAAGCCCCCCACCTTTTTGTTGCATTGATTTACCCACTTGAAATTCAAGAGCAGCATGGTCACTGTATGCTGTAAACTTATAAGCTAGATTTTTAATATACTGAACCATATCCATATCCTGCTTTACCAGGCAAAGATCAATTCTGCTTTGTTTTAGACTATTAAGCACAACTTGTCTCCTAGAGTATTCTCTTTTATCAGGGTTTTCTAATCTCCACAAATCTACCATGTTTTCTCCATTCATTAAGAGTTTTAAATCATTCCTTGATCCGTCTCTTTTATAACTCATATTATTTGCAGCATCCATTCTGCTATACCAAACATTAAAGTCACCCACACAAATGCAGTTATCCGTACATAGCGTTCTTAACTGCTTAAAAAGCTCGCCCCTATCTTTTTCATTATTTGGTGCGTAAACATTAATCAATTTGAAAACACAACTTTGATACTCAAAATCTATAACTAAAACTCTTCCATCACTATCAGCATACACCTCCTTAACATTTTCTACAGCATTGGTTTTGAACAGACAAGCAACTCCACAAGACCTACTACTGCCATGACTCACAAAAACATGATGAGGCCACTTTTTCCTCACCTCTCTCATTTTATTGTTGTCCCAGTTTGTTTCTTGAAAGCAATATATGTCAGCTTTCACAGTTTTTAGGATCTTTTCAAATTTACACATGTTGCCTAGACCATTAGCATTTAAGGATGCAACTTTAATCATGGCAGCAGTTGGTGTGAAGTTAAAAGAAGAAAGATTAACTTCATTTCTTTTTCTTTAGGTCTCCCTTTTCTCTCTTGTCATTTAGTAGTCTTTTTTACCCTAAGGAGTTGCATATTTTCAGTAGTCAATTCCTCAAACAAATCATGCTCATCATACTCATCATCATCATCATCATCATCATCATTCATATCACCATCATCATCACCATCACAGTCCTCCTCCTCATCAACATTATCATCATCATCATAAACATCATCATCTTTTTTAGTCCCATCACGTTTAAAGTTAATCTTAGCAAAAGCTAGAGATTGTGGGGTCTCATTGACAATAGTTGTTTCACTCACATGCCCGCTCCTTTCTTTGTTGTCCATTAAGCACTGGACTACAGCTGGTCCCGCTTTCTGGCTGCCGGGAGTGCCACCCTCTGCTTGAACTATGCGATCCTTCTGTCCTTGATGCGACTGCTGGCTTTCAAAATCATCCAAGGTGTCTCCCATTGCGTCCTCTTGCATGGGTCTGTTTCCGTCCTCATTTGCCCAACTGGGCAAGTCTGTAATCTCCATTACATCACCGTACTGCATCTCTCCTAGTTCACTGCATTCCCTGGCATAGTGTCGTTGCTTATCACACTTATAGCAAGTAAACTCAGGGCAGTCTCTCAATACATGTCCAGGCTGGATGCAAAGACGACACACTTTCACTTGTCTATTGTGAATTACTCTGAAATACTCAGCACCCTCCAGCGTTTCAAACTTGGTTGAGTATGGAAGTGATTGAACAGTATCAGAGAACTTAACTTTGCAGAAGCGTGTTCCATCTGCGATTTCAGTACCTGGCCATTTCCTCCTGTTGATTGGAGTTGTTGCTTTGACTCCCCATCCATTTAGCTTTCCGTGAATGTCCTCATCCATGATGTACACCGGAAGATTCATGAATGAAACCACAAGCTCGTCATTGCTCTCTCTGGCAAGTCTCTGGCAAAAATGTTACGGTTTCTGATTTAAAACCATCAATCAACATTTCTTTTCCTTTGATGTGATTCATCGTGATCTCGTACTTCTTATCTCCTTTAAAACCGACATCTATTTACAGCTCCACATACTTCATTGATTCCTCGGAGTAATTCCATCATTCTCCTACCCAACAATTTCCACACTCACTGTTAGGCTCTTTTCAAACAGCTTTTCCTGCATCATAGCACGATTTCCGTTGTTCTTTGTAGCAGCTAGCTCTGCTTGTAGTACTCCATTGTTTGCCTCCATGTGCTCCGTTCAATTAAACCAATCAAAAAAAAAAAATAATAATAACTTTCCTCCACAAACAGCGGCTGCTGCTGTGGGAAAAAAAGGAAAACAAAAAAATAGGATTCTTCCTACAAAACTTCTCTCCAAACAGCTCAAACACTTTAAGAAACGGCTCAGACTTGCACACGCTCCTTGCACCCAAGGTGGTATGACCATTAGACCATTATAGACTCGTTCAGGCTTTCTGAAGAATCTCAGAGACTCTTTCAGGCTTTTTGAAGAAGCTCAGGGACGAAGCTCAGGGGAAGCTCTTTTTTATTTTATTTTTTATTTTATTTTTTAATTAAAGCTTACAGCACCTGGCATAGACCCAGGCGGTCTCCCATCCAGTACTAACCCTGCTTAGCTTCCGAGATCGGGCGTGTCCTTTTTTTTTAAATCTTTTTTTATTTTACTTTCCATTCACAAATTTCCAAAATACATTATTCCATTACATTTATATACACGCATATCACTTCATTTTTACAGTTCCATAGACATTCAAAAAATAGAAAGGAAAGAAATAAAATGACCAATTAAAGCATATGTCTTCTCCTGGCTCTTGATATATTAACTTATTCGTATTTACAAAAAACCCTTTCACCTCTTCCTCTCCATATTTACATATCAGCATTACATCTCTTCTGTTATTGACTTAAATACATTTTTTATTTTAACCTTCCTCCCCTTAAAATGTGCATAGTTTCTTCTCAAAACCACTGCTAGCCTGGCATGACTTAACATGAAATTAATTAGACATTTGTCCATTCTTTCATTTTCTCCAAAATCCCAAACAAAAATATTTTACTCCACACTGTAAAACCAAACAGTACAACTTAGATAAATAAAATCGGTTGTAATTACTCAAAAAAATAAAAACGTTCATTCGCCTTTAATTTTTTGTGTAATTAAAACGAAAGTGAAATTTTAAGTTTACAGCACTTAAATGCTTTCATTTGTTTTTGTCAGTGCACTCAAATAGTTTTACTATAAGCCTACTCCCGTCTGACGTCACGCACGTGCGTACGTGCTCCTCCTTCAACGTTAGCAGTTACAAGTTCGCGAAAACACGCCATGTTTTTGTTGCTCGCCTCTGATGAAAATTTGTCAAGCTAAGTTTGCAACACGTGAAAAACTCGATCATATTTTATAAAAAATAGAATAGGTGGTGACGTGGTGATATTTTTCGATCGGGAATTTGCAGTGCTGTTGCCTGTGAGGACCTTTGATGAGAAACGCGGCATGCAGTTTTCCAAACCTGCTGGTGACAATCTTTTCTTCGTTGTGCTGCCTTCCATTTTATTCCTCTTCTCTTTGGGCACGCTAATCTGGTAAGTTCCCTGTTTTATTTTCTGCAAATAGTTTTAATGTCTTAGCAGTTAATGTATTTTATGCATTTGCAAAGCGAATAAGAATGTCTCTCGAGACATATTACAATTGTTGAAGCAACTGTAGGCCTATTTAGTTATTTTAAAAAAATATCAAAGTCTGTCTTTTATGCATCGGTTATGTGCATCAGTAATGTGCATCGGTTTGCACATTAAAACGTTTTCGGGCAACACATTTTAATGACCTCAAAATGGCGGGCTGTGACTCAATTTAATTGGCACGCATGAATAGACAAGTAAATTGGTGGTTTTCATAGAGGTTTGACATTAATTTGATGCACTTTGTTCTATGTGTTTTACATTTTTTGTTAGGACAGGCATTTATAAAATTGTAGCCTATTTAAATAGTTTGCCAAAGCCATACCAGTAGCTTTTGTTAGTTCTTGCTTAAAATTTTACATTTCAAAAAGCAAATTGTGCAGTATAAAAAATTTAAATTAAACATTTAAGGTTTGAGAGTGACTGAGCAAAATGCCTATTAAGTTACATAACTGATTAGCGTCGTGTATTCACATATTTTTACTAGTATTTTGGCAAATATTACAACCTGACTAACTTCTCAATCTCTCTTTTTTTCAGGCTAAAAGTGAAGCAGCTGGCAGTTCATTTTGGTATGTTTATGTCCAATTATTAATACACATTCATTGCATAGAGATGCTAAAATGTGAATGAATATTGAGTGCACAACACAAATTGAAAGAAAAAAATGGCATGGAAGTGCAAACTTTGTGGTGCAGTCATTGATAAAAGGGTACAGGTGCTTGAACACTATCGTTTGCATCATGGCAATGTTTCCTCAATCAGCCCATTGCCATGTCTCTATGATGACTGTATCTGCACATTTCAGTCAATAAATGCGTTGAAAATTCACTTAACACGGTTGCATACTCAGACAGCTTTGCATAGTGTAAATCATATGGAATGTGTATCATTCATCTGTCCTATATGTGGACTCAAGCAGCCGTTTAGCGATAAAACCCTTCTCAGTCATTTAAGGACACATTTAAAACAACATGAGATGGTGGACTGTCCATTCAGAAATTGTCAGTACTCTACCAATGTCTATTCCTCCTTTAATGCCCACAAAAGTAGGAATCATCCAGATGGTGATGTCTCAGATTTTAAGGACGAGATCATCTTGACAGTAACTGACAGCTCCTCAATGCAAAGTCAAGTTGAATCTAATGAGCCTGATTCATTTCAGGATTCTTTTGAGCTAGAGACTACTGACTTTAATCCTCTTGAGTCAAGATATGACACAGATGAATTGCAAGCTCAATTGAGGAACAACTTGGCTTCTTTGTTCTTGAAAATGCACAGTGTTCTTCATGTATCAGAGATGGCTATACAAGACATAGTTGAATGTTTGATACAGATATTCTCACTTTCCAAACCTCTTGTGAGAGACTCAATTATCATGGTTCTGCAAAAGTATGATCAGACTCTCAGTGAAGTCCTTCTTGATGAAGTAGTGGAAGCTGTAGTGAAAAGTAACATCTTTGTCAGTGCTACTGCAGAAGGTGCGGAGCTGTCCACTGCTAAGCGAAGGAAACGATTTGTGGAGAGTAACTATCCTCTAGTATTTCCAATTCAATATACATTCGATTCCAATGGACACACAGCCGTGTATGTTCCAATACTTCAGATGCTTCAAACAATGTTTAAAAATACTGATCTATTCGAGAAAATTCAAGAAGCCAAACCATCGCCACCTGGAACATACATGTCTCATGAAGACGGAATGTACTTCAAACAAAATGAGGTATTGTCTGAAGTAGGAGAGCTGAAATTGTCACTGATTCTGTATGTGGATGACCTTGAACTAGCAAATCCTTTAGGCACAGCTAGAAAGATCCACAAGCTTTGTGCAGTGTACTTGCCAATTTACCCAGCAAGTATAGATCCAGCCTACATGTCATACAGCTAGCTCTGCTATGCAAAGTTCCAGACGTGCAGAACTGTGGTTATGAAAGTGTTCTGTCACCTTTGTTGAAAGACTTGCAAACTCTTGAGAAGGATGGTGTTTTCATTGAAAGTCTCGGTCAGTGCATCAGGGCACTGTGTTGTCAGTGGCAGCTGATAATTTGGCTGCTCATGGTCTTGCAGGCTTTGTGCAGTCTTTCCGAGGACATTATTTCTGTAGATTTTGTTGCTGTACTGCAGATCAAAGACAGGCCAGTGAAGTTTCTGAAGAACAGTTTTGCATGAGAACGAAGGCCTGCCATGATCTTCATGTGCAAAATGTTGTGCAAGGAGAAAATGTAACCCATTTTGGTGTTACAGGTGAGTGTGCTCTCAGCAAGGCACTGCAGCATTTTCATCCCATTACTGGATTCCCACCTGATATCCTGCATGATTTGTTTGAGGGTATTGTGCCTGTTGAGTTGGCCTTGTGCATCAGTGAAATGATTCGAAAGAAGTATTTCACCCTTGAAGATCTAAACAAAAAAAATCCTCACATTTCCATATCAGCACACTGATAGGCTTGATAAACCTCACCAAATCCCCAAAACCTTTGCTGCCAAACAAAGCATTGGTGGGAATGGGCATGAAAATTCCACTCTGCTGAGGTTATTACCACTTATGGTAGGAAGTAAAGTCCCTGAAGAAGATGAAGCATGGGCCATATTGATGGACCTTAAAGAAATTGTACAGCTAGTGTTGTCTCCATCTTTCACAGAAGAATCCATCCAGTACATGTAAACTAAAATAAGTGATCACAGACAGGTTCTTAAAGCAGTGTTTCCAGACTTTAAACTCCGACCCAAGCATCATTATATCGAACACTACCCAGAACTGACAAAGTGTTTTGGTCCTCTGGTTCATCTGTGGACCATGAGATTTGAGGGAAAACACCGCTTTTTCAAAAGGGTGATGCATGACACACAGAATTTCAAGAATGTCTTGAAAACCCTGGCTATCAGGCATCAGCACATGATGGCGTATCACCTCAATGCACCATTTTTTTTCAAACCCCACATACAGGTCTCAAGTGTTACTACTGTCCAAGTCACTACTCTGCCTCAAGTGGCAAGAGACTTCATAGAGACCAAGACAGACAGCCGAAACATATACAGTACATCAAAAATCTCTATTGATGGCACAGAGTATGCAAATGGAATGTTTGTTTCTGTAGGGCAGGCAGGAGGACTTCCAAAATTCAGCAGGATTGAAAATATACTGCTTGTGAACAACTCTGCTTCCTTTCTTTGCAGGAACTACGAGTCCTGGTACAGAGAACATTTAAGATAATTTGAGCTGACATCATTGGACATCTTCTCTGTGCATCAACTGTCAGAACTAAATGACTCCGTAAGTCTCACAGCATACACTATCGATGGACATTTGCTGTTAACACAGAAAAGATCTATTTTGATCAGAGATTTGGAGGATTAAACACATTTGGAAATGGGAAAATATACAGTCACCTAGAACAGTTTGTGGTCAGAATAGTGTTAATGGGATACCAAAAATGAAAATTCTTATTTACACACCTCATACAATCCCATATGTATATGACTTTATTTCTTCAAATGAACAAAACAGATATTTTTTTTTTTTTGAAAAATATACCATATCGGTGAGTCCATAGTGAATGAGTTCCAAAAAATGTAAAGTTCAAAAATGCATATAGCAATAATGACAGTAATCCATAAAATATCAGTGGATGAATCAATATCTTCTGGAGCAAAACAATAGGTGTGTTTGTAACATTCTAATATTTTTAATCTTTTTTTTAATCTATAATCGTGTTTTCTCGGAGACTGTCAAGTTCATGCTTGATGTAAATTTAAACATGTTGTGATGCATGATGTAAACATGTTGTGAAACTCACGTAAAGAAGCACACAAGGATAGTAATTTTTGTGCAAGCTTCTCTGTTACGTCACGTTTCACAACATGTACAAACATTAATGTTATAGTTGACTGAAAGCTATATGCTTTCAAGTAAAAAAGAAAAGTTACATTTATTAAATTCTTACACCAATAATTTTACTCCAGAAGACATTGATTCATCTACTGTTATTGTATGAATAGCATCATCATTGCTGTATGTGCTGTTTGAAGTGTATGGACTCACAGAAATTGATTATTTTTCTAAAAATCTTCATTTGTTTTTGTAAATAAAGAAAGAGTCATATACATCTGATATGGAATGAGTGTTTTATATTTTTGGTGAACATTCCATTTAAACTCATTAATGCAATCTTTATTTTCTTTTAAACAGTAAGAATGGCAGCTCAGAACTTCCTGCTTCATGTCCATATCTCATCAGACATTGTGAGGAAGATGACTCTGTCTTCACGTCCAGAATCTGTGAATGATTTAAAAACAATGATAAAAGAAAAGTTTAAGCTAGACTTTGACTTTAACCTATCTTACGAAGATCCAGATTTTGACGGGCAGCTATGTTCCCTTGTAGACATCGAAGAACTTCCACAAAAGGCTGTGCTAAAAGCTGTACAATCTGAGATTGATACAAGTTCCGTAGCATCAGATGACACAATAACATTGCCCCATGCTGTGACTCCAGACAGGACTGAGGGATGGCCTTATGTTTTTCCAGTGCCCACTTTTTCTTACGAAGTAGAACTCATACTTGGTGAGGGAAATGCTACATGTGAGAAAACAGGAAAGACTATCAAGTTATCCAGGGGACAAAAGCATGACATTCTTGAGACCCTTGCAGCCAAAATGCATAGTTTCAAAGCATACCCGAATGATAAAGAGGTTTCAATGGTAGCAGAAGCACTTGTGACAAAGCATTATTGTCTAAAAGAGCCAGGATCTCAGACAGGGTGGTATGGTTGGAAAAACAGCCTTAAGTTTAAAATGGGAAATTACCGCACTAAATTGAGTCGAGCAGGATTTCACGAGGTTGCTGTAAATTGTGGAAAGAGGAGTAGAAACAACCCGGACAAGCAAGCTCCTCACACAAATATCAAACGCCCCAAGAGGGCAGAAGTGAATTTCCTCCCTAACTTCCCAATAGGCGAAGACACGGCAAGCCTGGAACAACTCAGGCTACAAATTGTAGAGGAAGTTAAGAATAGTGACACAAATCTTGTCCTGATTACGAAGTTAATGCAGACGACCTTTGCCCTGAGACGCAAAGAGGTCATCACTGAAAACCTACCTGTTGGTGATATCCTGGAACGCTGGCCTGCCTTTAAAATGGAGTCACAGGTAAAAATATTTTTCTTAGTACACTTGAAAATGTTATATTTAAGGAATAGTTGACCCAGAAATGAACATTTGATGTTAATTTACTCTCTCTCTGGCTATGCAAGATGTAGGCTACGTTCTTTCTTCAGTTTAACACTAAAGATTTTTAGCTTTACTCGTGGTCCTTGTTGACTCATAAAATGCAGGTCAACGGGTGCTGTCACTTTGTGAGTCAAAAACAAACAATCAATACAAAATATATACATGAGACAGAAATCTTGAGCTCTAGACTCTCGTTTTCCTGGTAATGTTATATGATGTCTAGATCTTCTTTTTTACTCTCAAAGTGGTGGCACCAGTTGACTTGCGTTTTACGAATCACCAAGGACCACAGGTTCAGCTAAAATAATTTTTAGTGTTCAACTGAAAAAGTCTCCTACATCTTGGGTGGTTGAAGGGTAAGTAAACTGACAGCACATTTTATTTGTGGTTATTTTTCAGTGTGTCAGGTTTACAATTGTAGCTCACAGTTGAAGTTCAAACTGTTATTTTGCAGCAAGTTTTTTTTCTCTCTACAGGATCACAAATGTAAACTGTATACATACCTTGGCTTAATCACTTATTAATTTGTGCAGATCTGTTCCGAGTTTCATAAAATTACAAACATCAACCTGAAGAACCACTTTTATGCTGTGTTGGACCACCATGCTCCCCGTCTTCAGAGCTTGTTCAGAAAGAAAGCTGCTCGCACAGGGAAAGTGTCTGAAGTACTGAGTCAGCTCTTCAGGATATATGACCTCCAGGTCAGTTGGTTACACTTCTTGATGTCTGATATAGAAACTGCAGCGGATTTTTAAACATTTTGGTTTACAGACATTTGAGAGAAGCATAGTATTGTGTGGCTTATATTCCATGTTAAATCAAGATTCTCATACTTGTGTCTCTAATTCTCACACTAAAGGAAACCGTGGACGTCCATGTACGACGAGCTGCCGTCCTCCGTGCTCTCCCTGCCTATCTGCAGGAGGATGACTCCAACTTTCTCAAGACGTGGGATGTAAGTGTTGCACTGTTTGATTACCAACAATCTCACATTGCCATTCAGATGCCATCTTGGTTCTAGTTCCATGTTTTTAATATATTAATTAGAATTGTAGTTACTGTATGGGATAGAATGGTTTGAAATAGATGTAAATATTTGTCACTTATTAGCAGTCATTATTTGGAAGTTTAGAGTAACAGTTCTTTGTTCTTGTCTTCAGGTTGAACAATCTAATGAACCAGGCATTGACGACGTACCACTCGGTCTCCTCTCCATTTGTGGCAATTCAACAGATGCCTCGTTCTTCTGCCCAGAGAAGATTGCAGTTGTACTTGAGGGTAACATGGTTATCGATTTTCCCACATTGGCTGATGCATTTGTCATGCTTTTTGGATTAACTTACGCCTTGGATCTAAGTTACCCAAAAGAGTTGGCCAACACATTTGACTTTACCCAGAAAGTCTTGATGGGTCTGGAGGATGGGAAGCTAAGGCCCAGAGTGTTGAGTCTTAAAAATGAGCTTTTTGCAGTGGAGTAACCTCATTGTTTGAACAACTATTACAAAGGTACTCCTTTATTTGACATTTCATTTAAAATTTCACTTCTGTCACTTTTAGTGCACACCATAGTGCAAGGAAATTCTTTTTTTGGAAAACCGCTTACATATGTGTTTTAAAGTATGATTGTTCAACATACAGTTTAAATGTGTTGCTGTTCAAGTTGGCATGTTTGCACTGTATTGATGTGTTATACAGTACGACAGACAATGCAGTGCACTGTAGTAATCATATCTTTGATTTATGTATGCTAATACATAGTACATTACATAGTACATAGATCATTATGTGCAGTTTAGTAAATCATTGAGCAAAATGTTTATGGCAATATTGGATTTTTACACTATTTTTCTATTGTGTAATTTGCAGAACAGTTTCTCAGTTGATTTACTATGTAAAAAATGACTACCACGGTAGAAGTTCTATATACCAGAGATGATGGTTTAAACTTTTATATTCTCTATTCTAATATATAACTTTTATATTGTTAAGGTTACTGCTTTGTGTGAATTTTGAATAGTGTTTCAAAAGCCTATCGGAAGTGTTTACAGCTGGGAGATATCCAGATATCCATATGTGATAGTTATCTCAGACCATTTCAGAAGGGCCTTGCACTGTATTGGAGTATTTCCAGTTGACAAACAATTTATTGTTGATGTTGTGTGGTTACTTAAATAAAAAAGTAACTTGCATTTAAATTGTCTGTTTTTATTTTATTTCAGAATGTGTTATAGTTAGTAATTTTATTTAGTTATTTGATGACGTAAATCTAAAAACATACAAAAAAAATGATAAATTGAGTAATTTATTACCGAGAAATTAAAACTAAAATGTTTTTATGAAGGTAAAATAAATTGTATTGTTACAAAGAAATGTAAGTTATCTTTAATTAATTTTAATAGGTTATGTGAACCCAAAAACTCCTTGTAAAATTACTTGATTAATAATGTTACATTAACTTGTAATATCAAGTTAGTATCAGTTAACATTACCTAGTACCATTTACTTAAAAAATATGTTACTTTAACTTATAAAATTGAGTTAGTATCACTTAAAATTTTCGATGTAATCAGTTTCAACTATTTTTTTGAGTTATATTAACTTATCAGGTTTTACAGTGCACTCCTCCTCTGATTTAACTTCCACACCCCAGTTTTCTTTTAACAATCTTTTTAGGAAGTCAAAAAAATCGACCAAAGCCTCACATTGCAAACAATAATGTAGAAAACTCTCATGGCCATTATTACACACATCACATTAACCTCCTTGTTTATTTGGCTTAACACCACATTTGTGTAAATTCTATTGTGTCTTATCAGAAAATCATTATTCTCACACTCTATACTGTTATATTTTTACATTTACATTTTTTCCACATCCAAATTAACAAAAACCTTCTTCCACACTTTCTCGGCTGCTGGCTCTTTTCTAACATCAACAATCAGCCTCCTGTATAAATTTTTTACACTCAATGTTTTGATTGGATATTTCTTTTCACCATCATCAATATACATCTCTGGTATGCATTGTTTCTCTTTTGGATATGCCGATACGTTCATTTTCAATCAGGTTTGTCCATTGTGCGGGTATACTTATCTTTTCATATATTTTATTCACCTTCTCTCTATTCTCCATTTCTCTCCATCACATTCTATTTTATTTAACTCGTTCGTCACCCACCCTGGCATTTCAATTACACTCATTACATACACACATACCGATAACAGCAGACCATTTACCACAATTACTTTCCTATTTAATTTAATTTCCTCCCTTTCCATGCTTCACATACTGTTCTTATTTTGTTAATCACCCCGGTCCAAGTCACATCCCTTGCCTCTTTGCTTTCCACCCCTAAATATACTGCCAGTATCTTTAACCTCCCCTATGTACATTAACTCTGATTTCTCCATATTTATTTTTGCCCCTGATGCCTTCCCATACTTCTCTACTATCCCTAAAACTCTTTTTACACTATTTACCCGCCGCCCCCCCCCCCCCCCACTGTTATTATGGTGTCATCCGCATACTGATTTATTATACATAATCCCCCGTACGGCATATCAATCCCGACTATCCTTTTATCCCTTTTAATTAATGTGGCTAGCGGCTCTACTGAAATGGCATACAATAATGCGGATAGGGGGCAACCCTGTCTCACTGACCTCCCCACCTCAAACCTATCTGTTAAAACCCCATTTATCTTTACACAGCTCTTTGCCTTTCCATATAGTTTCCTCACCCATCCCACCATTTTCACCCCAAACCCAAACTTCTCTAACACTCTAAAATAGGTATTCATGTTCTTTTCTATCAAAAGCTTTGTTCCAATCTATCCCTATTACTATCCCTCCCTTCCTGTCCCATTTCATGTACTCTATCACATCCCTGACTGTCGCTATTGTGTCCGCTATATCTCTGACAGGTATACCATAACTCTGCGTTGGTTGCACTATACTCCCAATCATGGGCGAGGCTAGCCCCTGGAGCTCAGCACCCCTAAAACTCGGAGTAAGAAATGTTATTAAAATTTTTTTTTTTCATCTTTGAGAAGGTTAAATAATGTCCAAAACATACTCCGTAGTTTGTGGTTTAAAATGTATGTGTTAGGATGAAAATGAAAACATCCCCGCTTAGCAAATGGTGTCATCCTCTTCTCTTCTTCTACTTCTCTATACCGGGCGGCAACGCTCAGCACGACCGTCATCCAGCGCGAAACACACGCAGAGTGAGAGGCGTCACTAGGCCCTTTTTAAACTTCTGCCTAGCCCCCCTAAACATTTGTGATTAAGTGTAGCCTAGGTCTACACACATTCGTATTCAGATTCAGAGTGTTCTTCATCTACAATCCGCAGCAGCGCCAAGCGCTCTGCACGTCAGCACGTCATGGTTGGGTGTGTGTGTGTGCGCGTGTGTGTGTGTGTTCATCTGAGCCTCATTGGTCTTTCATTGGTCGTCAATGTCAGAATATTTGAGATGACCAATCAAATCAAAGAAGGCGGGCTTTACGTTCACAGAAGCTGCTGAGCGCGAATTTTAGCAGCACGACTGATGCTTCAGTTTACGATCAAGTGTGAGTTAAGAAAATGTAAGTAGCTAAACTAAATTTATATTTGACAGTTTTTTTAGGTCATAAATGTTAAACGAATGACAAAAATAATTAGAAAACTAATAAACTTTTGTCTAATTTCGCCATTTAAAGCTGAAAAAAGGCCTATATAACGTGTAATGATGTCATTGTGAGGGGACAAGAAACATTAACAAAGCCGTTTTCATAGGCACAAGATTAATAATGCATGTGTACATGTTGAGAATTAATATAATACAATTTGTAGCTTTCAGTAAATTAAAGAAGTTCAGCTTTAGGAGGGGAAGAGACAGGGCAAGATCAAGAGACTGAGAGAAAAAGACATAGTGATAGAGATGAAGAGAGAGCAGGTTTTAAATCTATTTCTTATCCTTTTTTGGCCTTCAAAGGTCTTGAAATGCACATATCAGAAAAAATAAAAATGTTTAACCCCATAACAACTTCAAATTTATGACCTCTTTGATTATAAAGCCCTGTCTACTACGGCCATATATTAGGCCTAGATCAATAATGAATGTGTACATATTGTGAATGAATTTAATAAACTTAGTTACCTAGCTTTCCTGGTAGCTTTGTCTGAGAAAATGATTCATAAATTAGTACAAATCAGTTGACACTATGTATACTTTCTTCACTGACAGACAAAAATGAAAAGCCTATATCAGTCAAAGCTCAGCTTTAGGAGGGGAAAAGGCAGAGCAAGATAAAAACAAAGAGAACCCGTGCCATCGCCACCCGGTGGCTTTAGAAAGACAGAGCACGGTGGGCTATGTGCATTTAAGTAGATAAATATAGTGGGAGTATGTCAAAGTCAGTTACAAAAATGTCATTTATTATGGGGATAATAGCATGCTGTTAAACATGTCACTTCCTGTTGCCAGCAGGTGGCGCTATGACTGTAACTGAATATGAGCATGCACATGTGTTCAGGGCAGGACTCTTATCAAACGTGTGAAGTTTGGGGCAGATTGGACATTGCCTTCTTAAGTAACAACAACTTCCTGTTTCATTTCATTAGCATGCTTTAGCACTTAGCTAAGAATTGCTAGCATGTTTTAACATGTTTGTAACGTTTATAATTCAATGGCATATTTAATATGTTGCTAGTACTGCATCACAGTGTTAAACATGTCACTTCCTGTTGCCAGTAGATGGCGCTATTACTATAACTGAATATTGTCATGTAGATGTGTTCAGGGCAGGACTCTTATCAAATGTGTGAAGTTTGGGGCAGATTGGACATTGCCTTCTTAAGTAACAACAACTTCCTGTTTCATTTCATTAGCATGCTTTAGCACTTAGCTAAGAATTGCTAGCATGTTTTAACATGTTTATAACATGTTTATAACTCAATGGCATATTTACTATGTTGTCAGTACTGCATCACAATGTTAAACATGTCACTTCCTATTGCCAGTAGGTGGCGCTATTACTATAGGTGAAAATTGTCATGTAGATGTGTTCAGGGCAGGACTCTTATCAAATGTGTGAAGTTTGGGGCAGATTGGACATTGCCTTCTTAAGTAACAACAACTTCCTGTTTCATTGCATTAGCATGCTTTAGCACTTAGCTAAGTGTTTGCTAGTATGTTTTAGCATGTTTCTAGTATGTTGCTAGCATGTTTAGCACTTGCTGGCACTTTTTTTATATGTTATTAGTAGTCCACAACAGTGTTAAACATGTCACTTCCTGTTGCCAGCAGGTGGCGCTATGACTGTAACTGAATTTGAGGATGGATATGTGTTCGGGACAGGACTCTTATCAAACGTGTGAAGTTTGGGGCAGATTGGACATTGTTTGCCTGAGTTACAGCAACTTCCTGTTTCATGGCGAAACATCGAAATTTGTCAGGCCGCCGAGGACACGCCCTTCGACGAAAACTCAAGATCTTCGCAATTTAATGTCGCAAAGGCCTTAAGATTACACTCACCAAATTTAAAGATGATCAGATCAAAACTGTAGGAGGAGTTCGTTAAAGTACGAGGCCTGAAAATGGCAAAAACTGCACAAAAATCTGAGAGGAAGTTCAAAATGGCTGACTTCCTGTTGTGTTTAGGGCTACGCTCCAAGAGACTTTTTTGTAGGTATTGGGCCATTACATGTATGTACCGAATTTCGTACACGTACGAGAAACGTAACGCGAGGCGCACTCCGTTGAACCTTTATAGGTGGCGCTATCGAGCCATTTTGCCCCGCCCAATTTTGAAACGCATATCAGATGTAAATTTTCGCCAGTTCTGACGCGTGTGCAAATTTTCGTGAGTTTTCGTGCATGTTTAGGCCCTCAAAAATGCGATTCATTGCGGAGAAGAATAATAATAATAATAATAAACAGAGCAATTCCAAGAGGGTCCTCACACCATCGGTGCTCGGGCCCTAAAAAGAGTGTGATGCTGATGAATGTGAGAAAAAAAAACAGCTGCCCGCACATGGTTTTAAAGCTATTGTTATCCAATTTTTTTGGCCTTCAAAACATCTTAAAATGCACATATGTAGATCAGAGAAATCAAAATTTTCTCAGGGGAGCATGCCCCCAAACCCCCCTATACCTCACATTCAGCACCTCAGTGATTATAAAACCCTGCCATATGCATGTTACTGGATGAATGAATGTAACTAGTTAATAATGAGCATTAGACCATAAACAAACCTTTTTTTTTTTATACCCTCATTGGGGGCTGAGCACCCCTAAAATGAAAATCCTAGAATCGCCCCTGCTCCCAATCACTCTTTTCACTCTGTTAGCTAAAACCTTAGTCAATATTTTATAATCAACATTTAGCAAACTGATTGGTCTATAATTCCCTATATCTAATCTACTCCCTTTTTTATAAACTAAGGTAATCACTCCCTCTACCCTCCTGCTTTGCACTATCCCTGTTCTTTCTATCCCTTTGAATACTTCTACTAATATGGGCCTTATATTCTTTATAGCATTCTATACATATCCCATCACTTCCTGGACCTTTTCCGCTCTTTAAGCCCCCTATTGGCTCTATCACCTCTGTCTCTTCTATCTCCCTATCACACCAGTCTCCATCTTCCTTACTTAGAACATTCTCCATGTTTTCTAGCACATCATCCATACTTTTCTCATCTACTCCTCCTTTTTTAAATAGCTCTCCATAATATCCCTGCACTCTCTCTAAAATCTCTACATAATCCTTTGTTGCTTTACCCTCTTTTGTATCTATTTCATTAATATAGGTTTTACTTTGTCGTCTTTTCTCTAGTCCTAAAAAATACCCTGTACATTTTTCACCTTTTAATGCATATTGTGCTTTGCTCCTCTACATTTCTCTCTCTCATATCTCTCCAACTCCATTTCTGCCTTTACATACTTTTCTATACTGTATCCTTCATCTGCTTTACTAAGTTCTATCCTTAGCCGCTCTCTGAGCTCCTTTTCTTTTTTCATCATATTTTTTCCCTTTCTTTACTATATCTTATACTTAAACATTTTATTTTATTCTTTGTCTCTTCCCATCTCTTTCCTATATCATCATTTAAATTTTCTCTCTCCAAGCATTCCCCCAACCACTGATTTTCTTGAGTGAGTAATTCCTTTATCTGCTGTCTATAACTTTCTTCCCCAATATATCCTGTATTTAATATCCACCCCCCCCCCCCCCCACTCACCTCCTTCTTTCCTACTTTAATTCCAAATCTAACCGCATCATGATCACTAAAATAATTCCTCTGATGCCTTACATTGTCTATATAGTTTATGGTCTCTCCTGCTACCAAAACCAGATCAATCCTACTGTTTTAAACACTCCATCTTTCATTTGTCTCCTTGTAAACTTTGTCATGTCTCCATGCATCCAGTAACCCTTTATCCCTCATCACTTCCATTAACATTATTCTTGACTTTTCCCACCTGAAACTACCCCCTTTCCCAACATCTAATCTACTACATTTAGTATTAAAATCACCTACTATTATACACCTTCCCAAAATTAGCCCCTTTAACTCCTCTATACAAATTATCTTGTCATTTTCTACATTATGAACATTTATAGTCATTAATCGAAATTCAAAACCTTTATGTTCAAATTCTATCACTAGAATTCTCCCCACCCGGTCATTGTACACCTGCCTTACATTTTCAATTTTATCTTTTTTAATCCTCACCGCTACCCCTCTTGCGTTTCTTGCTCCATTTTTATAATAAATGTCTCCCTTCCATATTTCCTTTACTTCTTTTACTTTGTCATCATCCCAATTTGTTTTCTTGAATGCAAATAATATCACTTCGATGAGTAAATTTGACCTCTTTCACCTTAGTCATATTTCTTAGTCCATTTGCATTTACTGAAGTAACAGAATCATGCGAGCAACCAAAAGAAAAATAATAATCATTAAACAAAACATATGATATCACATAAAATTCACATACCAGAGCGTGGTTCTTTAATCTGTCGATTTGTTCTTTGTCCCTTTCCGCCTTTCTTTTAGCACTCAGTCTTTGGGCTTTTGTCTGCATACTCTGCAAACTTGTCTCTCGGCTTTTCCCACTTTTACTTTCCTTCTTTTGGAGGACTGCTTCTTGTTTTTGTTTTTTTCCTCTCTTGGTCGTTTCCTCCTTGCCCTCCTCTTCTTCCTCCCCGTACTCTTCATTTTCCTCCTCTTCCATCCTTTCTTCCTCATCAGCCTCCTCACTCGATGTCTCAACTCTCCATCCCCATTTAGCTCCATCCCCTCCATCAGCGCTCTCTCCTCCATTGTTTGCATCATCCGCGTCTTCCCCGCTCTCCTTGTTCTGCCTCCCAGATTGATCCTCTTCAGTCTCATCGCCATCATCCCGTTGTTCTCTCTCCTCTTCTGTCTCTCTTGCTCTTCGTTCTCTGCACTCTCTCGCATAGTGACCCACTTTACCACATGAGAAGCATTTAAACTCTGGGCACTCTCTGAACAGATGTCCTGGTCTGATGCACATTCTGCAGACACGCACTTGTCTATCATGGATCACACGGAAGTATTCCGCTCCTCTTAAAGTTTCGAATCTTGTTGAGTATGGGAGTGAGCGCACTTCTTCGGTGAACCGCACTTTTAAAAATCTTGTCCCATCCACCGTATCTGTTCCCGGCCACACCCGGCGCTTGATTGTAGAAAGCGGCTTTACTCCCCACTCTTGCAGTTTTGCCAATATCTTTTCATCTTCAAGATAAACTAGCAGATTGATAAATGATACAACCATTTCGTTGTTTACAATGCCTCTGGCATGCACTTTCACATCTTTCATTGTCAGTTCATAAGTTCTTTCTCCTCTCACTCTGCAGCCCACCACTTCTCCACATTCCTTCACACCTCTTAACAAATCCATCATAGAAATGTTTGTAGCTCCTTCCACCTCGACTTCCACAGTCAGTTCTTTGGAATATTTATCTCTGCGCTCTCCACATACCTCTCGTTCCTGTTGTTCATCATTCACCCGTTTGCTAGTTTGATATCCTTTCTCATCGTCATTTTCAGCGTCTTTTCTGTTTGCCGTTTGTCCGTCCTTCATTTTGATTTCTTTGTATGCCGCCATGCTTTCTGTTGACATGCAGAGAAAAACTGGTGTAGATTGGTCCCCCAGACAGCGAAAGCTGTTGGGGGAACACTGCTAACTAAAATATACTTCTACCTTTGAAGATCAATACTGTTCTAAATAAAACTGAAATTAAATAAAGTTTTAAAGTTTTACACACAAAGTCTCTTCTTTAGCTCTTTCACCAACTCACTTTCTGGATCGTACCACTATCGGGCAGTTCCAAGGTGGTATGGCCTTAAGCGAAAACTGCTGCCAAAATCGGGCTGTTTAAAAGGTTAGACCATTACTGAAGTAAATTAAGAAGAAAAAACTCTTAAAGAGAAAAGAGACTCTTTCAGGCTTTCTGAATAATCTCAGATACTCTTTCAGGCTTTCTGAAGAATCTCAGATACTCTTTCAGGCTTTCTGAAGAATCTCAGAGACTCTTTCAGGCTTTCTGAAGAATCTCAGAGACTCTTTCAGGCTTTCTTAAGAATCTCAGAGACTTCTTTCAGGCTTTCTGAAGAATCTCAGAGACTCTTTCAGGCTTTCTGAATAGAATCTCAGATACTCTTTCAGGCTTTCTGAAATAACTCAGAGACTCTTTCAGAGCTTTCAGTTTGAATAATCTCAGAACTCTTTCAGGCTTTCTGAAAATCTCAGAACCTTTCAGGCTTTCTGAAGAATCTCAGAGACCTTCAGGCTTTCTGAAGAATCTCAGAGACTCTTTCAGGCTTTCTGAAGAATCTCAGAGACTCTTTCAGGCTTTCTGAAGAATCTCAGAGACTCTTTCAGGCTTTCTGAAGAATCTCAGAGACTCTTTCAGGCTTTCTGAAGAATCTCAAGACTCTTCAGCTTCTGAAGATTCAGATACTCTTCACTTCTTGATATGGCCAGCAGCCATATCACCCTGTAGCCCAAGACTGGTTGCCCACTGAAGCTAAGCAGGGCTGAGCCCGGTTAGTACCTGGATGGGAGACCTTCTGAGAAAACCAGGTTGCTGCTGGAAGAGGTGTTAGTGAGGCCAGCAGGGGGTGCTCACCCAGTGGTCTGTGTGGGTCCTAACGCCCCAGTATAGTGACGGGGACATTATACTGTCAAAGAGCACCGTCCTTCGGATGAGACGTTAAACCGAGGCCCTGACTCTCTGCGGTCATTAAAAATCCCATGGCACTTCTCGTAAAGTGTAGGGGTGTAACCCCGGTGTCCTGGCCACATTCCACCCATTGGCCCCTGCCAATCATGGCCTCCTAATAATCCCCATCCACTGAATTGGCTCTATCACTCTCTCTCCTCTCCACCTATAGCTGGTGTGTGGTGAGCGCACTGGCGCCGTTGTACTGTGGCTGCCGTCGCATCATCCAAGTGGATGCTGCACACTGGTGCTGGTTGAGGAGAGAACCCCTGATATGATTGTAAAGCGCTTTGGGTGTACAGAAGTACATATGAAAGCGCTATATAAATGCCTCATTCATTCATTCATTCATTTCTGAAATAGCTCAGAGACTCTTTCTCAGAGACTCTTTCAGGCTTTCTGAAGAATCTCAGAGACTCTTACAGGCTTTCTGAAGAATTTCAGAGACTCTTTCAGGCTTTCTGAAGAATCTCAGAGACTCTTTCAGGCTTTCTGAAGAATCTCAGATACTCTTTCAGGCTTTCTGAAGAATCTCAGAGACTCTTACAGGCTTTCTGAAGAATCTCAGAGACTCTTTCAGGCTTTCTGAAGAATCTCAGATACTCTTTCAGGCTTTCTGAAGAATCTCAGATACGCTTTCAGGCTTTCTGAAGAATCTCAGAGACTCTTTCAGGCTTTCTGAAGAATCTCAGAGACTCTTACAGGCTTTCTGAAGAATCTCAGAGACTCTTTCAGGCTTTCTGAAGAATCTCAGATACTCTTTCAGGCTTTCTGAAATAGCTCAGAGACTCTTTCTCAGAGACTCTTTCAGGCTTTCTGAAGAATCTCAGAGACTCTTTCAGGCTTTCTGAAGAATCTCAGAGACTCTTTCAGGCTTTCTGAAGAATCTCAGATACTCTTTCAGGCTTTCTGAAGAATCTCAGAGACTCTTTCAGGCTTTCTGAAGAATCTCAGAGACTCTTTCAGGCTTTCTGAAGAAGTTTAGAGAATTTTTCAGGCTTTTTGAAGAAGTGTCACCGGTCGAGGGTGAACGCCAGATGACCGGTCGTTTCAACCCCCGACTCACTTACCACCGCGAGGAGCCAACACCATAGAGGACACAGAGGCAACCAGCAATTTAGAAGTTAAAGCACAAGATCTTTATTGAATAAAATATGTTAAAACGGACCCTGGCAGGCCAAGAGGAGGTGAGGATTCAACAATGTCACTGGCTTGCTTCACAGGGCTCAGGCAAACAGAGAGAAGATGAGAATTCAATAGTGTCGCTGGTTTTCTTCACAGGGCTCAGATAGGCAGAGAGAGGTAAGGGATCAACAGCGATGCTGGCTCTCTTCACAGGGCTCAGACAACCAGAGAGATGATAAGGATTCAACAGTGTCGCTGACTTTCTCCACAGGGCTCAGGCAGACAGAGAGAAGATGAGGATTCAACAGTGTCGCTGACTTTCTCCACAGGGCTCAGACAGACAGAGAGAAGATGGGGACTCAACAGTGTCACTGGCTTCCTTTACAGGGCTCAGGCAGACAGCGAGAAGATGAGGATTCGATAATGTCACTGGCGTTCTTCACAGGGCTCAGGTAGACAGAGAGAAGATGAGGATTCAACAGTGTCTCTGGCTTTCTCTAGAGGGCTCAGGCAGACAGAGAGAAGACGAGGATTCAATAGTGTCGCTGGCGTTCTTTACAGGGCTCAGGTAGGCAGAGAGAGGTAAGGAATCAACAGCGAAGCTGGTTCTCTTCACAGGGCTCAAACAACCAGAGAGAAGATGAGGATTCAACAGCGAAGCTGGCTCTCTTCACAGGGCTCAGACAGAGAAGATAAGGATTCAACAGCGAAGCTGGCTCTATTCACAGGGCTGAGACAGACAGAGAGAGGATGGGGATTCAACAGCGAAGCTAACTCTATTCACAGGGCTCAGACAGACAGAGAAGATGAGGATTCAAAAGCGAAGCTGGCTCTCTTCACAGGGCTCAGACAGAGAAGATGAGGATTCAACAGCGAAGCTGGCTCTCTTCACAGGGCTCAGGCAGACAGAGAGAAGATGAGGATTCAACAGCGAAGCTGGCTCTCTTCACAGGGATCAGACAGAGAAGATGAGGATTACACAGCGAAGCTGGCTCGATTCACAGGGCTCAGGCAGACAGAGAGAAGATGAGGATTCAACAGCGAAGCTGGCTCTTTTCACAGGGCTGAGACAGACAGAGAGAGGATAAGGATTCAACAGCGAAGCTGGCTCTATTCACAGGGCTCAAACAGACAGAGAGAAGATGAGGATTCAACAGCAAAGCTGGCTCTATTCACAGGGCTGAGACAGACAGAGAGAGGATGAGGATTCAACAGCGAAGCTGGCTCTATTCACAGGGCTCAGACAGACAGAGAGAAGACGAGGATTCAACAGCAAAGCTGGCTCTATTCACAGGGCTCAGACAGACAGAGAAGATGAGGATTCAAAAGCGAAGCTGGCTCTCTTCACAGGGCTCAGCCAGACAGAGAGAAGATGAGGATTCAACAGCGAAGCTGACTCTCTTCACAGGGCTCAGGCAGACAGAGAGAAGATGAGGATTTAATAGTGAACGGATACTTAACAAACTCACGTCGACATTAAAGAGAAGATGGGAAATTCACCACTAGATGGCTTCCTTCATTGACCTCAATTCAACAAGATGTGGACGATGTTTCCACAGTCAGGATCGCCTCCCCAATGTCTCTGCGTTACACTTCCACTTGTGTTCCACTATAACCCACTATAATGTACAACACTGCAAAGTCTCGTCACTCACAGATTTAGGGTGTAGACAGGGGATCTTGTCCACTGTGCATCACTACAACCTCCTTGACTTCTTCCGATGAAGCGTGGGGCTTTCAAACCTTCTCCAAAAAGACAGTTTTACACATCCTGAAGTCTCATCACATCCTCCAAAAGGTTCCTCATATCACAAGCCAAACATCAACAGCACTTATCTCTCACCCACCACGATTCTCCTCTCCACATCTCCAGATTCGCCCGAACACCCGCAGCTTTCCTTTCCCTTTCTTCTCGACGCTGAGTTGAAGATGAGATACCCTTTTATCCTTCCCGAATGACAACGTGTCCCAATCGCCATCATGTTCGCGCTCTCCCGCACCTGTTTCGAATCTTTCACTAATAATTCTCCGTCTCTCCGCGGTGCTTACGGGTTGGTGTCTTCCGGGTCCCACACCGGAAATCCTTCCCCTCCGACACCCGACCGTGATTAAAGGTTCCGCCTTACTTTGTCACCCCGGTGACAGAAGTTCAGGGCCTTTTTTTATTTTTATTTTTTTATTAATAAAAATGCTTACAGCACCTGGTATTCCCAGGCGGTCTCCCATCCAAGTACTAACCAGGCCCGACCCTGCTTGGCTTCTGAGATCAAATGAGATCGGGTGTGTCCAAGGTGGTATGGCCGTAAGCGAAAACTGCTGCCAAAATCGGGCTATTTAAAAGGTTAGAACATTACTGAAGTAAATTAAGAAGAAAAACTCAGAGACTCTTTCAGGCTTTCTGAATATTCAGATACTCTTTCAGGCTTTCTGAAGAATCTCATAGACTCTTTCAGGCTTTCTGAAGAATCTCAGACTCTTTCATGCTTTCTGAAGAATCTCAGAGACTCTTTCAGGCTTTCTGAAGAATCTCAGACTGTTTCATGCTTTCTGAAGAATCTCAGAAACTCTTTCAGGCTTTCTGAAGAATCTCAGACTCTTTCAGGCTTTCTGAAGAATCTCAGAGACTCTTTCAGGCTTTCTGAAGAATTTTAGAGAATTTTTTCAGGCTTCTGAAGAATCTCAGAGACTCTTTCAGGCTTTCTGAAGAATCTCAGACTCTTTCAGGCTTTCTGAAGAATCTCAGAGACTCTTTCAGGCTTTCTGAAGAATCTCAGAGACTCTTTCAGGCTTTCTGAAGAATCTCAGATACTCTTTCAGGCTTTCTGAAGAATCTCAGAGACTCTTTCAGGCTTTCTGAAGAATCTCAGAGACTCTTTCAGGCTTTCTGAAGAATTTTAGAGACTCTTTCAGACTTTCTGAAGAATCTCAGAGACTCTTTTAGGCTTTCTGAAGAATCTCAGAGACTCTTTCAGGCTTTCTGAAGAATCTCAGAGACTCTTTCAGGTTTTCTGAAGAATCTCAGAGACTCTTTCAGGCTTTCTGAAGAATCTCAGTAACTCTTTTAGGCTTTCTGAAGAATCTCAGAGACTCTTTCAGGCTTTCTGAAGAATCTCAGAGACTCTTTCAGGCTTTCTGAAGAATCTCAGAGACTCTATCAGGCTTTCTGAAGAATCTCAGAGACTCTTTCAGGCTTTCTGAAGAATCTCAGAGACTCTTTCAGGCTTTCTGAAGAATTTTAGAGACTCTTTCAGACTTTCTGAAGAATCTCAGAGACTCTTTCAGGCTTTCTGAAGAATCTCAGAGACTCTTTCAGGCTTTCTGAAGAATCTCAGAGACTCTTTCAGGCTTTCTGAAGAATCTCAGAGACTCTTTCAGGCTTTCTAAAAAATCTCAGAGACTCTTTCAGGCTTTCTGAAGAATCTCAGAGACTCTTTCAGGCTTTCTGAAGAATCTCAGAGACTCTTTCAGGCTTTCTGAAGAATCTCAGAAACTCTTTCAGGCTTTCTGAAGAATCTCAGAGACTCTTTCAGGCTTTCTGAAGAATCTCAGATACTCTTTCAGGCTTTCTGAATAATCCTCAGAGACTCTTTCAGGCTTTCTGAATAATCTCAGAGACTCTTTCAGGCTTTCTGAAGAATTTTAGAGAATTTTTCAGGCTTTTTGAAGAAGCTCAGGGACTCGGCAAGCAGATTTTAGTATATTAAATTGGCTAGGACTGTTTGACATCACGTTTTCGCGTAGTCTTTGGCCAAAACGGCTTTACTCAGAGCCGTATAGATATGACTTTAAGTTTTCTAACAGTTTTTTCTGCATGGATTTACGTGCAGTAATTACAAAGTTATCAACTGTTAAAGTTCTAAAAGCATTAATATGGGAAATATAATCGCCCATCTAACTAATGCATCGTAAACTGCACTGCAGTAATTCTTGATAGTCTTTGTAATGTTTTACTAAAAAGTAAATACTTTTGGAAATAGTGATTGTGTTTAAATACCCAAACACAATCAGGGCTGGACATTAAAACTAATCTACTATCCAAATACAGGTAGATTTTACTTATGGCTAGTAACACTACTGTCACTTGCCAGTTTATCCTGTTGGAATTGACTGACTATATACTGTACATTTAAATAGTTTAGGCCTGTTTTGTCATGCTATCTCCACTTATTTAAACTATATTGTCTCATAGTAACTGATAAGCCATTAACAGTCAATAACATAAAACACTGAAAACAAAAAATTATCTTTTGAACTTTCAGCTAATCATGCAAAATATCACATTAAAAGGTAAATCAGATAACATCCATAAAGATTACTCAGTACATGTGTAGTATTTTTTTTGTTGTTGTTATTTTTATTTGACAAAATACCTTTTTACTTCTACTTTAAGTAATAGTAATAGCAGTACTGTTACTTGTGTAATGTACATGTTTTGCATCTCCTGGTCTTCCAGTGTTTAGTCCCCTGTACAGTTTGAAAAGAAGAAACTATTCTGAATCTGTTTCTGTTTTATTACATCAGATAAAAAGCATGGATTTGCAGGGACACAAGTGCAGTGTATGTGACAGGAGTTTCTCTGTGAAGTCCAACCTGACTTGGCACGTCCAAAGGAACGTGTGTGAAGTGTGTGGGAAAAGCTTCTCACTGAAACAGCACTTGAGCAGCCACCAAAAACAGCACCTGTACCCATGCATCCATCTGTACAGGCAGGGAGAGGCCAAGCTGCAGTGTACGGATGCAGCTAAGAGTGTGGCAATGGCCCCCAGCAAAGCAGTAGACCCCAGCTGTCTGGATTCTGAAAAGGCAGAGGCTGCTGCAAAGAATGGAGGGGAAATGTGGAAAGGCCAGCTAGTTGTCACATTCGGAAAATATGAAGGACAGTCTTTCAGGTGGCTGCTGGAAAATGATGTGGGCTGAGTCATATGGCTGCTGTCTGAATATTGCCAGAAGGGTGAGAACAACGATCTCCTAAAGTGGCAAAAGGAGCGATTGCTGCAGTATGCCAGAGAGTTCCCGTCTGTCACCTTTCATCTTGACAAACACTTGGAGGTAACTTTGACCCTTTAACTGAGATTAAATTATATTTACTGTTTTGTTTATAAAAAAATGTAGTGCATGTGTAAATCAGTTAGGCACATGTAATGCACCTTCAATAGTAAAATCATGAATGTTTCCTCTGCACAAAAGCTTGTGCTTTAGATATAGGAAGTGGTCAAAGTGTAAGTACTTGAGTTTATGTGGTACAATACAACATGGTATGTTTTTTTATACAATTTCTTTATTTTCTGCATGAACAGGAGTCAAGGAAAGACAAAGGAAAGAAGGCTGAATCTACCCTTTCTAAGTTCCAGCAGGATCCTGACTATGCCAGTGATGCTGAATTGTTGGCAGTTGCTGGTATTTAACATTTAACACGCCATAACTCTATTTTAAAATTCATATAACATTTTCTTACTGATGTATTTCAAACATCTGACTAAATACACTGCCGAAATATCACACATTTTATGGCACTGATAATGACGACAGTAGGTTTAGTATTTCACTTTAATTTTCATCTGGGTGAGGGATCTTATCAAGCTAGCTGACCTTTTTCAGCGTAACAGATTTAATGTCTAAATTCTTTGTTGGCATTTAGATAACAAATAAAAAAAATCAATTTTATTTGTAGATGTGCAATGTTGGATTTTTAATTATAGTACAATATTTTTTTAAACTATTGCCTATATTTTTGGTAGCAACTCTATACTAAATGTTTGTATCAAATATCATTTGTGTTCTCTAAAATAAGATCTGATAACGTGGAAAAAAGAAACAAACTTTGTCTATTGTGATAATGCTTGTGTTTGTCATTATATTCACATCTTAAGCAATGTGCTCAATACATTTTGTCTGATTTTTTTCTGCAGAGACTGTCCTGGAAGAGTCTGAGGTAGCGGTCTCCACACAGCTGACCACCTGGGGAGAGCTCACACAGGCTGTGAGTCAAGACTCTTCCCACAGCCTCAGCACATCTCAGGGAAGACTTTCTTCCTCTGTAGACACCTCTGCCTCAGAAACCGGTGGCATCTTGCTGGAGAAATACTGGGAGCATCCATCTTCATCTACACAAGCCAATGGTATAGCTCCTCCTAACATCAAGTGGCTGAAATGTGATGAGATGTATGGTCTGTTTGAGAGACCTTCCAAGTACAGGAATGACAAAGGAGAGATTGTGGAGAGAAGGCTTTTAAAGGAGAAGATGGATTTCCACCCACCCCCAATTCCTACTTCTGTCAAGGGAGGACTTCCCAACATGATGGCCTTTTTCACAAACCCTGTCTTCTTCTGGCGCCCAGTTGGTGTGATGCAAGCCAAGATCTGCTGCCCTAGCTCCAACTGCCCTGCACCACCAGGTGAATACCATGAGAAGAAAGGCTTTGGTAGTTATGCCAGGCAAGTGTGTGGGATGAAGTACAATTATACCCTGTTGACGGAAAAGCTGAAGTGTTCACATTGTGAAAAGATGAGGCGGGCAGTGAGTGAGACACATAGTGACGCAGACAGTGAAGATGAGGACAGTCATCATGTTCAGCAGTACATTTGGCTGGCACACAGTCCCAAGATTCTGATGAACCTGGCCCCGGCCATCAGAAGCATGTTTCCAGCCATACTGTGTGGGAAGCGTGCTATTGACAAAGGCGTGGTTACTCTTCTGAATGACAGGGTCAACAGTGTGTCCATGAACAAAGTCCAGAGACTGCTGCAGCAGGGACATGATGAGTGGTATGTGGAGCGCCATGGCCTGTACCAGACTCTCCTGTATGAAGCCCACAGAGCTGGATCTGCATCATCTCAGAAGAGCATCCTGTCCTTTGTCAAAGCTGCTGGTACTTACACCCCTCCTCTGCCCCGGACTCCCCTTCCTTCTGCCCGTGTGCTGAGGCGTGCACACATGATCATGGAGATGGAGAAGATGCCTGTGTACAGAGCCTCAATCCTCAGTGTGACTGGAGAAATCCTCTGCATTGATGGTACAAAAAAGGTATGTGTATTGTATCAATTCATGAAGTTAAGCAGACTTAATATTTGAGCCAGCTTATTGTTTTGAATAAGGAACTTTGGCCTCACTGTTCAGCGTTCAAATGTGATGGATACAAAATGTACATGCATTGTAATTGATATAAATTATATTGGGCAGACAGGTTATTGATATAAACTATCAAATGAATGTTCTGCTTTGTGTTTTTCAGGTCCTTAAGAAGATATATGGTGATGGCCAGGGCACCATGCAGTATATCACCAGTGTGCTGAACGAGTGGGGCCAGTTCTTGACCACAGTGGTGGTGGCAGCTGAGTCTGAGGGGTGCTACAGACGTATGGCCAAAGGTCTGATGGCCCGCTTTGAACGAGCTCAAGGGCTCCTGCACCAATTGCCATATATGCAGATAACAACTGTTGTCGGTAGGTTATAAAACATCCATATACCCTGATAAAATTTGTCAAAAATTTAATGTTAAAAAAAAACAAAGAACACATGCTGAATTTATATTGTTTCAGTGACAGTGGTTCGTCCTTCCTGGAGAATCTTTTCGGGGACTGGGTGCAGAAGGGCACTGTGGTCAGACTGGACATCCGACACTGGCTGCACCGCTGGGATGCTGTTGTCATCAAACAGAGCCATGCCAAGTATGGGGTGTTCATGAGTGCCCTGGCAGGTACAGTGCTGGCCTACAACAAGGACGATATGATGCTCCTAATCCAGGCAGTCAGGAAGGGCAACCAGGAGTTGTACGCCAGTCTTTCAGACGAGGACATGATAGCCTTCCTCAAACCTCACCAGATCAGGTCCTATGTCAGACGGATCACCTGTGGGGTTGAGGTAAGTGTAATATTAATCCATGTATAATCTTTATGCATAAGAAGCTCAAAACATACTTCACTAAAATTAACTAAGTTGTCACACTATATTTCATTTAGAAAATACTTCCAATTATTGACATAATTTCACATTTTAAGCAATATAACTGTCTAAAATAAATGTGAATGATTGTTACAGGAGACAGCTTCAGCAATTGAGTCCATCATTACGGAGTTCAAGGGACCTGCAGGCCTTGACATTGATGGAATCCACCTGTTCAAATCAGCACAGGCAGTGGATTCTCACTGGGCAACTGCAAGCAAGCACCTCAGTTGTATGCAGGTGGGTAAACAATTTTGAACTAATCATTGTAAAATCATATAAACTCAAACTCACAGGCACCGTAATAAATTAGCAACTTATGTTTTATAGGACCCCCCTGGCATACAGCTGTATGTGTCAGTGAAGGTGGTGGTGCTGAATGGTGTCCGCCTGAACAAGTACAGGTGTCGGCGAGGCAGTAACTCCTTGGAGGGCTTGCACTCACACCTGTACAATGCCATTCCCTCACAGAGATGTGGAGTTATCCCATTCCAAGTGAGTATAAACAGCTTTAATATAAAAAAATATTGATTACACATCATTGTTCATAGGCATATTTTACCTGTATCCTTCCTGCTTTTGTGCTACCCTCTCCTCCTATGCTGTTCACATAGCATCAACTGGGTGTATGAGATGCACACACACAAAATAGCCTATTGCGGACAAAAGACTAATTGTATGTCAAGCTGCTGGGCGATGCCCACTTTGTAATCAGAATTAGTTTCTGATGTACAATAATGCATGAATGGTCATGTCTTTTAGGTGTATCTGATTGCATTTGCTGTGCAGTGGAACAGCCGCATGGAATCACTCCGGGTTGCTGGTGGTCATGGCAGGCAGACGTGGTGTATGGACCCGCGGCAGATTCAGCGCCTGAATCAGCAGGCTGAGGTGCTCTTCGGTAAAGAGCATGTCCTCGAGTCCAACTTTGCCGCTCCAATGCCCTACCCTGCTGTATACAAGGACCCAGACGAGGAGGAGCTCCTTGGAGTAGAGTATGCCATGTGCCAGTCAACCAGCTTCACTGCAAGGGATTACTATGCCCAACAAGGTACACAATCTTGCATTATAAAAATAGGGGTGTAACGGTTCACAAAATTCACAGTTCGATACGATACACTTGTGTTGTGTGTCACGGTTCGGTTCGGTACGTTTTCAATACAGCAAAAAGAAAGAAATGCCAGAGAAATTTCCCTGATTCAATTTTTTTTTATTATATTTTTATTAAAGGGCCTATTATGCGTTTTTCTGAAATTTAAACTCGCGACTGACACCTGTGGCCAAAAAACAGAACTGCTCTTCCTTTCTGCTCGCTCTCGCAGCCAGGGTTGCCAGGTCTGCTCAACAAAACCAGCCCAATTGCTCATCAAAACTAACCCAATCACGGCCAAAAATAGTCAAATAGCGTTCCCGGGTGTTTTCCCGATAACAATCATGTTCCAGTGAGTAAAACAATCGCGTCAACCCGTGCACTACACAAACAACCGGCGGAAACAGTGCAGGCATACGGACCTGGCAACACTGCTCGCAGCGCTCGTACGTGCGTGCACATTTCACAAGTCATCTGCTGCCTGCAAGGAGGTCAACATTATGTTTACAGAGGTAAGAACAGTCAAAAACATATATTGTTTGAGATAAGTTTGCGAGTGTAGGCTACTTGCTGACTAGCGGTGGTGGCAGAGTGATCTGAAACGTTTAACATGAACGCGCTTGACGTCACATCCGCAGACAGCGCGGGAAAAATCCGACCCGACAGAAAATAGGAAAAATAGGATACAGGTTTATAGGTGCACCCACTGTGAGCGGACAAGGTGTCAGTATGCTCAACAGGAGATGTTTGAGTCATAAACGGTAAAATAAAAAGGCTATTGTTACGTTTATTTTGGGGAAAAGTTGCATATAGTCCCTTTAAAACTAACATCATAAAGTATGATATTCTTTTTTTACTCTGAGCAATGATGGAGCTATACTTGACTTTTCTTAGGAGCATATAAAACAAAACAGCTCCTTGGACAAAATGAAATGTAATATTGTAGTTATAAACAAAGGTTTATTTTAGTTCAGATGAACATTTGAGGGCAGCAATTGTATTCATAATGTCAAAATAAAACCGACGTAATGTTACTTGAAAGCATTATAGCCTACTATTCCTGCCAAACATCGTTACAGTGTTACTACAGTAAATCCATGGTGAATGTTGCTGATCTGTGGACGCTGAATAGTTCATTCATGGCACAATGTTTCTTCCTGGTTTCCACGTCAGCGCGGTTTGATCCGTTAATAACGGAGAAATGTGAATGTTTCTCACTAGATCTCGCAGTGATGTTATAACTTCAATAGCGAATTCAAATGCTTTCTTTACTGGATGTCTCAGCGTCTCAGAGCCAACTACATCCCCCAAATCACAATAGCAGATTTCTGGGGTATGGTTTGGACCTGGTTTAGACCTGGATTAGACCAAGTTTAGATTTTGCCCTAGTTTGGACATGATTTAGACCTGGTTCAATCCCAGTTGTACTTACCTACAACCCCAATTCCAATGAAGTTGGGACACTGTGTAAAATGTAAATAAAACCAGAATACAATGATTTGCAAATCCTTTTCAACCTATGTTCAATTGAATACACCACAAAGACAAGATATTTAATGTTCAAACTGATAAACTTTATTGTTTTTTGCAAATATTCCCTCAATTTGAATTTGATGCCTGCAACACGTTCCAAAAAAGCTGTATCTTGTCTTTGTAGTGTATTAAATTGAATATAGGTTGAAAAGGATTTGCAAATGTATTATGGTTTTATTTACGTTTTACACATCGTGCCAACTTCATTGGAATTTGGGTTGTAATTTAGTCCTGGTTTAGACATGGTGTGGGTTAGTCAGAATTACCTGTGCACAGAGATTTACACGTCCTCAACATTATTTGCACTTTGATCGTTACGATGTAATTTAATTTGCCATGTTATTTATATTCTCATAATAAGGCTAAAATATAATAAGTCATATTGGCTACAATATCTGCCTCTTATACTGATTCATTATACACCATCTATAAAACACATACCTATTTTCTCATTGTCTGGCATCAAATCAGACAGTGGGAAAAAAAAATGTGTTTTTAGTGAATGTAAATATCTGCTTAACATTGCATACTATTGCACTGCATCCCCTTGTATATATTGTACGTATATTTTATATTGCTCAATGTTATTGTGTACATGTATAAATCTTGTAAATATATATAAAAATCCTGTAAATAATAACTTATCAGTACAGATTTTGCTATATTTTCTGCTACATTACTTAATAATTAATTCAGATTCAGATTCCTTTTATTGTCATTGTAAAAGAATACAACGAAATTCCATTTGCACTAAGTGAGGACGGATCTCAAGCAATAAATAAAGAACAAAGCGAATAAAAACAATATATAAAAACAATAAAACTATATCAATAACATTTGTACATTTCAAGCACACTTCCAACACTCAACTATCAGCTAGTATACGATTTGTAAACATAAATAGATACAATTTATTGCGCAATCCCAGTTAGCTTGTTGATTTCATAATAGAGTTCAGTGTAGTGATGGCCTTTGGGTAAAAACTGTTCAACAATCTAGTGGTGCGTGTTTTAAGTGTTCTGCATCGTCTGCCTGAGGGCAGAAGGTCAAAGAGATGATGGGCAGGGTGGGAAGAGTCTTTCAGTATATTTGTTGTTTTTTGGAGACAGCGGGAGGTGAAAATTTCTTCCAAAGCTGGTAGTTGTGTGTTAGTTATTTTCTAGGCAGATTTAATTACCCTCCTTTTGTCAGCTGCAGAGCTGCTGCTGTACCACACCAAGATGTTATAGGTCAGGACACTCTATGGAGCAACAATAGAAGGATATTAGAAGACGTTGAGATAGATTGACCTTCCTGAGAACTCTCAAGAAGTATAGTCGCTGCTGTGCCTTCCTAATCAAGAAGTTGGTATTATATTTCCATGTGAGGTCCTCCGAGGTGTGTGTGCCCAGGAACTTAAATGTTGATACCCTCTCCACAACACCCCCATTTCTTACCAGAGGCTGGTACCCCTCCTTCTTCCTTCTGAAATCAACAATAAGCTCCTTTGTCTTTTTGAGGTTCAGAGCCAAGTTATTAACTGCACACCAGTCTGTTAACTTCTGGACCTCCTCCCTGTAAGCCATCTCATCTCCCCTGCTGATCAGACCCACCACTGTTGTGTCATCAGCAAATTTGATGATGGCATTGGTGTTGTGGGTGGGTGTGCAGTCATGGGTGTATAGAGAGTACAGGAAGGGACTTAATGTTAATTCTATTCTATTTACCTTGTTACCTGTGGTATTGTTATTATCGTTGTGTTGTTCATTTATTTCTGATATGTAGATATATATATATTGTTGAACAAATCCTGTAAATAATAACTTATTAGTACCTATTCTACTATATTTTCTGCTAAATTACTTAATTAATGTTAATTATATTCTGTTTACCTTGTTACCTGTGTTATTGTTATTATTGTTGTGTTGTTTATTTATTTCTGATATGTAGATATATATTGTTGAACAAATAAAAAAAAGAATGTTTCCAAATATTTGATTCCTCCCCATTTGTCCAATAGATAGAGCTAAAAACTGGCACATGAAACTGTATTGAGTATAACAGAGGCTGAATTACTTCCCAGTAAGGTAAAGGTAAACTATTTTTCTTAAATTCTATTAAGGCCCTTTTATGTGTACATTTTACATGCTCCCTACAGGGTGAATAGGGCCTATGGAGTGAATAATATCTCAGATATGAACAAATTACGCTTTGTACAAGTGGCCTAATATAGTTTCTTAGATTTTTTCAGTGATCTTGCAAACATCGTAACTAAAAGTCTCAAGTTTATTTGTAAAGTGCATCCATTCATACTTCAAACAGATATAAGCAAACACATTTGTTCCATTACTTGTTTTTATTAGTTTAATTGAAGCATTATGTTTGTTACATTACGTGACAGACATCATATTATACTTAATAAAACATAAAGTCAGAGATTCTAGTCTTAATGGTCTTATTCACAAAAACATAAAAAAGAACAGTAAACCATTTCAGAGGTAAACAAGAATTAAAGTATTGATGTCCTGGGGCCGTATTCACAAAGAATTTTATCTTACCACTAGGAGTACTCCTAAATCGCACTAAAATATTTTAGCTAGGAGTTTTCTCTTAAAAGTTATTCACAACGCCTTTCAGACCTACTCTTAGTAAGGAAAAATGACAACTCCTAAACTAAGAGTGAGTCTTCGTTGCTATGGATGACGTCAATTCTCATGCACAAGCTTCCTCGCAATGATCACGGTGATTGGTTGTTAGATGACAGGGCCACCATGCGTAACATAACACAGACAAAACAAATCATGGAATTATGACATCTAAATATGTCTGTGTCATACACAAAATAATAATAGTTATGTCATCGAAATGCATATCATGTTTTTGCAGGCCCCAGTGAAGTGTAGGCCTAATTCTAAAAAGGCAGAGAGAGAGAAAAAAAGTTGTGAATTAAATTAAATTAAATCAAGGTAGCCTAATACCCTAATGAAAACCGCCACTTGCCTAATAATGCAAAACGACACTTGCATTAACACTTTGCATTAACACATTAATTGACATCCTATTAGCCTAAATAGATTACTAGCAAGGAAATGTTGCTCCTATTGAAGTAATGTAATAGTTAAATGACGGTGGATTATGAACTCGCAAAAACGGAGAAGTAAGCCCATAACGCAGGACCAGTTATGGTGTGTTCACACCGAACGCGAATAGAGCGTCAAATACGCGTCTAGTAGTTAGACGCTTGAACATTCGCTCGAGTTCAAATTTTTCAACTTGCACGGAAGACATTCGCGGCAAACGCGTCGCCCAATTCGCGTCATTCGCAACGCCCGGCGCGAATGATGCGTCTATTCGCGTCTTTGCATTGACTTTGTATATGTAATCTACTCGCGCAAATAATTAAATTCGCGTTCGGTGTGAACACACCATTACTGCTGCTGGCTCAGTTGGTGCTGAAAAAAAAAATGATAAATGGGAAATTCGGCACTGGGATATCAAGCAAAACACATGGGAGAGGATTTGCTTGCAGATCAATGCAGCATTCCCGCTTGTGTCGCGGACCCCGGACGACTGCGAGAGGCGGTGATATGCGCTACAATCCTTTGTGAATAGGTCTTAGTGAGTTAGGAGTCCTCTCGACTTCTTTTAAGCTGTCCCAGACTTAGGTGCTACTTTTAGGGCTAAAATGCTTCGTGAATTACTCTTAGTGAAAAAAATTAGGAGTCCTAAAGTTAGGAGTGACACGCCCATTATTTTTAGGAGTTGCTCCTAAATCCGCCAGTTAGGAGCTACTTTTAGCCTTAAAATTCTTTGTGAATACGGCCCCTGGGGCCGTATTCACAAAGAATTTTATCTTACCACTAGGAGTACTCCTAAATCGCACTAAAATATTTTAGCTAGGAGTTTTCTCTTAAAAGTTATTCACAACGCCTTTCAGACCTACTCTTAGTAAGGAAAAATGACAACTCCTAAACTAAGAGCGAGTCTTCGTTGCTATGGATGACGTCAATTCTCATGCACGAGCTTCCTCCAATGATCACGGTGATTGGTTGTTAGATGACAGGGCCATCATGCGGAACATAACACAGACGCAACAAATCATGGAATTACGACATCTAAATATGTCTGTGTCCTACACAAAATAATAATAGGAATGTCATCGAAATGCATATCATGTTTTTGCAGGCCCCAGTGAAGTGTAATTCTAAAAAGGCAGAGAGAAAAAAAGTCGTGAATTAAATTAAATTAAATCAAGTTAGCCTAATAATGAAAACCGCCACTTGCCTAATAATGAAAAACGACACTTGCATTAACACTTTGCATTAACACATTAATTGACATCCTATTAGCCTAAATAGACTACTTAAAGCAAGGAAATGTTGCTCCTATTGAAGTAATGTAATAGTTGAATGACGGTGGATTATGAACTCGCCAAAACGGAAAAGAAAGCCCATAACGCAGGATCAGTTATGGTGTGTTCACACCGAACGCGAATAGAGCGTCAAATACGCGTCTAGTTAGACGCTTGAATATTCGCTCGAGTTCAAATTTTTCAACTTGCGCGGAAGATATTCGCGGCAAACGCGTCGCCCAATTCGCGTCATTCGCAACGCCCGGCGCGAATGATGCGTCTATTCGCATCTTTGCATTGACTTTGTATGTAATCTACTCACGCAAATAATTAAATTTGCGTTCGGTGTGAAGTTGAACACACCATTACTGCTGCTGGCTCAGTTGGTGCTGAAAAAAAAAATGATAAATGATAAATTCGGCATCAAATAAATTCGATATCAAGCAAAACACATGGAAGAGGATTTGTTTGCAGATCAATGCAGCATTCCTGCTTGTGTCGCGGACCCGGGACGACTGCGAGAGGCGGTGGGTGTGCGCTACAATCCTTTGTGAATAGGTCTTAGTGAGTTAGGAGTCCTCTCGACTTCTTTTAAGCTGTCCCAGACTTAGGTGCTACTTTTAGGGCTAAAATGCTTCGTGAATTACTCTTAGTGAAAAAAATTAGGAGTCCTAAAGTTAGGAGTGACACGCCCATTATTTTTAGGAGTTGCTCCTAAATCCGCCAGTTAGGAGCTACTTTTAGCCTTAAAATTCTTTGTGAATACGGCCCCTGAAGTGTAAAAACATTGGTCTCTCTTTTCATTTGGCTCCTCCCCTCTCGATGTGTTTACTTTTTTTCCAAGGTGATCAGGACCCAGGACAAGCCATTCTTTTTTTAATAGCTTTGTCCAGCAGTGAGACAGAGACACGCTTCCGCGGCGGTAATATTCGGATCTGTATTTGCTGCCTTTTACCGCTAAGAGGCGCTACAATCACAGACTTTGAAAGGTGTCCGTTTATTCTCTCTATTGCGTAATTGAAAGATTGAAAGCTGGTAGGAGATGAATTCAAGTGAAACATAAACGAATTCATAATCACAATACTGAAATTAAATTCAATAAATAGTGAAAACATTACAACATAAAACATTGCAACAGAAATATATTAGGCTATCAATAGCCTCGTTTCCATCCACTTTTTGCGCTGTTATGTTATCGACAAAGTGAATATGCGCAAAAAAAAAAACATTACGACATTTTCCAGACCTTTTCCATCCAATTGGCCTTTTACCGATAATATTGTGTGCGTGATGACGTCATGAATGACGAAAGCGATTTGTCGCATATGTTTTGGTGAATCGCAAAAAAAAAGTGCCCTTGAGCCGTTTCCATACATTTTTATATATATATATATATATATATATATATATATATATATATATATATATCGCAAATTCTACCTTTTGGTATTCCAGTAAGCACACCCCAACACCAAACAATCAAACAAACAAACCAAAAATGGAGAGAGTATTCAGGAAGTTAATTGAAATTTGCCAGCTTACTGTCATTTCAATTTCACAAATAATTGTAAGTGTCCGAAATATCAGAAGACGACGGCAGAATGAAGCAGTTGATCATCTCATATAGGCTAAGTAACTTATGCCACGAAGCCCAAAGGTCTGGGAGAGACCACGCAATAATTAAGGCGTTCTGGGAGGAAGTTGTGGAGAGACACTTTACAGAAAGTTTTTTTTTTTTTTTTTTTTTGCCAGTCTCGATATTACACTACACCAAAAAACTAGTTGAGGATAAATTCTTTAAAATTGGGCAATTCCAGCGTTATTGACGTGACATTTGCAGTCAAAACTTGAAATATAAATTCTCAGAAAATGTATTTAATACTGAAACGTCTGTTTATATATCCATACTCCCTTAATAAAGGAGTCCAGACATTAGAACAATATCAGTCTACACATACGTTTTATATTTAATATGAGGGAAATACACAGACACAAAAAACACTTTTAGGTGGCAAAACATTTTTAGTAGGCTAATTCTATGAATCCTATACTGCGCAAAACAAAAGTAGCCTCATACTAAACGGATGAAGAAGGGTCGGCCTCCATAGAACATAAAATATTCTTTTTATTTATCGTGTTCGCATTTATGAGGAATTTAAAAACAAGGTTACGGACGTGAGAGTTCTCAGTTACGGACATGACCGCTCTGAAAGCGACTTTAAAACTTTCACAGAGCACAAAGCCTTTCTTTAAAGTGAATTTCGTTTTTCTATTAATTGTATCTTAATTTTAATCAATTTTTCATCACCCAATTACCTGGATTTATTAAATAAGCAGTAAATATATAGTAGAAAATATATCATCAAGGCCCGTATACGGAAACGGGAGAGAAGGCATTTCTGTCTTCTAGCCTACACCTTCAGCATGGAAAACTTTGCAAAAGGACTTGAAATTCATTGAGTTAATCTCGCTAAATGCTTTTAAATCCAAAATGAAAGATTTAGAGGCAGATGCATTAATATGTAGGCTAGACTGTAAACATTATTTTAAATGCATATGCAATGTTAGCTTTAGTCTTCTGTGTTATTTGTCTGTAGGCCTATGTGTTTGTAGGCTACTGCTGTCTTATCCAGGTCACCCTTGCAAAAGAGGTTCTTAATCTCTTCTTAATCCTGGTTAAATAAAAGGTTAAATAGAGTCGCCGGCGCGTGAACTGGACTCGTCTCATAACCGAAACTCAGCGTAGGCTAATGTGAAAATATCATTTGACACCACATTTATTTGCGTTAAAGTCCTTTTTCTCGACAAAAAGTGTTTCCAAACTTGTTTTTTCGCGACATTTAAAGTATCGACATAGAATTTATGCGCTAAAGTTAAACGGGAAAGGATTGTGTCGACATTTGCAAAATATGATCGATAATTGGTATTTCCATCAACTATATCGGTAAACATTTTGATGCGCTAAACCTTTTTCCGCAAAAAAAAACCTTGGATGGAAACCTGGCTACTGAGGCTCTGGAAGAGCATAAGACGAGTTTGATAGCGTTCAGACGGTAGCTCAGTGGGTAACGCAACAACCTGAGTCTCACTGCGCTTCAAGCGATCCGAGATCGAGTCTCACTGTAGCCAACATTCTGTTGGCCGACTTCATTTATGTTTTACCGTTCTTGATGCTTAAAGGGGGGGTGAAATGCTGTTTCATGCATAGTGAGTTTTTTACACTGTTAAAGAGTTGGGTTCCCATGCTAAACATGGACAAAGTTTCAAAACTGAAGTTGTAAGTTTGATGGAGTATTTCTGTTCCAAAAATACTCCTTCCGGTTTGTCACAAGTTTCGGAAAGTTTTTTTCGAATACGTAACTACGTGACGTCAGAGTGGGCGGAATTTCCTTATACGGGTCTTAAGGCACTTCTCCCGGAAGGGCGCGCGCACAGCTGTAGCCTAGAGCGTACGAGAGCGTCCATCAGACCCAGGGCCGGCGCTAGCTATAGGCAGAGCAGGCGATTGCCTAGGGCCTCGGACTTTGAGGAGGGGCCTCCATAACCGTAACATCCCCTATAGTTCACCAGACGGGCAGAAATACTAGCCTCATTGTTCATTGGATATTGTTGAATTGTCACTCATCTGCATTTAAACCAATTAATGTTTCCGTTTCAAAGCGGGTGCCGGCTTCTGAAAGTGTGTAACGGACACGCATCCATCAGGTGCTGCGAAGCAAAAGCCTAAATAGGCACGCAAAGAAGCACAGCTTGTAATGCAGGTGTTTGAGTTGTCGTCATCTATTTAGGAGTGATTGCAATATATTCTAAATATAAACTTGTACTGTAGATCAGCGTCATTTCTGGAAAAATCATTCACTGCCGAGTTTAAAAGAGCGCGAGCGTCATTAGCGTGCCCAGACGCGACGCTTTGAATTTGCGCGTAGCTACAATGAATAACATCGCGTCGGGAGCTGACTAGTAAAAAAGCTATACAAGTAAAAGACAAGACGTTTGTATTCAAAGTTAAAAAGCCAACACACTACAACATTTCTAAATGTTTCAAATAAAGGATGTGATATTTATGGGTCTATCTTCTAAATTCGGCTGATGATTATTATAGCCTGACATCATAACCTACTTATGCCAATAATATCAGTTTAGATTTTCGTGTCTTACTCTTAACTTGATTTGTGTATAGCATATTTAAGGTAACAATGCAATGCATAATATCATATTTCTTTAATAATATGACAATATCTGCAGTCAATATTCAATATTGATTAATATGGAGAGAAAAATCCTGCCCAAAACGCAGCTATGAAAAAAAATGATAAAAGCACTTATGTTCATCTCCTGAAGTGGTATTCTGGAACTGTGAATAAATTGAATAAAACAGCAAAATAACAATAATAACATCTTCATTAAGATAAAGTACACTTTAAGGCCTTAGATAAAGTTTGATTAATATACATACAGTAGCCTACTGGTAAAAAGTCTCGACCAATTACTATTTTTAATGTTTTTGAAAGAAGTTTCTTATTATGCACAAGCCTGCATTTATTTGATCAAAAATACAGAAAAAGTTGTGAAGACTTTTTTAAAACAACTTTTAAATAATCAAAAAATCCTGAAAAAAGTATCACAGGTTATAAAATAAATATAAAGCATCATTTCCAACATTTGATAATAAATCAGAATATTATAACGTCTTCTGAAGGATCACGTGACACTAAATTCAGCTTTGCATCACATAAATATATTTTAAAGTATAGTAAAATAGGAAAACCATTATTTTAATAATTTAATAATATTTTACTATATATTATTTTACTGTATTTTTGATCAAATAAACCCAGGCTTGATGAGCATAAGAGACTTCTTTCAAAAACATTAAAAATAGTAATGTGTCCAAACTTATCTACTGTGTTACTAAAAATATAAATGTTGTATAAATTAAAAGGTTAGGAATCATATTTGTTTCAAGAGTTTTTTTTTAATTTTATTATTTTATTTTTTTATTGGGGGTGGGGGGCCTCCAACATGAATATTGCCTAGGGCCTCCTAATGTCTAGAACCGGCCCTGATCAGAGTGCGCTGGGCTCTGCTGCGTTGCAATCAAAACAATGGCACCAAAAAGTGTGTTTTTGGTTGCCAGGGCAAGACAACACTGCACAAATGTCCAAAGAACCCGGAGTTAAGGGACCTGTGGATGGATTTTGTTTTTTCAGAGCAGCAACGGAGTTGCGCAATTGTGTTCTTGTTTGTTCCCTTCATTTCGGCGGTAGCTGCTAATAGTTTTTATAAACAAGGCACAGTTCGACGATTTGCAGATCGCCTAATACTTAAAGATGGAGCAGTCCCAACGATAAAGGTTCGCGGAACCGCAGGTACAGTTAATGTATCGATGGAGCATGCGATGTATGGTGTGTGTGTGTGTTTGTGTGTTTAAATACAGTTGTTTAGCTGGCCACTGTAGGTGTCAGTTTGTTTATTGTAAAACTAAATCATGTCCTCATAAACCACGAGTCTGTCTGTTTACAACTCACACAAAAGCTTTGCGCGCTCCCGCCCACACGGCATGCCTCCACCCGCTCGGGTTTTTTCCGGAAAGACTCGGTACAGCCTATTTTTCTTTTATAAATATAATAAAACTAAAGACTTTTTGGAGATATGAAGGATGCAATACTACTCTATAGGTACTCAAGATTAACATGAGATTGAGTGAAACTGAGTATTTCACCCCCCCTTTAAATAGGTAGGCTTACTGTTTATTAGCGAGTTCATTAACTGTTTATTTATTTAATGTCAAGCGTTTGTTTAATTTTCAATGCCACATTAACGTAAATTTGCTACATTCCATGTAGAGCCGCTGCACGACCAAACTGATGAGGGAAATGAAAATAAATAAAAAAAGAAAGCTGATTGCAGAAAATGAAAATAATGATGCTTGTCTTTAATCTGCTAAATTATTGTTTTGTGAATCATTCACGAAATTGAGTTGACTGACAGTGATACCTGGCCATAGCAACGGGAGAAATTTTTCAAAACAGATCCATATTGAACATATCAGAAAAGACAGATTTTGTTGACTTGACAGACTAACTAAATAGTATTACTTTCAATATAAAAACAAATGAAAATGTAAAAGAACACTAAAATTAAGTTGCGCACATTTTAAGGTTTAAATAAAGTGTCGGGAGAGTTTATTTGTTTAAAACAGGGTTGCATTGAGTTTAGAGTTATTTCCTTTGCGATGCAAAATAAGAAACACAGAATCTTATTCTTGCAACATTTTAAACTTGTATTGCCAAAGAAATTTCAGCCAAATTAAACAATTAAAACAGTACAAAACGAAAATAGTCCAAAGCCACATAAATTAAGAACATGCGTTTTTCTTTGCCTCTCTCTCGCGCTTGATCTCTTTTTTTAGCAAGTTTATTTTGTCTCCCTCCCTAAAAAAAAACTGTAACAAATTATTTAGCATTTGTTGCTTCAAAGACAAGCATGCCTTGTTGAATTCACTTTACAATAAAACGAGGTTGATCGCGAATTAAAGAGCTCTGCATCTGCTGTGGCATGAACGCGTTTCGTCGACAGTTCATGTTTAGATAGCCTACATGTACAAAAACATGTACAAAATCAAAAATCTCTTTAGGTAAACAACTTATGGCAGCAGCGTTCAGAATATGAAAATACTTTTTTTTATATCTATATACATTTTTATTACAGATAACAGTGTGGAAAATGTAGTGTTTTACATTCAATAGTAGTAATGAGTTGAGGCGTAATCTATCTATAAATTACAGGAACGTCTGTCTGTCTGTTATTCGCATATTTCTCGAACCGTTAGTCCTATTAATTTCAAACTTGCCAGGTGTCTTGCTACGGGCACGAGTAAGTGCAGTGCCAAGTTTGGCATTGTTTGGATGAGAAATGCAAAAGATATTGTAAAACATACCTGTAAAAGAAGCACTCAGTGGTTTAAAAATAAACATTCTGACATTATCAAACATCTGTCTGTGTTGTGTGTGTGTGTGTGTGTGTGTGTGTGTGTGTGTGTGTGTGTGTCTGTCTGTCTGTCTGTTATTCGCATATCTCTCGAAACGTTAGTCCTATTAATTTCAAACTTGCCAGGTGTCTTGCTACGGGCACAAGTAAGTGCAGTGCCAAGTTTGGCATTGTTTGGATGAGAAATGCAAAAGATATTGTAAAACATACCTGTAAAAGAAGCACTCAGTGGTTTAAAAATAAACATTCTGACATTATCAAACATCTGTCTGTGTGTGTGTGTGTGTGTGTGTGTGTGTGTGTGTGTGTGTGTGTGTGTGTGTGTGTGTGTGTGTGTGTGTGTGTGTGTGTGTGTGTGTGTGTGTGTGTGTGTGTGTGTGTGTGTGCTGTCTGTCTGTCTGTCTGTCTGTCTGTTATTCGCATATCTCTCGAAACGTTAGTCCTATTAATTTCAAACTTGCCAGTGTGTCTTGCTACGGGCACAAGTAAGTGCAGTGCCAAGTTTGGATGAGAAATGCAAAAGATATTGTTAAATATACCTGTAAAAGAAGCACTCAGAAGGTTGTGGTTTAAAAATAAACATTCTGACATTATGTTTTGTGGTTTAAAAATAAACAATAAACAAACACTCTCTGGATGTTAACTAAATCTGTAAGTCACGCTGTTTACTTCTTAATATGTTTATTTAAAGCTTTAATTCTGGTGCTTAATATGTTTATTTAAAGCTAACGCTGTTTACTTCTTAATATATCCTATTATTTAATTCTGGTGCTTAATGTGTTTATTTAAAGTATTTAACAATTAGTATATTAATAACACACAGACAGACAGACGTACCTGTAATTTATAGATAGATTTAATTCTGGTGCTTAATATGTTTATTTAAAGCTACGCTGTTTACTTCTTAATATATTATTTAATTCCGGTGCTTAAAGGTACAATATGCGAGATTGTTTTGCCGCTAGAGGGCGCTACATTCCAAACAACAACAACGGCGTAGCTTGATGACGATGTGAAGGAGCGTGGAATGATGGGAACTGTCGTTTTAAATTCCACCGTGGATGAAAATCAGTCAGACGGAAATCGAAAAATCATGTTCATGGATGAGGTAAAGTTCTATTTTTATAAATGTCGCGTTTAATGGCATACTTTTTGTGGCGAGGGGGGCGTGGTTCAGCGCGGTATGTAATGGGAGAGAGAGAGAAACGAGACGAGCGGGGGGGTGCAAGTAGGTCAAGTGCAAATGACGAACACCTGTGTCTTATTGCAGTGATCGGCGTGGAGAGACCGCTTATAAGCCACGTTGGAACGAGAGAGAGAATGGAGAGAAAATTGGACGCAGAGAAAGAAAATCGGTGTATCCGAGCTCTCATTTTTGAACTGTTTTGTGCCGACGCGTTTGCCACGGTGAATGCGCGTTGTGCCTATCCCTGTCTTCTTCCTTCCTGACTCTTGAACCTCATCACACTTGTATTTGATTAAAATGAATTAACCGCAAGAAAAGTAAGGTTTAATACTATATTGGTTATCATAGATGTTACTGTAGCCTATATGTCGAATTCATTGTTGTGATAACGCGACGCAGTTTTACGTGTTCTAAACAATTGTTGTAAAAGTACATTCGAACATGCCCACATCATTTGTAATAATAATAATTCATTACATTTATATAGCGCTTTTCTGGACACTCAAAGCGCTTTACATAGAAGGGGGGGAATCTCCTCAACCACCACCAGTTGTACATTGTACCCACATGTATATTGTAGTTGTACCCACACATACTGATTAATCTGTATGGATAACACATGCTATTTATTTACATTGCCATAAACACCAGATAAACAAAGTCAATAAACTAACGTTAAACACAAATCTAAAGCAATAATACTTTCCTTAAAAAAACATAACTATTACCGAATGCTACATTTGGAAGATATCAAATTAAGCATGCTTTGTCGACAGAACCAACTGCAATCGGTAAAGAATAGTTCCATAACAGACGCTACAACTACAACTTCCGCATCTGTCCAGGACTCCACGCAGTACACGGTCCGGATATGACGCATTGACTGGCGACTCCCGGCTCACCCCTGCTCTAACGCCCCCTTTCCTTGGTTAAAATCGCAATTTTCTCACGATTTAAAAATAGTTAGAAACATTTGGGATATTGTAAGTAATCAACTTAACAAAATATATAAACTGGCCTTGAGATTTGGGGATATTTTAATGCAATATTCTTACATATTGTACCTTTAATATGTTTATTTAAAGCTATGCTGTTCACTTAATATATTATTTAATTCTGGTGCGCTTAACATTATCGCTATCTTTCATGTATCTGTAGTAAATGCTAATATATTACTGTGTCATGCTTAACATTATCACTATCTTTCACGGGCATGTATCTGTAATAAATGCTAATATATTACACCGGTGTCATGCGCGCTGAAGTTAGCCTATGTGATGTTTAATATGTTAAATAGTTGCCCTGCCTATTCAACAGGAGCTCTAGGCTCAGTTTCGGTGAGACCCTGCTTTGCCATGACAGTGAATAAGTCACAAGGCCAGTCTTTGCAACGTGTTGGTGTCTTCTGCACAAGAGACTTCTTCAGTCATGGTCAATTCTACGTTGCAGCCAGCAGAGTTGGCAGATCAAGCAGACTTCGTATTCTTGCTCAAGATAATGAAACAAACAAAAAGCGCCACTTTCTGAGCAATGTTGTCCATAGAGGGAATGCGCATGACGTCACCGTAGGCGGAAGTCGCTGCTGTTCCGCACACTGAGTGGCAGAAAGACGAGCTGCAGCATTTGTTTACAGCGTGAATGCCGTGAAAAACACACAAAACACTCCTAAAACGGGAAAGAGCTTTGCGATTGACTGTACAACTAGATTTGACCAGAAATCTGAGGTACTGTATATTTTTACAGACTGCAAAAAGCTACAGAAAAGACTACAGGGGTTGGACAATAAAACTGAAACGCCTCTCATTTTAGTGTGGGAGGTTTCATGGCTAAATTGGACCAGCCTGGTGGCCAATCTTCATTAATTGCACATTGAACCAATAAGAGCAGACTGTGAAGGTCCAATTAGCAGGGTAAGAGCACAGTTTTGTGCCGTGTATCAGGATGACAATGCACCAATACACACAGCAAGACTGGTGAAAGATTGGTTTGATGAACATGAAAGCGAAGTTGAACATCTCCCATGGCCTGCACAGTCACCAGATCTAAATATTATTGAGCCACTTTGGGGTGTTTTGGAGGAGCGAGTCAGGAAATTAGTGATGGCCAAATGAAGCTTTTGTGAAGCACTGAACCACTTGAGCCAATTGGTTCGAAAATGGGTTCATTACTCAAAGCTTCAGTTGCAGCGACCTCTCCTGGCGAAAAGCAAGGCTGCAGTCAAATTAATCAGTGAGCAGTATTGGAGAAACTACTTTAGTTCTGAAGCATCTTTGCTAAGATCACCCTTGGATTTTTAACTATATTTCCTTTGAAAACTCTTTGATGCACACGCTAATGCTGAGCATAATGTTCTATTTACAAATAAAAATTGATAAATGTATGTTTTGTGTTATTTAGGAGAGAGTGCTGGGAAAATATGGCATAGGTTGGGTATGCTAGTGTAACTATGGCAGGGGGTGATTTTTGGGATGGGGAACACTCAAAGATTTTATTGATAATATTTGAGGTACATTATTTTTGAGTCGGTTTCTTTTTTTGCTCACAACCTCTCCAGACTTGGAAAACACTCGCTCACAAGGAACAGATGATGCTGGCGAACATAATTTTTTTTTGCAAGATTAAACAGATGAGGGTACACATTTTGATGGATTTGCCAGTACGCCAGTGGGTCTTCTGATCTTGCTACTGGTGGATCAGTCATATACCTCTGCACCTCCACTGTAGCATCTGCTGTGGCATTCCTTGCCCTCCTTGCTTCAGAAGCATCTCTTCCAGAGTTTCCCAAAGGTTAACACCTGAAAGACAAATATGATGATAATTATCAGTACTGAAAGGTTTTAATTTCATCAATTAACTATTTATAACTTTACCTGTGGATGATGGATTTTCAACATTTGCAGGTGCTGGTTGAGCTGATGTGGAGGGCTGTTCTTCTGTAGGTGAATCATGTGATGGTGTGTATCTTATCAGTTGTGAGCATTGTGCTATTAGTCGTCTTACTGATGCCTGTGCCTGTACTTGATTGTAGAATCCTATGGTTTTGAATCTAGGATCCAACAGTGTCGAAAGGGTCAGTGCTGTTTGGTTCTCCGTAGTCTCAAACTTGTTTTGCATCGCTGTCACCAAGTTCTGTCCCAGTAATTTAGCTGTGTTGTGACTTGTTTTTCCAATTGTTTCATACAGGTACTGCATTAACATTTTTGTCATTGGGATAACCTTTGACCCTGACACTCTCTTCTCCTCAGGCAGTTCTACTGTTGCCTGGTAAAAGGGGGCAAGCAATTGCAAGCATGCAGCAGCTGTTTCATAGTCCTCTGAAGACAATGGTCTTACATCTGTTTTCAGCGTTGCAAGAGCTGCCCCCACTGACTGTCTTTCTTCATAAAGGCGTTGTAGCATGAGGAAGGTGCTGTTCCAGCGTGTGTCCACCTCCTGAATAAGCTTCTTCACTGGATGATTCATCTGCTCCTGTACTTCTTTGAGCTTTTCATTTGCCGTTGTGCTAGTTTTAAAGAATGTCACTACTTTTCGTGCCCTTGTGCGTAGGTTTTCTAGGCCAGGAGTTGCATCAAGACTCTTGTTCACCACTAAATTTAGGGAATGAGCAAAGCAAAGTGCGTGTCTGAGATTTAAACTTCTGACAGACGCAACCATATTAGCTCCTGCATCTGTCACAATTGAGGTCACTTTGCCTTCAATACCCCATTCCTCCATGAGTGACCTCATAGCAGCAGAGATGTTAACAGCTGTATGAAGTTCAGGGAAAGGCAGCACTCCTAAAAGGACTGTGGCCAGCTTCACAGAATCATCCACATAATGGCACGTCACTGCTAGATATGCATCCATATTAATGGAGGTCCACATATCAGCAGTCAGGCTCACAGCCTCCACCCTCTGATGGCCTTGGCCTTGGCTTTCTCCTCATATTTCTGAACCACCATGTTCTTAAGAGCCTTTCTGGATGGAAGAGTGTATGTGGGATCAAGCAATGCCACAAACTCCTTGAAGCCACAGTCATCCACGATGGAAAAGGGCTGCGAGTCCTTCACCACCATATTCACGAGAGCCTCATCTAGCTCTTGCTTCCAGTCCACTAAGACAAATAAATAAAGACATAAAGAAATTAAAAATACTTTTATAAAAGAAATTAAGGATTTATGTGAAACTGCATTTAAATGAAGCAGACCTATGAGTCAAGGCAGTCATATCAGATTGTGTAAGTGGTCTAGGTAATATTAATATAATACATAGCCTACCTTGATTTGTGTTCCCATGGCTTTTAGCAGCTCCATGCTTGGCAGTGAAGTGCCTAATCATGGAGGAAGTATTCCCGTGATACTTCAGCTCGGTTGAACACACCAAGCACCGGACCTGTAAAGAAAGCAATTTGTAAATAAAAATGCAATTTGAGTCTATTGATAGCTACTGGCTACACTAATCATGTACATCATTTTACTGTTATGCTACCTTAATATAGACCATAGCTATAGAAGGCTACTGTACTGACAGTCACTGTTGTATAAACTTTACTTTTCCTACTTTACATGTTAAACAGCCAGAACACCCACCTTATCAGGAGCGATCAATTTGAACTGTTCCCACATGTCAGAACGACCTCTCTTCCTGGCTGGTTCCATAATGATCCAATACAAACGCAACACCAACAACTCGACAGCAATAACACACCTACAACGACAACTCTACAAATTGTACATTGTTTAGAGTGGTTATAAAGACTAAAAGGCGCTCAAAACTGTTTCAACCTATCACCTGTCAGAATCGAGACGCGCCGTTCCAGTGAATCACCTGATTGGACCGCAAACCAGTCAGATGATTCATTCAGGCAATGAAGCACTTGCTGCTTCGGACGTCATATGTCACATGATTTTTTTCGCACCAAAGCAAGCTTTGAAGCAGTGGTTCTCTAGGTTTGTAGTTCAGGGTTTCGAAGCACGTATCGAAGCTTCAGCGTCACACTGCCATCACTACAGGAAACATTTTCCTCCACCAGCATCACTTGTGACCTGGCCACTATCCTGCAAGAAGAATGGCTTAAAATCCCTCTGACCACTGTGCAGGACTTGTATATATCATTCCCAAGACGAATTGACGCTGTATTGGCCGCAAAAGGAGGCCCTACACCATACTAATAAATTATTGTGGTCTAAAACCAGGTGTTTCGGTTTCATTGTCCAACCCCTGTATATTCTGCATAATTGGATGTTTTTCAATAAACACTGACAAAAAACTTTACAAGTTTTAGGGCTGGACCATGGTGATATACAGTATAACATTAATGTAAGTGATCACTCGGATTTAGACCTATCTATATTGTATTTATAAAACGTTTACAGGCAAATTTTCTTAATTTATTTCCCCGGTGCGAAATCAGGCATATATAAATGTCAGGAAACACGATTCCTGGCTGCATGTCAATATCCATGGATCACTGGATCTTTGATAAGTTGTAAGGAACACTATATCGAGTCCAACTTTTAGTTTAAACTGATAATAGTTTGTTTTACTCGCGTTTTCGCAGTTTCTCCTATTAACTCCAGCCACGCAGCAGCTCTTCTGCCACTCAGTCCGGCTGAGGGGGGCGTGTTCCGGCGGGAAAGTGACGTTAATGCATTCCCTCTATAAAGAGGTGCTGACACAAGAACAACATGTAATCTTCAAATCAAAAATATAGAAAATAGAAACTATACCTTTAAGCTATAACCTAGACTAGCACAAATGACACACCATGCATTCTTTAAAAATTAAACAATTATTTTTATTGTATTATTTCATTTTTTTCTTTTAACGTGCTAACTCCTGCTGCGTCTGTCTTCCAGCTCCTCCCGCTCGGTCTGGGGTGTAGCGCAGCCACTTCTGTACAGCTTGAGCGAAGGTGTTTGCCGTTGTAAGACGTTGAGTCAAAGCATCTAGAATACAAGTAAAAGTATGTTACTGTGATTTAGTCAATGATTTGTTCAAGCAAGCTGTCATCAAGGATTGGGAGCAGAACATGACATGAACACACTACACTTAAGCCTAGTTCACACTACATGATTTTAAGCCCGATTTGAGCCCGATTTGCAAATCGTTGAGCTCGCCGAAAGGTCGGGTGATATCGCGTGCAAATCGCGGGTGATTAGCACGAGATGAACGCTCGCCAATCTGTTAGTATGAAAGAGCCAACAACGCATCAAAGACGCTCACAGACGCCTCGCAGACGCGTCGCCAAGCCCAGAAAAATATCTAGCATGCTAGATATCCAGAGCTGTCGCGCGACTCAACCTCACGTGATATCATGAGCTACAGCCAATCAGAGCAACTAGAGATTAAACGTACACGTATGCATAGACATAAAAATATAATTACCGATGCTTTTCGGAAGTATATCACTGTTTGTAATCATAGGTTTCGTTTCACTAAAATACTTTTATGAAAAAGGAAAGTCAACTGTATATATTGCAGATGTCCACAATGTTGATGTTCTGGGTGTTTTTTTTTTAAATGAAGTTGTTGAGTGAGTGTATATATTTTCTCAGAGCAAATCATCGCGCAAACAGTTTGCAACTCTGACGTCCTGTCTGACGTCCATATTATCCATATACTTTGTTACGTTGGGCGACGTTCCTCTCGTTACTTAAAGCCTAGTTCACACTACATGATTTTAAGCCCGATTTGAGCCCGATTTGCAAATCGTTGAGCTCGCCGACAGGTCGGGTGTTATCGCGTGCAAATCGCGGGTGATTAGCGCGCGATGAACGCTCGCCAATCTGTTAGTATGAAAGAGCCAACAACGCATCAAAGACGCTCACAGACGCCTCGCAGACGCGTCGCCGAGCCCAGAAAAATATCTAGCATGCTAGATATCCAGAGGTGTCGCGCGACTCAACCTCACGTGATATCATGAGCTACAGCCAATCAGCCGAAGAGCAACTAGAGATTAAACATACACGTATGTGTAGACATACAAATATAATTACGGATGCTTTTCGGAAGTATATCCCTGTTTGTAATCATAGGTTTCACTAAAATACTTTTAGGAAAAAGGAAAGTCAACTGTATATATTGCAGATGTCCACAATGTTGATGTTCTGGGTGTTCTTTTTTAAAATGAAGTTGTTGAGTGAGTGTATATTTTCTCAGAGCAAATCATCGCGCAAACAGTTTGCAACTCTAGTTTCTGTCTGACGTCCATATTCGCGTGTTGTGTTCTTCTTCCCTGGGGAATGGTGCACGTGCTGTTTCGCGTCATTTTCGGTTCCTTTTATCACGTGATTTTTCGTGAGAAAACGTGGTTTGTGGACAAGATAGAATCGTTGGGTGACAGAGTTGTTGTCAACTTGTTTAGTGCGTTACCTCCTGTTGCAGATCAATCACGTTGTGTCTTGTGGTGTGAACAGCTCAACAACTTGAACAGAACCGCACAGTTCAGGCCGACGTTTTAAATCACGTAGTGTGAACTACCAGTTACTTGAAAAACGATGCTGATTAATGATCTGAAAAAAAAAGAACAAAAAGTAAATCACAGTGTCAGTAAACAGCAATTTAATTCAGAATCATCCACTGCCCTGATTATTTCCCCACAAAGCAGATGATAACAAAAATTTATTTTAAACTGCAAAGGTTTTTCTAAAGACTGAACAATTTTTATTCATGAATAATAGACTCTGTTCACTATATTTAAGTACAAGATATACCTATATCACGTCACATCACTCAATTTTCTGTCACGTGTGCTATAATGTCTGAATGGAACATAGGCTATATTTCCGTGATTGGGAGTGGCAGCTCCACCTGCCACGCAAAGATTTTACCCCCTCTTTCATCTTGCCATCTCATAGTTAGGTAAATCATTTTATATTTCTGGGTAGAAACACATTTTTGTTGAGGCTGCATAAGACGGACTACATTCAACAGTTGACACCAGGCCTGGTTGTCAGGCGCTGTAATAACAGTGCGCGCGTGGCGCGCGCGCATACCCACGCTCAGAAAAGGTGCAGAAGATCATCAAAAACGTGATATCGCATAAGCACTAGTATAAAACGACTGTTATCATTTCTGAATACAATCACAATGGAGTTACAAAACTGTATCGCACATCGCAGCCCTGCTCGAGGATTATTAATATTTTGGATTTGTAGGCTATTACGAGATGGTCTAATCTGCATTTCCAGTTAACGTTACAACTCAAAACAGTTCTGCATTGAATAGAGTAAAAGTAAACCATGTCTTTTGTGTAATTCTAGCCCGCCACGGTCACCGCTGTGGGGCTAGATAGAGCACTATGCTAGCGTTGGTTCCGCGCGGTGTTCTCCGGCGGTCAGAAGAAATAGCGGTGCTGTGTTAATAGATTTCACGGCACTAGCAATGGGTACAGGCATGTATTTTGAGCTAGCTGTCACAAAAATAGACTGGACCAATGAGGTTTTGCTAACTTTATAACCTAGAAGAGATCGTAGGCCTTTTGGCAGATTTTGACACATTGGTAAAACAAAAATCTATTTCAGTGACTGCAGCACTGCGTCGGTTACTACCTTAACCCTTTATGACCTGCCATAGAACAATTCCACCAGAGTATATCTTTGTATTTTTACATGCTGTTGTCATTCTTTTGAGCATTTTCATATGCCATACATCAAAATAATCCGTACACTCCCAATTTGAAGGCTATGTTTGTAATAAATCAATAGTAACTATATAAATATCTCAAAAGTGCAATAAACAAAAAGAAAAAAAAGATAATAATTTTTTTTTTCCATATTTTATTCAATACAAAAAAATGATAAATGTCAACTTGTCAATGAGAAAAACGTGCATAAAACAATTTAAAACTATACAGAATTTATTTGAACTGTTTACATAAATGAGTTTTTAAGATACACTCATTTTTACACTCATTCAAAAAAAGGCGTGTACTTTCATTTAGACCTAACGCTGCGTGTGTGCGCGCGCGAGTGTGTGTGTGAATGTCCTTGTATTTGTGAATGTCTAAAGGAGAAAGAAATGATAAAATAAAGCAATGGTAAAAAGACAATAATGATATAAGGAACATATAGCAAATGGGAGTCAAACGGAAGTCAAACGCATGGTCACGCATGGTCAAATGACGCAGCGTGTGACGTCACAACATGCGACACACCCGGGGGTCATAGTGCACAGAACGTGAAACGTCAATGAGTCATCGGAAGACGTAAATATCAATCGCAGATCTACAGAACATGTGTGCAAAGACGTGCAATGCATTTTTGTGTTTTTGTTTTTTTGTAAACGCATATTACGCAGTTTGTACAGACTGATTAGAGGGTGAAAACAACGCAACATGGGCATGTTGGAGGCTTGATCTAAACATGTTACATCTCTGGTTTTGTATGCAAAAAGAATGATTGAGCTAGCCATTTGGTTTCAGTTTCTATAGGCTTTTAAACAGACACACGCAAACGGGAGCGCCGGTGCTCCCGTCGGTCTTAGAGGGTTAACCATCATGTTAACGATCAACCTAACAGTATTTGATTTGGTAAAATTCATTCATATCGAACATTAAGCAAGCTTACCTGTACGCTTGTGCCAAGGTCCAGAAATGAGCTGTGTCCAGTGCAGTACGTTGGTGTTGATCTCCCGGTCAACCAAAAATCGATGTTTCCCTTCAAGGGAACTCGCGTTGCGTCGAGATTCACGCCATGGGAACGCTTTGCGTGATTGCCTCATGAAGCACTTGTAAAATCAGTCCAATGGCGTATAGGTGGGTGACGTCATGGCAGGAAGCTATAAAGCGCACCCAGACCAAACATTGTCAACTTCTGTGTCTTCAGCAAGCGCTCTGTGTGAATTTGTCTCTGTCTATTTATTGTTGTTTGTCCACAAGCATATTATATATCTAGACAGGAATATAATGGCGAGCAAACAGCATTTTGTATCGTGCGTTCCTCCCTGCCCTCGCTTCATTACGAGTGGGGATACACCCGATTTATGTGTTGTTTGTTTGGGAGTAGAGCATGCTCGGTCAGCTCTAGTAAAAGGGGGCTGACAGTGTTCATTTATAAATTCACGACGTGTTACATATGCACTATCGAGAGTTTGAGCTCTACTCCTGTTGGCTTTCTTCTCGAGGGAAGAAAGTCAATAATGATTATTTGGCTCGATCTCGCGTTTGCTGAGGCAGTGCGTAGATGACGTGTCTGCAATAAAGATTCTGTTACTCGATCTCGGATATCGCGTGTGCTAAGGCCGCGCGTTGGTTATGGGGCTGAATAAGAGTTTAGTGGCTCGGATCTCGCGTTTGCCGAGGCAGCGCGTGGGTCTGCATCTCTGCAATAAGAATCTAATGGCTCAGATCACGCGTTTGCCGAGGCAGCGCGTAGATTATGCTTCTGCAATAAGAATCTAGTGGATCAGATGATCGCGCGTTTGCCGAGGCAGCGCGTAGATTATTTGTCTACATCTCTCCAATAAGAATGCAATATGCGCAGGGAACGGAGCAGACGTTTGGCTGCATTTAATTTTTGAGAATTGAATATGATCTCTGAGGAGTTAGATGTTTGTATTAATATAGTATTTAGCCTTTCATCCAGACTGTGTTTACTTGTCTGGTTGATCTTTGGCTGCATGTAATTCTGAGGAAATAAATGGTGAAATTCCTGGGGGGAAATGGATAACACCTCACTATATATATCACAATATCTCCCTTCGGTGCTCTCAGGGGCCGTTCTGCCAACCCCATCATCTCGTGCGCTCGTTCCCTCTTCAGGGAACCGAGGTTACAGTCGTAACCGAGGCGATTTTCAATCATATTTCCCTGTCAACTATATATCGATGCATTTTCAATCATATTTCCCGGTCAACTATATGCCGACGACTCTTCAACAACAGCGTCGTTTCCGGGCAACTATAAATCAATGACTTTTCAACACATTCAGCGATCGCCCGATAAACCAAATATCAATGCTGTTGTTATCAATGTTGTTCCAATATTGTTGCCATCAACATTAATAACATCAGGTTTTCATGGTGATTCAACATTTATTTTGCACTGAAATTTCAACATCAACCATAATGATGATTCAGATGGAAAAACAATAGTATCATACATTTGATTTTGAGCAGGAGTGAGCTGAGTCTCGAAAAATTTCGAACTGGAACATTTATGTTCCTATCATTATAAACTAAATGTAGCCTACTCACAAATTCAAAACCTAATGCTACCCTTAACTTAGTTTAGCTTTACGTTAACATAAATTTGAATTTGAGTGGGAGTGAGCTGAGGCTCGAAAAAATGAGACTTTGGAACATTAATGTCCTATCATATGTTAGGCCAAAGTAAAGTGAACACAGTACATTACATATTTAATGTAAATCTGTTAAAGACATGTCTGCGTTGTAACGTTAACGTTAAATTACTAGTTAATTGTCCTTGATGTGGGCCTATAAATTACACACATGTAAAACTCGGGTTTAAATCAAGTGTACTAAGAAGGTAATACATTAAATACAGAAACGCTATTAATATTAAAAAACTGACCAGTATTGATGTGTAGACATTTTGAAATCCACCTGAAAACCCTCTCGGATTTGTGCCCGCCAGGTAAACTGATTGAGCGCGCAAAACCGCCTTTTATATCCAGGGGGCCGTACTACGGTCCCTTTCAAGCCGTTTTTCAAAATGACAATCTTCATTGATACAACACAATTAACTACAACAATCCAACTAGAGCTAAAAAACGAGATGCACGTTAGTGTAGAAGTATAATGTAAACTACTGACATTGTAAAGGAAATAGAAACATTAACGGTCTTAGTATAGGGGTGATTATATAATTAGGGGTACATTTCAGATCAACAAAAAAATGAAAAAATCAAGTGTGCTTTTTTGCAAAATAATCTAATTGTTTCCATAATATACCCCCATATTGTTCTAAATTCATTAGTTGGCAAGCTTAAGCTTGGATAACTTTTTAAATATTTAAATGAAAATAAATATTTGGTTCATTGTTTTTGTCAACTGTGTTACAGACAAAAATGGTGTCATAAAAGACATAAATGAAGTACTACACATATGATAAAACATTTGTTTGAAAGTTATGAAGAGTCTATTCACCAGGGGTTTTGAGGTTGTCTGTCTAACTTATTTAAAAATATGAATTTTAAACTGAATAACGGATATTCTTTGGTATAGTATCATCAAGGATGGATATTTTTTCAACATAATTCTCCATTACACTGAATTTAGAGTTATTAAACGTCTTTATGTAATACTGTTCACTCTAGAGATGTCCTTTTTATATTTTTTTATAAAATTTTAGCCTACATTTAAAGATTTATGACACAAAAATCACACGTAACACAATTTACAAAGTAACACGGTTGACAGGAGTAACACGGTTGACAGGATGCATTACGAGAAAAAGAGAAACCTTTAAAATAAAAGCTTTTTACTTTGACAAGTGTCAGCAACAAGTAATTAATTAACTCTTGAAACAATGAAGAAGAAATTTCTGGCAGATCTTCACTGTTGTTCTTCTGTGTGGGTGCTGTGGGCTCTCAAGGAGGAATTTCCTATGCAGGTTTTTCATGGTGTCATTTAGGAACCTTTTATGTTTCTTTATCTTTCCTCTTGTTGTTGTCCTCTTATATTTTTCAAAATTCTTCCTGACACTACAGCTGCAATTACCTGTCTAGATTTCGGGTGTTTGGTAGAGGCATACTTTTTGCGGATGTTGTCCACTAGGGCATGGTGGAAAACTATAACATTCTGTGCACTTTGGAGATAATAAAGATTTTGCTGAAAAGCAATGGAATGCTCTGCTAATCATATGTAGTAAAGTCTAGTCAGAGTGTAATGATTCATTCAGTGTAATATATAGATAATATAATTGTGTTACGATTAGTTAAATTAATCCCTTAATGTGAATCACGTTTTTATAAAATAACTATTACTATGTAATTACACTTGTTCATATTTTACCATCTCATTCCTGTGTTATAACAATAGTTAATGAATTTTTTTATCAACAATACTCAATATAGGAATAAATAATAAAACATGCCAACAATATAGGAATAAATAATAAAACATGCCAACAATAATGCCCTATTACAACCAGTACTTCTGTGGAATTCATTAGTATGTTTACCTTTGAAGCTTGGGGGAAATGAGGAAGGTCTGTGTGCATTGGATGCTTTAAGGCATTCCAAGGACATTTCAAGTAAACTCAATTTGAGGTAATGGATTTGGAGTTCAACTGGCAGATCTGGAGTATTTGTAAATCGAACCAAACATCAAAACTTCAATGACGAACAATGCATTATGTGGAAATGAAACATTACAATGCACTTCAAATCAAAAATAAATTGATAGTCTGATTTTGTATTTACTGCATTTGCTAGTATTAAATAATAGTCACTGTATATTCATATGAAAACAACTACCTGAACGGGATAAATCTTTAGGTGTAAATTCCCTGAAATCATATCTTTAAATTATTTAGCAGTGATTCTAATTTGTTCTACCACAGTCTTAATCAGAAGAGAATCAGAATAGGATTTATTACTAGCTTATTGATTGTTTATTTATAGTAGTTTTCACTTTACAAGGAATAAGCTTTGGTGTTTCGTGCAACTAAAGAAAATAACAAAGTACTGCAATAATCAAGAAGATAGTGCTATAGGATAAAAAAAACCCTCAAAACATATAAAATATACATTTAAAAAAGTATACCAAATATATACTAAATGTCTTACAATGACTGTTCCCGCAAAGCCATTAGTCATTAGTCCACACAAGTCCAACATGTAGTTTTTAAATTGTCCACACAATGGCCAATGTAAGTTTGATTAAAAGACCAAATCCACAGATTTTTCTATAGCATACGTTAAGTGGTCCGTGTAGCCATCAGTGTTTGGGCCATTGACAGCGCTTGTCTGTAGATGTCAACACCAAAGTCTAATATAAAGGGGTCGATGTTGACCCTTAGACGCTCCTCAATTGTCAGCTGCAAATTCTGTGGAGCTACTGGAAGCTCAACCACAGCCTCTGGGTCTGGTGCTGCAACAGGTCCTTCCCAGTCTATTCCCCAGTATGAAGCATCAATCTGTAGAAATATGAAAAATATTTGAAGAATTAAAAAGTTCAGCAGCCTTGTTTGACCGTGTGTTGTATACAGCAAATTAGTGTTACCTGCTCAAGATTGTCTGGGTGTTCTATGAGCAGACCAGCCACCCATAACTGCTGTGGGGACCTATTTCCCTCCGTTGAGAGTGGATGCCTGTCCCACATCCCGATAAACTCCTGAAGATGCCAATTTAGTCTTGGCAGGAAGACATGGTGAAGACAGATAATATGTAGATCTTCATCAGGATCCAGCAGACCAACATCTTCAAGGTGCCTGAATGTGGCATAGTAGTTGCAGACGAGAATGCACCACACAAGCCCGCCAAAGGGGGGGTGGGGGTGGGGGGGGGGGATGGATGTATGGAAAAAAAAGTTGTACAGTAGACTATCACGTGCCGTTTGAGAGTTTGAATTCTGTCACATTTAAAAGCAACAAAAGCGTTATTTATGGTTTGAATCTCGTAATAATATTAACAGAATATCAGAGCTGAAAATTTGTTCCATATCAAAAGTAGCTCTCTGTCTTGTCTGTCTTGTCTGTCTAGTTACTAGTGTCCTCCAGTGGTGTAGTCTAGTTTTTTGTAGTGAGTATACTGTGATATACCAGCCACCCCCCCCCCCCATTTACTTTTTAAAAACTTGTGTGATATTCCTTTAAAATTATGTTTTAATAGATTTGATTATTATTAGAGATAACTCGAGGGAATTATGAAAGAAATTGCATAGTAATATAGATGTATCTTACTATGCAATTTCTTTCATAATTCCCTCGAGTTATCTCTACAAACATTTATTTTGGTGGGTTGTAAATTAAAGATATTTGAGCTTCTGTGTCTTTTAATAAACTATTATTATTATTATTATTATTAGGCCTACTTGAAGTATACTCTACTGTGCAATAGTAATATATTTCTGTTATATTTTCTTCAAGTTATACAAAACTTTGATTTTGACAGGTTGTCATGAAGACTTTAAAGTTTGTGAGTGTGTATATGATACGAATGAATGACAATAGTTTTATCAAATGAAATGGTAAAATTCTTGTGAAGTGACTCTCATAAAAGCTCTGCAATGAAGTTCAAATGTGTGCATGTTCTCCTCATAGATGCTGAAAACACCACGAGATTCACGCGAGCGTCAGTGTGTAGTAGAGCACACGTTGAGCGCTCATTCACAGAAACACGCAGAACATTCAGAGTTTATTTCAATAGCAGTCTTTTTGAGCTTTAATTTTCATAGACACTTAGTACATATATCGAGATTTGATTCATTGTATCATTACTTTTGATTTATTAATTCAAAAATGGCCAAATTGCGTGACGTTCCGCTTTACAGTAGGCTAAGTTATTTAGTTGCTGGATTCCGCGATTCGATCATAGGATTCGATCCGTGTCACTGCGCAAACACAGACGTCACGGCGGGGTGAATTTATGAATGAAAATTCTTTCACAAAACGACGTTGTTACGAATCCTCACGCTTTTTAAAGTGTGTATACGGAGATCTTTGACAAGAAAAAAAATACAGCACAGAAGAATGTCATATTTAGCGTGAGATTGAGGCTGAATGCATGACTGTCACGCCAGATGCGTGAGAGTTGGCAACCCTGCCATTAAAGTAACACCAAGTAAATTTTCCTCTTCGGTCGCCCTACTGGTTGTAAACGAAATTGTCCATTGCCGCTGTCGTAAATAATTTAGCCTACCGTCGCACGCACGCTCGCTGTTTATCCAGCTTTAGAATGAACGATGTCCACAGACAAGGTAGAGTATGTTACATGATTTCATGAAAGGATGATGTATTGCAACATTAGAAACGAAGAAAAACTAAATAATGACTATTGTAGCGCTTGACGTAAAATTTTGTAGTTCTTTTTTGTGCACGGGTTCCTACCCGAAACCCGAAGTTACATAGTGCCAGTAAAAGCGATACAGACCACGTCAGGCTATGGCAGAAGTGTCATTTAACTTATTTTAAGTCGATGTACCATCACAAGGGTCTTGGAAATATATTATGAAGGTTGAAAAACTACATAGTGTTACTTTAATACTTTTAATTGTAAATACATAAGAGGAATATTACAGAGTTATGCTCATAGAAAGAAATACATAAATTGAAAGAAATTGGCTTAAGACAAAGGCACCCAAAGTTGCGGACTGGGTGGATATAATGGATATAATGATATAATGCATTTGTGATGGTCCCTCACTGATGGAAAACCTGGATTTGTCTTCAAGACTTTACAAAATTACAAAAGTAGTATTAAACATTTAAAGGGTTAGTTCACCCAAAAATGAAAATTCTGTCAGTATTCACTCTCCCTCATGTTGTTCCAAACCTCTATGTGTTTATTTGTTCTGCTGAACACAAAGGAAGATATTTGGAAGAATGTTTTAATCAAACAGATCTCATTCCCCATTGACTACCATAGTATGTATTTTTCCTACTATGGTAGTCAATGGGGAATGAGATCTGTTTGATTAAAACATTCTTCCAAATATCTTCCTTTGTGTTCAGCAGAACAAATAAACACATAGAGGTTTGGAACAACATGAGGGAGAGTGAATACTGACAGAATTTTCATTTTTGGGTGAACTAACCCTTTAATATGTTTGAAATAGCAGAACAAAACATAAAAGAAATAATTGTCGGCCAATGCAGCTGTGCTCAGGAATATATACATATACGCATACACCGTGTAAGTATTATTACATTAAATACATTTTGTCTGTGACATACCTGGAAAGGGACGCATGAGGTTGTTGTGTAGGGGGAATGCAGAATCACTAACTATCACATGTGGGATTTTGACTCCTGTTCCAGGAGATTGGCTGGTGGGGGCAGGTTCAGTTTGTATTCAAGAAGCCTAGAACCAAATCGGCTCTCCTTGAAGACACCACCATAACTTTCCCGTCCGTATCCCCCCACATCCACCATGGTGAAGCGATACCTGGCGTCACAAGTAGCCATCAGAACAATGGAGTGTGCGCCCTTGTAGTTGTAGTAGTCGCTCCCGCCGTGCGGTGGTGCTTTTATGTTGACATGCTTTCCGTCCACGCTGCCAACACAGTTCGGAAAGTTCCACAGTCGCCAAAAATCAGCAGCAATATTTTCCCATTGGGCGACTGAAGGACAGGGAAGAAACTCTGGCTGCAGTGCTTTCCACAAAGATTTACATACCTCGGACACTATGGAAGACACTGTGCTTGACGACAGTTTGTAGCTAGCTGCTACAGCCTGTTGGCTTCCACCTGAAGCTAAAATACGAAGGGTGATTGCCAGTCTCTGCGTAATGTCTACAGGAATACTGTGCGTACACTGATGTACTGTACGATAAATGGCTGCACACGACGAACCAAATCATCGAATCTACCGGCCGACATTCGAAATATCTGAAGTGCATTTCCTCGTCCATGTCTCTCAGTGGCCGGACAAGCACAGAAAATTCACCCTCCTTCTGCCTCAATCGGTTCACGGGCCGCATGTACCATCTCCTCTGACGTCTTCTCTCGTTTCTGCCCTTTAGTTTTAGTATTTTCACTAAAATTAACTGCTTTTCCACCTCGATAAGCTCCAACTCCAACATGATCTGCTCTCTTTCAGTTGCCATTGCTTGTAGTAACCTAAACTTAAAACAGTCGCGAGGAATCTAAACACAGTGGAACATTAAAACCCTCCGCCGCCAACTAGCGTTTCGGCGCTGTACTGCAGAGCAACGCAGACCTAAACGCAGAAATATAAATGCTCATGACGGCGTCGCCTACGTGCGTAGCCTACGCCGTACTCTACGATGTACGCTCGACGCAGAAGTATAAATTGGCCTTAAAGGTCCCCTGACATGGGGTTATTTTATTATTTTATAATGTTTCCTGGGTTGCCCTTATAATGTTAGTATGTTTTTTAGATCAAAATTAGTCATAATTTAGAAATAAAAGGCAATTTTCCTAGCCTGATTTTAGCCTCTGATTTGAACACTCTGTTTGAAGGGGCGTGTCTGCAGTGAGACTCAGTGTAACCGCCCACTGCTGTGATTGGCTGACATGCGTGCATATGAAATAGCTACATGTGAAAGTCTCTCGAATACTTTTACTACTGCTGCTATTATACGTTTTTACTAATACAGCTATCGAGATTAACGAATTGTGAGAAGTTTTTAAAGTATTTAGATCTATTCCCATCACATAAAATGTGTGATGAGCATGGAGCAAGCAGATGACAGTCTGTTGTTGATCGCGAGACAACGCAATTTCTGCACTCTCTCTAATGCTTTCACTAATGCAAATTCAAACAGGATGATGTACATACAGTAAGAGCTTCGTTGTGCAGTAACGTGCGTCATTGATTTCATAACGAGTTGTCCTGATAAACTTGCGCTGTGTGGAAAAATGTTCTTTGATCGATTTCTGTATATAATTTGTTCACAATTTAAATAAGATTATTTTCATCCTACTAAAAGAAACGATGTGAAGGTGATATTTTAGTCACTGGCTTGACTTACTGATGCATAAACAGTATTGAACGATTTTGAGAGAAAGATTACCTGTCTGAACTTGAATTGTTGCTTGGTAGCTCGATGATTTATTTTCAGACGTTCATCGAGGCCAGCTCTGTATTGTCCCAAGTTGAGGAAACAGTCCTCAGTGAAATGTTTGGACCATCCAAAACTTTGGGAAGTTGTGTCGGCGCATTTCCAGAGAAAATAAAATTAACCCATTGTTTCTTCAGAGGCTCGGATGAAGGAACTAAAAAATACTGTTCATTTGTACATCCAAACACTGATCAACTGCCATGCTTCGCTCGTTTGCAAGCCATTATATCTCTCTATTTCACTTTTGTGCTTCGATTGGTCACACGCCATGATATCTCTCTCGAGGATGATAAACTAAAATCGTGCGCGCGCACCGCGCGTTCGTACCTCCTAGCTCGTTTTCTCATGGGCGGGTCAAAGTCTCTTTGCGGCCAAAGCAGAGAAGGGGGAGGTAACATTCCCCCATATGACGTCATATAGGGGGAGATTCAAGATCAGCCCGTCTGAGATCTCATTTTCTCACAGGCAGAGAAAGATAGCCAAAACTCAGTTTACACCGACTGAAATTTCTAGACACGAGGGGACCAAATACAGGCTAGGGGAACTAATATTAATGTTAAAAAACCTCAGAAAGTGAAAATTTCATGTCAGGGGACCTTTAAGTTTGAAACAAAGTGAATACCAAGGCATGCCGAGTCAATTGGGTAGCTGAAAAAAGATTCATAGTTTTTAAAGAAGTGACAGAGAACCTTGGGAGTCCGAGTTTCACAAGAAGAAAGCAAAATATTTCTCACAATGAGAATCCTTCCCCCTAAGGAAAAACAGTTATCGCCTTTACAGCAAGAAATCAATGTTTGTCCATCATTGTACTGTCTGTATTGCTGACATGTTCCAAGTTCATCAGTCACTGGTCCAGAGAAATGGAGCTGTTTGAGAGGAGAGGAAATTGATATTTTCTTCTGTTTTGCCACTCTCTGCTTCTCATGGATGCGCCTAACAATTTGCTGCACAGGATTTTGGGGCCTCCGTACAATCTTTTTAAGTTTACCTAAATATGTTTCGAATGGGAAGCAGGAAATGTTATCCAAAGGACCAAAGTTCCGTGCATCTTGGGCAATGTGAATCAAAGAATGGATGTTGTATCCAATAAATTCAAGGCCATAAATAATGCCAAAATCTTGGACAAATTTTTTCAAAATATCTTCAGCATAGTCACAGTTTTCAGTGCACAAATCAGGACTAAGAAGAATTCTTATCGATACAGACATAAGTATAAAGTTTCTATACATTGTATCAGGTATATTTTTAAGCAGGACAACAGGACCAGTGTGAAGTAAAAACTGCCTTAATTCAGTTGCTTTCCACATACTAATTTCTAGAAGAGACCTTGGTTTCCTAGCGAAATTCCTCGGTAAATACTGCCTGACAGAAGCCATGAATGCAGAAACCGTAGTGAGATTTCTAACAGACTGTCTGCATTTCAGAGGCCCTTTAACCAAAGATAAATTAACTAGCGCATCACCCCCAAACACACAAGGTGCATATAATCAAGCACAAAACCTGAGACTAACCCCACATCTAACTCAGACAGGGGTGAAACTCCTCCTTGGTGCTCTTCATAACCCATTTTCCTAAATGTCTGATCAGTCCTTAGCTCTGCAGACAACTCAGGAGAAGACATTCTCCTATTTACATGGACACCTTTTTGAGTACAGTGCTCACATGCGTAATACCCGTTGTGACCCTTCACACATTTGAGGAACGCACGTGCTAGAGCATCACATATGAATGCATCAGGAGCAGCAACTGTGAAATGCACATCATTATACTGAATACCCTCCTGTACAACAACTTTTTGAATAAATTCATTTAAATACTCTTGCACATTTGATGGTTTTGTCACACCTGAGTATAAGCCAATCACAAAAACATTTGAATTTGGGATCTCCTTAATCCTACCCAAAATAGGCCACAAACTTACATTGTTGCTGCGGAATAAAGGTAGACCATCAATATTAACTCTAAGCATAAGAGTGTCTGTCAGATCTCTCAGATCAAAATCTAAAGATGCCAATTCTGCCAGAACTGAATTCCTAATTCCAAAAATGATAGTATGTTCCTCCTGCTACATTTTTGGCATCAGACTTGCGGTCTGTGGACATTAGAGTTCTAGCATCCAATGGCACATTAAGGCCTTTTTGTCTGAGAATTTTCAGAAGAGCAGACAATGCATTTTGAGAGATATTGTATTCTACAGCCAACTCTGAAAGACCATTTGTGTCATCTAGTGTGTCTGAAGCCGCATGTTCTGAATCAGAACATTCAGAGTCCAGGTCAAAGTCACTGGTTGTCAGGATTCCAGCAGATCCACACTCTCCTCCCACTCATTCACTCACTCCTCCCACTCACTCATTTACTCGTTCACTATCACCTGAGTTCTAATCACCATCACCTGCACCTCATCATCCCACCACCTTTAAATACCACACTCACTCTCACACTCATTGTCTGGTCTCGTCGTTACATTGACTCTCAGACTCTCCATGCTATACCAAAGACTTACCTGCTACTTACCCGCTACTCACCTGTCCCTATTGGATTATCTTCTTCATCGTCTGCCATCTTCAGTTCCAGGCCGTCCAACTGCAACCCTTTCCAGTGACTGTCCATCATCATCTGAAAGAGAGACTCTTGTTATTCCTGTGGCTAAGTCTTTCCAATTATCATCTGTCAGAATACTCACCATAACTCCGTCTGCTTCTGCTGTTCTGAAAATAAACACTATTTCACTTACCGACTGTCTGTCTCCTGTATCATCCGTGACAGAAGACCAGACCACAAAATGCAGAACCCAACGGAGCCCGGAGAAAATCCATCTCCTGATCCATTCCTGGAACTTGTACAAGCTGTTCGTCAGTCTTTACTTCCCTCACCACCAGCTAATCCGCCTATAATTCCCGAGGATATCCTTCAGTCTGCCCGCCGACAACCACTTCCGCAAACACTCGCTGCTTCGTCAGCTGCCTCTGCAAGTCCCATGGCCCAACCAGCGACATACTCCGGTGAGGCGGAGGATTGCAGCGGTTTTTTACTTCAAGTTTCACTATACTTCCAGATACAAGCTCATAAATTCACCAATGATTCATCTCGCGTAGCTTTTATCACCTCACTGCTATCCGGTCGAGCCCTCCAGTGGGCTCAGTCCTTGTGGAATTCTGATTCCCCTGTGATTAAATCACTACCAAGTTTCTGCCAACACTTCAAAGAGGTTTTCGGACAGACTGCTTCGGATTTGTCTGTACATGATCAACTGTTTAATCTCCGTCAAGGCAAATCCTCTGTGAGCACATATGCTCTCCAATTCCGCACGCTGGCGGCATCAAGTGGTTGGAATGAAACTGCCTTGATCACTGCTTTTCGTCATGGTCTCAATCCGAACATCAGACAACTAGTTGTGGTCTACGAGGATTCGTTGGGACTGGAAAATCTCATTCAAAAAACTCTAAGAGTGTCTCAACGTTTGACGGCCTGTGAAACGCTCACGACCGCTGTACATCCTCCGCCCACGGCTCCATCTGTCACCCCTCCAGCACCAGAGCCCATGCAAGTGGATTCCACACATCTCTCTCTCACGGAACGTCAGCGACGCATCCAGAACCGTCTCTGTTTATACTGTGGAGGTAACGGGCATCTCATCGACACCTGTCCCATTCGGCCTCAACGCCCAGCGGTGAGTACAATTCAAATTCCACCCAAGATTGCTACCCTGAACCGTACCACAGTTCATCTACTAACCCCTCTTGTATGTGTCTCTGCACAAGCTCTCCTCGACTCTGGCTCGGCGGGGAACTTCATATCGACGCAACTCCTCCAGAAACTAAATATCCGTAAACTCAAAAGTCATCAGGACCTTCGCGTACAGACTATCCAGGGTAAGCCGCTGGGCCGAGGTCGAATTCGTCACGTTACTCCCACACTGACGCTCCGCCTAGGATGTCTACATTCGGAGGAGATTTCCTTTATGGTGCTGGAGGAGTCAACTGCTGAGCTCATCCTGGGACGCCCTTGGATGATCCAACACCAACCTACAATCGACTGGAACTCTGGGGAAGTCCTTCACTGGGGAGAACAGTGTTTCCATTCCTGCCTAGCACCGGTTAAGAAGGTCAGCCAAGAATCCTCCATGGTATACTCACCTCCTGAGGGAAGATCCGAGATTTCCGTTTGTTCCACCAGTATCGAGAGCCCCGAGGTACAACACCAGGTGGAAATTCCAGTGGAGTACAGGGCGTTCCAGGACGTTTTCAGTAAACAGTTGGCAACCAAACTTCCACCTCATCGGCCATGGGACTGTGCTATCGAGCTGCTACCTGGAGCTACTCTATCTAAAGGCCGTGTATACCCTTTGTCCATCCCGGAGCAGAAGGCCATGGAGGAGTATGTGGAGGAAGCCCTCGAACAAGAGTTCATTCGTCCATCTACTTCCCCTGCCGCTGCCAGCTTCTTCTTCGTGGCAAAAAAGGACGGAGGCCTACGGCCGTGCATTGACTATCGCCATCTCAACTCTCAAACTGTAAAATTCAGCTATCCCCTTCCTCTGGTCCCAGCAGCTTTGGAACAGTTGCGTGGAGCCCGAATCTTCTCGAAACTTGATCTCCGCAGTGCATATAATCTGATCCGAATTCGTCGGGGTGATGAGTGGAAGACGGCGTTCATCACTCCCTCTGGACATTATGAATACCGGGTAATGCCTTTCGGGCTGTCCAACGCCCCAGCAGTCTTTCAGGGGTACATGAATGAGGTCTTCCGAGAATATCTAAACAAGTTTGTGGTGGTCTACATAGACGACATACTCATTTATTCCTCATCTCTCTCGGAACACCATCGCCATGTCACTGCTGTCCTGGAAAAGCTGCGAGCTCACAAGCTCTACCTCAAACTTGAAAAGTGTGAGTTTCATACCCCTTCTGTTCAGTTCCTGGGCTACTTCATCGACCAACATGGAGTTCGGATGGACCAGAGGAAGGTGGAGACTATCCAGAACTGGCCTCAACCCTCTACGGTAAAAGACCTCCAACGTTTCCTAGGATTTGCCAATTTTTACCGGAGGTTTATCAACAACTACAGTCACATCAGTTCTCCATTGACTTCTTCTCTCAGAGGCCGGCCCAAATCTCTGTCCTTATCGCCCGAAGCCATCTCAGCCTTCAAACGCCTAAAGGAAGCCTTCCAGACCGCCCCAGTTCTAGTTCATCCGGACCCAGAGATCCCTTTCGTTGTGGAGGTGGATGCTTCCTCCACCGGAGTTGGGGCGGTCCTGTCACAGCGGCAGGGTGATCCTCCCAGACTCCATCCATGTGCCTTCTTCTCTAAAAAGCTGTCCCCGGCGGAGCGGAACTACGACATTGGAAATCGAGAACTGCTCGCCATCAAGTTGGCATTAGAGGAGTGGAGACACTGGCTGGAGGGAGCAAACCATCGGTTCGAGGTCATTACCGACCACCGCAATCTGGAGTACCTCAGAGAGGCTAAGAGACTTAATCCCCGCCAAGCCCGATGGGCACTCTTCTTCACACGCTTTGACTTCCTTGTGTCCTACCGACCCGGTTCTAAGAACTGTAAGGCAGATGCTCTATCCCGTCTGTACCATCCGTCAAGTGAAGACACTCTCCCAGAACCTATCCTCCCTCCAGCCGTGTTTGTAAGTCCAATCGTCTGGGACATCGACCAGCAGATATCCCAAGAGAACCGCCTTCATCCCGCTCCGCCGGGAGGTCCAGAGGGGTGTGCTTTCGTACCACGTCACCTTCGTACGGCCCTTCTGGACTCTGCTCATACCACTCCGGGCTCTGGACATCCAGGTAGCAGGCGTACCCTCTCGCTCCTCAGTAATCGGTACTGGTGGCCGACCATCTCTCAGGATGTTGCCCGCTACGTCAAAGGATGCTCAGTCTGTGCCGTTACCAACACTCCCCGAAGACTCCCAGAAGGCAAGCTAGTCCCTCTTCCGCTTCCACGTCGTCCATGGTCTCATATCGGGGTAGACTTCATGACGGACCTGCCCAGATCTAACAACCATACCTGCGTCTTCGTGGTCGTGGACCGATTCTCAAAAGCCTGTAAATTGATCCCCTTACCTGGACTCCCTACACCACCGATCGCCTTTGCATGCCGCCGAAAGCCCTCTCACTCACGAATTCCGAAACTTCGGCATCCCAGAGGATCATCAGTGTCGGAAATCGGGTTCCTTCAAGTTTTGTGGTCAAGAGTTTGCGAAGCCTTCTTCAAACTTCTCGAGTAACTGTAATCTTCTCTGGATTACCATCCTCAGACAAACGGCCAGACGAGCGAAAGATTCAGGAGAATAGGACCGTTACCTGCGGACTTATTGCCACCAGTACCAGGACAGCTGGAGCCAGTACCATTCCCGTGCCGAGTAACTGCCAAAACTCTCTTCAACAGTCCACCACCGGTCTCACCCCCTTCCAAGTAGTCCTCGCTACAATCGCCTCTCTTCACCTTGTCGTGACCCTCGACGGAACCAGCAGTAAACTACTGGTTCCTGCAGAGCGAGGGTATGGACTTCGGCTCACGTGCAATCTACAGCACAGTGCGGAGACACAAGGACAAAGGCGGATCGTCATACGTATCGAACCATCTCAGTATGTGGCAGACAGTAGGGTGTGCTTTTCGACCCGGACATGCGCCTCCGCCTGCCTTGATGCCGAAAGCTGATCCATCGATACATCGGTCCCATTTACAGGCAGAGGCAGCTGAACGAGGTCACCAACAGACCTCAATCTCCCTCGACAGTACCACCAGCATGGATTTCACCCTCATCTCCATTGTGTCCCTGTTGAAACCATTCATATGAACCTGTCTTCTCGTCCTCCAACAGAACCTGACCGCGGCCATCGAACCTCCTCCTCCTATCCCGGTAGAGGACGAGTCCATAGACAGATCCGGCACCATCTTGGATTCTGCGCGACAGGTCCTCGCTGGAGTTTCTAGTGACTGGAGGACTATATAACGGTCCCTGATGAACGGTCGTTGGGTTTCTTACGGGACCGACATCCTGCCCAACACTCCTTCAACAATTCCACACAATCATCCGATCGCTCAGCTCTCCAGGCCCCGTGGCAGACCTCGATCGTCGAACTCATCCTCTTCGCTAGTCGTCACGAGTCCCGCCTCGGAGGAGGGGGGACTGTCAGGATTCCAGCAGATTCCACACTCCTCCTCCCACTCATATCACTCACTCCTCCCACTCACTCATTTACCTCGTTCACTATCATCCTTGAGTTCTAATCACCATCACCTGCACCTCATCATACCACGACCACCTTTAAATACCACACTCACTCTCACAACCTCATTGTCTGGTCTCATGTCGTTACATTGACGTCTTCTGACTCTCACATGCTATACCAAAGACTTACCTGCTACTTACCCCGCTACTCACCTGTCCTATTGGATTAATCTTCTTCAATCCGTCGCCATCTTCATTCCCAGCCTTCCAACTGCAACCCTTTTCCAGTGACAGTCCTTCAATCATCTGAAAGAGAGACTCTTGTTAATTCGGTGCTAAGTTTTTTCCATTATCATCTGTCAGAAAAACTCACCATTAACTCCGTCTGCTTCTGCTGTTCTGAAAATAAACACTATTTCACTACCGACTGTCTTCTCCTGTAACATCCGTGACACTAGGTATTGTCAGCAAACCCATTTTCAAAACCTCAAAAATAAGTCTTGTCCAAAGCATCATAAAAAATGTCTGAGGGATATTCATTTCTACATTCTCTGTTACATCCACGTCCACAATTATGATAAAAATCCTCCAATGGTTCATTATAGGCCTATCCAACTTAAAATGCTGTTGTTCAAATTCATTCTGTTGTGAAACAGAGAGAAAATGTTCAGAACTTTTGCAGCTATTTTCCTTCTCTTTTGTTCTCTGAGAATGCTTCATTCTTTCCTGTAAGAAAAAAACATATGAACTTTCAAACAGTTAAAATAAAAAAACTTTACACTTAGCTTTCTCTGTCATCCATAATTCCATAATTGATTCCCCTGTGATTAAATCACTACCAAGTTTCTGCCAACACTTCAAAGAGGTTTTCGGACAGACTGCTTCGGATTTGTCTGTACATGATCAACTGTTTAATCTCCGTCAAGGCAAATCCTCTGTGAGCACATATGCTCTCCAATTCCGCACGCTGGCGGCATCAAGTGGTTGGAATGAAACTGCCTTGATCACTGCTTTTCGTCATGGTCTCAATCCGAACATCAGACAACTAGTTGTGGTCTACGAGGATTCGTTGGGACTGGAAAATCTCATTCAAAAAACTCTAAGAGTGTCTCAACGTTTGACGGCCTGTGAAACGCTCACGACCGCTGTACATCCTCCGCCCACGGCTCCATCTGTCACCCCTCCAGCACCAGAGCCCATGCAAGTGGATTCCACACATCTCTCTCTCACGGAACGTCAGCGACGCATCCAGAACCGTCTCTGTTTATACTGTGGAGGTAACGGGCATCTCATCGACACCTGTCCCATTCGGCCTCAACGCCCAGCGGTGAGTACAATTCAAATTCCACCCAAGATTGCTACCCTGAACCGTACCACAGTTCATCTACTAACCCCTCTTGTATGTGTCTCTGCACAAGCTCTCCTCGACTCTGGCTCGGCGGGGAACTTCATATCGACGCAACTCCTCCAGAAACTAAATATCCGTAAACTCAAAAGTCATCAGGACCTTCGCGTACAGACTATCCAGGGTAAGCCGCTGGGCCGAGGTCGAATTCGTCACGTTACTCCCACACTGACGCTCCGCCTAGGATGTCTACATTCGGAGGAGATTTCCTTTATGGTGCTGGAGGAGTCAACTGCTGAGCTCATCCTGGGACGCCCTTGGATGATCCAACACCAACCTACAATCGACTGGAACTCTGGGGAAGTCCTTCACTGGGGAGAACAGTGTTTCCATTCCTGCCTAGCACCGGTTAAGAAGGTCAGCCAAGAATCCTCCATGGTATACTCACCTCCTGAGGGAAGATCCGAGATTTCCGTTTGTTCCACCAGTATCGAGAGCCCCGAGGTACAACACCAGGTGGAAATTCCAGTGGAGTACAGGGCGTTCCAGGACGTTTTCAGTAAACAGTTGGCAACCAAACTTCCACCTCATCGGCCATGGGACTGTGCTATCGAGCTGCTACCTGGAGCTACTCTATCTAAAGGCCGTGTATACCCTTTGTCCATCCCGGAGCAGAAGGCCATGGAGGAGTATGTGGAGGAAGCCCTCGAACAAGAGTTCATTCGTCCATCTACTTCCCCTGCCGCTGCCAGCTTCTTCTTCGTGGCAAAAAAGGACGGAGGCCTACGGCCGTGCATTGACTATCGCCATCTCAACTCTCAAACTGTAAAATTCAGCTATCCCCTTCCTCTGGTCCCAGCAGCTTTGGAACAGTTGCGTGGAGCCCGAATCTTCTCGAAACTTGATCTCCGCAGTGCATATAATCTGATCCGAATTCGTCGGGGTGATGAGTGGAAGACGGCGTTCATCACTCCCTCTGGACATTATGAATACCGGGTAATGCCTTTCGGGCTGTCCAACGCCCCAGCAGTCTTTCAGGGGTACATGAATGAGGTCTTCCGAGAATATCTAAACAAGTTTGTGGTGGTCTACATAGACGACATACTCATTTATTCCTCATCTCTCTCGGAACACCATCGCCATGTCACTGCTGTCCTGGAAAAGCTGCGAGCTCACAAGCTCTACCTCAAACTTGAAAAGTGTGAGTTTCATACCCCTTCTGTTCAGTTCCTGGGCTACTTCATCGACCAACATGGAGTTCGGATGGACCAGAGGAAGGTGGAGACTATCCAGAACTGGCCTCAACCCTCTACGGTAAAAGACCTCCAACGTTTCCTAGGATTTGCCAATTTTTACCGGAGGTTTATCAACAACTACAGTCACATCAGTTCTCCATTGACTTCTTCTCTCAGAGGCCGGCCCAAATCTCTGTCCTTATCGCCCGAAGCCATCTCAGCCTTCAAACGCCTAAAGGAAGCCTTCCAGACCGCCCCAGTTCTAGTTCATCCGGACCCAGAGATCCCTTTCGTTGTGGAGGTGGATGCTTCCTCCACCGGAGTTGGGGCGGTCCTGTCACAGCGGCAGGGTGATCCTCCCAGACTCCATCCATGTGCCTTCTTCTCTAAAAAGCTGTCCCCGGCGGAGCGGAACTACGACATTGGAAATCGAGAACTGCTCGCCATCAAGTTGGCATTAGAGGAGTGGAGACACTGGCTGGAGGGAGCAAACCATCGGTTCGAGGTCATTACCGACCACCGCAATCTGGAGTACCTCAGAGAGGCTAAGAGACTTAATCCCCGCCAAGCCCGATGGGCACTCTTCTTCACACGCTTTGACTTCCTTGTGTCCTACCGACCCGGTTCTAAGAACTGTAAGGCAGATGCTCTATCCCGTCTGTACCATCCGTCAAGTGAAGACACTCTCCCAGAACCTATCCTCCCTCCAGCCGTGTTTGTAAGTCCAATCGTCTGGGACATCGACCAGCAGATATCCCAAGAGAACCGCCTTCATCCCGCTCCGCCGGGAGGTCCAGAGGGGTGTGCTTTCGTACCACGTCACCTTCGTACGGCCCTTCTGGACTCTGCTCATACCACTCCGGGCTCTGGACATCCAGGTAGCAGGCGTACCCTCTCGCTCCTCAGTAATCGGTACTGGTGGCCGACCATCTCTCAGGATGTTGCCCGCTACGTCAAAGGATGCTCAGTCTGTGCCGTTACCAACACTCCCCGAAGACTCCCAGAAGGCAAGCTAGTCCCTCTTCCGCTTCCACGTCGTCCATGGTCTCATATCGGGGTAGACTTCATGACGGACCTGCCCAGATCTAACAACCATACCTGCGTCTTCGTGGTCGTGGACCGATTCTCAAAAGCCTGTAAATTGATCCCCTTACCTGGACTCCCTACCGCCTTTGAAGCCGCCGAAGCCCTCTTCACTCACGTATTCCGAAACTTCGGCATCCCAGAGGACATAGTGTCGGATCGGGGTCCTCAGTTTGTGTCAAGAGTTTGGCGAGCCTTCTTCAAACTTCTCGGAGTAACTGTAAATCTGTCATCTGGATACCATCCTCAGACTAACGGCCAGACTGAGCGAAAGATTCAGGAGATTGGACGTTACCTGCGGACTTATTGCCACCAGTACCAGGACAGCTGGAGCCAGTACCTTCCGTGGGCCGAGTACGCACAAAACTCTCTTCAACAGTCCACCACCGGTCTCACCCCCTTCCAATGTATCCTCGGCTATCAATCTCCTCTCTTCCCTTGGTCTGGTGAGCCCTCGGACGTACCAGCAGTAAACTACTGGTTCCAGCAGAGCGAGGGGGTATGGGACTCGGCTCACGTGCATCTACAGCAGGCAGTGCGGAGACACAAGGACCAAGCGGATCGTCATCGTATCGAACCATCTCAGTATGTGTCAGGACAGAAGGTGTGGCTTTCGACCCGGGACATGCGCCTCCGCCTGCCTTGCCGTAAGCTGAGTCCTCGATACATCGGTCCATTTACCGTGCAGAGGCAGCTGAACGAGGTCACCTACAGACTCAATCTCCCTCGACAGTACCGGATTTCACCATCATTCCATGTGTCTCTGTTGAAACCATTCATTGAACCTGTCTTCTCTCCTCCCACAGAACCTGACCCGGCCATCGAACCTCCTCCTCCTATCCCGGTAGAGGACGAGTCCATATACAGAGTCCGCACCATCTTGGATTCGCGGCGACGAGGTCCTCGGCTGGAGTATCTAGTGGACTGGGAGGACTACGGTCCTGAGGAACGGTCGTGGGTTCTTCGGGACGACATCCTGGACCCAACTCTCCTTCAACAATTCCACACCAATCATCCTGATCGCCCAGCTCCCAGGCCCCGTGGCAGACCTCGTCGTCGAACTCATCCCTCTTCGCAGTCGTCAAGAGCCGCCTCGGAGGAGGGGGGTACTGTCAGGATTCCAGCAGATCCACACTCTCCTCCCACTCATTCACTCACTCCTCCCACTCACTCATTTACTCGTTCACTATCACCTGAGTTCTAATCACCATCACCTGCACCTCATCATCCCACCACCTTTAAATACCACACTCACTCTCACACTCATTGTCTGGTCTCGTCGTTACATTGACTCTCAGACTCTCCATGCTATACCAAAGACTTACCTGCTACTTACCCGCTACTCACCTGTCCCTATTGGATTATCTTCTTCATCGTCTGCCATCTTCAGTTCCCAGCCGTCCAACTGCAACCCTTTCCAGTGACTGTCCATCATCATCTGAAAGAGAGACTCTTGTTATTCCTGTGGCTAAGTCTTTCCAATTATCATCTGTCAGAATACTCACCATAACTCCGTCTGCTTCTGCTGTTCTGAAAATAAACACTATTTCACTTACCGACTGTCTGTCTCCTGTATCATCCGTGACACTGGTATTGTCAGCAAACCCATTTTCAAAACCATCATAAAATATGTCATTGTCCAAAGCATCATAAAAAATGTCTGTGGGATATTCATTTTCTACATTCTCTGTTACATCCTCGACACAATTATGATAAAAATCCTCCAATGGTTCATTATAGGCTGATCCAAATTAAAATGCTGTTGTTCAAATTCATTCTGTTGTGAAACAAGACGAAAATGTTCAGCAACTTTTGCAGCTATTTTCCTTCTCTTTGTTCTCTGAGAATGCTTCATTACTTTCTGTAAGAAAAAAAGCATATGACTTTCAAACAGTTAAAATAAAATAAGCTTTACACTAGCTTCTCTGTCATCCATAAGTCATAATTGACATCATCGTAAAATCGATTGATCAGTGTTTTTCAACCGCGGAAAGATGTCCATAAAACAGCTGGAGATGTCACGTCAAGTTACATTTACATCAGGATGCCTTTTAATGACCCAGCACGCATGTTAGTTGGACTTTACGGAGCCCCTAAAGGGACGTGGTGGTGGAAAAAAATTTAGGATGGGAGAATTTTTTTTTTTAATCTTTTGCGTTCCCTCGCAAAACTTTTGCGTTCCCCCGAGAAACTTTGCGTTCCCTCGCAAAACTTTTGCGTTCCCTCGCAAAGATATTTACGTTCCCACGCAAAAGTTTTGCGTTCCCTCGCAAAGTTATTTGCGTTCCCACGCAAAAGTTTTGCGTTCCCTCGCAAACATATTTGCGTTCCCACGCAAAACCTGTTGTGAGCTCGGACAGACACTTCCTGTTTATTGTCCCGCTGGCAGTGCTTCAGAGCTCCGTACGTTAATGGAGCGTTTCATAGTGTTTGAACTTGGACTCAAATATAAAGAAATGCGGTCAAGGAGTTCAGTGAAGTTGGCAATATATTCAAATAGGCTATTCAAACTTCCCGGATCAATATTCTTGAGCTAAACGTTGTTCAAACACAAATGACACTATTTACAATCACAGTAACCTAGACAACGAGCTAATTCTCTTCAAAACGAGCTTTATAATATAAATTTATCTCTAAACAGCCGATTGAGAGACAAGTCCAAATAAGGGGCCGTATGCAAAGTGCAAATCCCCGAACCCTTCTGCACATTTTATATTATTAAACATATTCTATCTTCACTATGACACAATAGCTACTGTCGCCAAATTTAGTTCACACATCACCGCTTTCCAGCTGGTTATACTACAATACTTAGTTTGATTAAAAAATGCATATAATTTTTATGCTTTTTTATTATGAAATAAAATCAATAACTTCACACTGTTATACAGTGTAATGCCATCGAAATTCAGTAATGCATAAGCTATGATTGCAACAATTATGTTAGCTGCACACAGTAGCAATATAATTTGTGTAAATACTAGGCCTACTTATTTTTTATGTGCAATTACTTCCCATACTAGCTTTCCTGTAGCTCAAACAGTATAGCGTTGGTCCTTGCAATGCCAAGGTCCCATGACCTTTGATTCCCAGGGAAGAGCAAGAACTCATAAGAATGTAAATGTACCTTTGGATAAAAGCGTCTTCCAAATGCATAACTGTAACTAATGTTGTATAACCAATATTAGAGCAGTGATGTGTGAACTAAATTTGGTGTGTTACAGTGAAGTTATTGAATATTTTTCATAATATAAAATTTGCAAAAGCAGTGTAGTATGACCAGTGGGTCACCATTGATGTGTAAGCTGAATTGGGTGGCACTAGAGTTTGTAACATTAAAGTTAATGACTATTTTTGAATGTGAGTTTATGCTGTAGTCGTTTTTTGGGTTATATTGCACTTTGCAGATGGACCCTTGACTTGTCTCTCAGCCGCCTGCACATAAAGATCCATTTAGCCTATTATAAAGCTCGTTTTGAGGATAATTAGCTCGTTGTCTAGGATACTGTGATTGTAAATAGTGTCGTTTGTGTTTTAACAACGTTTAGCTCAAGAATATTGATCCGGAAGTTCGAATAGCCTATTTGAATATATTGCCAACTTCACTGAACTCCTTGACCGCATTTCTTTATATTTGAGTCCAAGTTCAAACACTATGAAACGCTCCATTAACGTACGAAGCTCTGAAGCACTGCCAGCGGGACAATAAACAGGAAGTGTCTGTCCGAGCTCACAACAGGTTTTGCGTGGGAACGCAAATATCTTTGCGAGGGAACGCAAACTTTTGCGTGGGAACGCAAACTTTTGCGTGGGAACGCAAATAACTTTGCGAGGGAACGCAAAACTTTTGCGTGGGAACGCAAATATCTTTGCGAGGGAACGCAAAAGTTTTGAGAGGGAACGCAAAAGATAATAAAAAATAAAAAAATCTCCCATCCTAAAATTTTTTCCACCACCACGTCCCTTTAGGGGCTCCGTAGGACTTAAAATAATTGCCATAGAGAGGAGTATTTTGCTAAATATGATGACTATATTACACATTTATTATATTTTTACCTATATAATTAAAATATTATAATGGTTTTATTATAAAAAAACGCATTATATTTAATTTGAGTTAGTTTTAACCTTTAATAATAATAGCCTTTAATAATAAAATTTTTATTTTTTGGGGAACAATTAACATAACACATTAACGTATCTACTGTACCTGATATGTATCCAAAGGAACTGATATTGAATCAAGATCAGAATCAAATCACAAGAATTGAATTGAAAATTGTGAATTTTTATTAAGCAATAATAAAAACAGCATAGCAGTCATTGTACCAACATTTTACATGGTTACTAAACTTAATAAAATTAAGTTTTTAATTGCATACTCTTTATACTCTATCTATACTCTTATACTCTTCCATCATTAATGAATAACTAACTTACACAGGAACAAATGAGTAACACACTATTAACATTCTAGTAACTACTGCTAAGTAACTAACAAGGAACTCTGATTAATGATATAGCATAGTAAATAATAGCACTCAATTGAATGTGGTAGTTCACTATTAACTACTCAATAACTGCTATTTTTTTCATACCTCCCAGAGAACTTCTAAGAACTACTATAATTTGCACTAACTAAAGAAAGGAAAAAAGAGCATAGGAATCCGCGGAGATGGTGTTAAAGCTTCTCAGATCTCATAATTCAGTGGAAACTATTTGTTCTTTGACGAAATAGAGCTTTATTAAAGATTTATTTAAAATGAAACATTTGAGAATCCAAATATTTCCTTGAATGTGCAAACTTTTAAAATAAAAGCTAAAATGGTATGGCGCTGTTCTGTGATCACAAAATTATCCGAAAAATTAATAAGTCCTGCTTTCAATTTGGGTGTTTGATGTGCACATCTTAGGCCTATATAAAGTAAGAAAGTGCTGCCATTGTGGGATTTATATCGTAAAACAGTGGGGAAATTGTAAAGCTGGTGTCTCAACTCCAATCAATTTGTTATAATACACAGTTGATGTATTAACAATTATAAAAAAAAATAAGAATGTTACTATAATAGCGTACAGATCGAAAATTTGGTCAAGGCGCCAGAAATAGGCTAAGGGAAAATGGCGCGATTCTAACTGAAATTCTAACGTGACAAGAAGCTTTTGTTTTCAAAACACAATGTTAACCAAATTTGGTTAAAATTATGTTTTGAAATGTATTGAATTAACATTTCAATTTTTAAATGCAGTTCTTACCAGATGAACTACATTTCCCATCTCATCATTGCACTCAGCTGTTCCTTATCACTTATCATTACACTCAGCCAATTCCCCATTATCATTGTCGATTCCCTGTGTATATAATCCTGTCTGTTTCAGTATGTGTCACGGAGTCCTTGTATGTATCACGCTACTTCTGTTGTTCCAGTTTCCTTGCTTCTTGTTCTGTTCCCGTGTATGTTTGGATTGCCTTTTGGATTTTGACCCTTGCATTGGACTGGATTACGATTTTGGATTACCCTTATTAAACTACTGCTTTTGGAACTTACCTCTGTTTTCCGTGTGTGGTTCGTGATAGAAGGACTCCGCCATGAATAGTTCCAGCAGTAGGGGGTTCTGGTCCTCTTCCCCAGCCACCGTAGGGGAGAGGTCGCAATCCGGAGAAGTGCCACCGCGTATGAACATTTTCGAATGTTTCGCTCTGTGGGCTCATATCACGAAGGAGACCGCAGCGAGAAAGTTACCCGAGGCTCCTTCGAGAGAAGGGAATCATTCGAGGGAACTCATCTGGCCAGGTTTTTGGGGACCCGCGAGGTCGCAGGAGAGGAGAGGCCAGAGGTGAATCCCGGAACCACTCTCCGCTTCGATCACTCCTCGACCCTGAGCTGGTGATGTCCAGTCCAGAACCCCATCCGCCGCTGATCTCATCCAACACGGAATCAGCACATCGCCGTCAGAGACGGCGGAGGAGGGGTAAGACCTCCAGCCTCCTCAAGTGCCCGGAGACCGTACCAGAGACTGTTCACGTCAGCCACACCGAGCCTTCGCTTCACGTCAGCCACGCCGAGCCTTCGCTTCACGTAAGCCCCGCCGAGCCTGCGCTTCACGTAAGCCCCGCCGAGCCTGCGCTTCACGTCAGCCACGCCGAGCCTGAGCTTCACGTCAGCCACGCCGAGCCTGCGCTTCACGTCTGCCCAGCCAGAGACCGTTCACGTCACGTCTGCCCAGCCAGAGACCGCTCACGTCACGTCTGCCCAGCCAGGACCGCTCACGTCACGTCTGCCCAGCCAGGGAACGTTCACGTCACGTCTGCCCAGCCAGGGACCGTTCACGTCACGTCTGCCCAGCCAGAGACTGTTCAGGTTTTGTCTGCCCAGCCAGAGACTGTTCATGTCCCGCCAGCCCAGCCAGACTGTTCGAGTCCCGCCTGCCCAGCCAGAGACTGTTCGAGTCCCGCCTGCCCAGCCAGAGACTGTTCGAGTCCCGCCTGCCCAGCCAGAGACTGTTCGAGTCCCGTCTGCCCAGCCAGAGACTGTTCGAGTCCCGTCTGCCCAGCCAGAGACTGTTCGAGTCCCGTCTGCCCAGCCAGAGACTGTTCGAGTCCCGTCTGCCCAGCCAGAGACTGTTCGAGTCCCGTCTGCCCAGCCAGAGACTGTTCGAGTCCCGTCTGCCCAGCCAGAGACTGTTCGAGTCCCGTCTGCCCAGCCAGAGACTGTTTACGTCCCGTCTGACCAGTCAGAGACGGATCTGGATATACCCATTCTCTCAATCGGAGGCATATTAATTCACTATTTGGAGCGTTTAGCTCGAATCCTGGATGCGCCTGTCTCGCCTGTTCCAGAGCCGGAGCCAGTGTCGCCTGTTCCAGAGCCGGAGCCAGTGTCGCCTGTTCCAGAGCCGGAGCCAGTGTCGCCTGTTCCAGAGCCGGAGCCAGTGTCGCCTGTTCCAGAGCCGGAGCCAGTGTCGCCTGTTCCAGAGCCGGAGCCAGTGTCGCCTGTTCCAGAGCCGGAGCCAGTGTCGCCTGTTCCAGAGCCGGGGCCGCCCGAGGGGTCTTCGCCGCCCTAGCCGCCCGAGGGGTCTTCGCCGCCCAGGCCGCCCGAGGGGTCTTCCCCGCCCTGGCCGCCCGAGGGGTCTTCACCGCCCTGGCCGCCCGATGGACTTTGCGTCTCGCCCTGGCCTCCCGATGAACTGTGCGTTTCGCCCTGGCCGCCCGATGGACTTTGTGTTTCGCCCTGGCCTCCCGATGGACTTTGTGTTTCCCCCTGGATGCCCGATAGACCTTTTGTTTTGCCCTGGTCCCCGGTTAAACCCTCACCCCTTGTTCCTGTCTCCCTTCATGGACCTGGCCCACCTTCCCTCCCCCTGATCCTCCACCGTTCCACCTCCCTCCTGAACCTCTTGTATTGTGTTTTGTTTTTTTTGTTGTTGTCGTGGAGCGTCTGGTAGCCGCTCCGTAGAGGGGGGGTTATGTCACAGTGTTGGGTTTGTGTTCCTCTGATGTCCACTAGATGTCCTCCTTTCCCACGGTGTCCCTCACTTATGAACTACATTTCCCACGATCCTTTGTCTCATTTGAAATGTAGTGGAAATTTTAATATTGATTGATTAATAATAGACATCGCATTGAAATATCATATGGTCTCTGTATTCTTGAATTACGAATTAGGAGAATACGGGGGTCGTTCCCACACCTTCTGCTGAGGGAAGCAAAAGGTCATTTAGGTCGTAAATGAAGGCCTTTTGGCTTCTCAGGAACAAATAACCATTTGACCTGCCTAGGAGGTTTAGAAACCAGTCCAAACCAGTTAAAGATAGACCTTTTAAGGAAAATTACAGAAACTGGGAAGGAGGGGTTTACGATGACAAAGAATCTGTATAAAATGTTCATGTTTTGTGGAATCAAACAGGTATTCTGTTTCCAAGCTGGGTAGCTGCGGTTTGTGAAAAGAGTCCTCAAAAAATAAACCTTTTCTCTTTATTACAATTTGCCTCTTGAAAGTTTTCTTACACCTATTGATGCTGTTTTTATTAACCTCTGAAAATTGCTGTTACAATAAGAGTACAATTTATATACAAATCATAACCAAAGAAAAGGTTCACAAAGGTAACGAGAAAAGAACTAGACAGTGCCAAATCAAAGAAAGAAACAAAACCAAAACCAGTCTTGCTAATTATAAACGAAACAATTTATAATCTGACTAAATTGACATTCATCAAAAACAAAAGATCTTCAGCGTCAAGAACGCCATAAATAAACTACTCTTACTGCAAAACGAAAAAAAAAAAGAATGGCATGTGACGCTAAACTAGTGTTCTATACACAATTGATAACTCAGTGTAGCACATGTATATAACGTGATATCCTACTGTTCTTTCTCTTCCCCGTTAAATAACAGGTTTAACAACCAGACCAACGGCAAAATACTCAAGAGAAAAGACGACCCAAATGGGCTTCTAAGTTCTCAAAGAACACAGTTTCTCAAATGTTAAATTGGTACAGGGCAAATATGTGTCACAAACAAATCAAAGTGGAATCTCCCGTTTCCACACAGGTCCGCTCTTTATAGGCGCATAGTGCGCCCCCATTGGTGGAGCCGCGTTGCAGATGCTATGTACAAAAACATACTATCTGGTCATTTTTTTTATGTTCATTTTAATGGTTAATGTACAAGCCATGCCATGTTCTGTGAGATACAGAAATGTAACATCTGTACTGTTTTTTTTTTTTCATTTGGCACAGTGGCAGCTGACTTAAAGCCATTTATTGTTATAATTCAAAATAACTGACAATTCATAAAATTTGTATTCTAGAACTTTTAAATAAAGAAATTATATGAAAGAAATATCATAAATCTCTGTATTTTACATTTATGTCAGTTGCTGCTTTAAGTGTTTGGCGTGTTTGGGTAACCTAATGTGGCCTGAGCAGGTGATTCACCAGAGCCTGCCTGATTTCTAGAGTCGGAGCATCAGGTTCATCCCGGGTGTGTCCCTGAGGCTGTTGAGGAGCTGGATATAACTGTAATGCTGCAGGTGGTAGCTGCTGTTTTCCCCCCTCACATATATTATGGAGAATGCAGCATGCAGCCACTACTGTAGGCATGAAGTCATGATCTATGTCACACATTTTGGCCAGGACAAGCCATCTGGTTTTTAGGTGTCCAAATGTATGTTCAACCTTCACACGGATGGTGCTGAGGTGCTCATTGAACAATGTTTGTGCTTCTGTCAAATTTAGACCTGTGAAGCCTTTCATGACCCAGGGTAGTAGCGGGTATGCAGGGTCACCAGCAAGGAGTAGAGGCACTTGGACTCCTTCAATTTCCAAACTTCCGTGGGGGTGTTTTGCCGGATATCTGGAAACAGTGTATATATATATATATATATATATATATATATATATATATATATATATATATATACTGTGGCAGGCCAATACTCAAGAAAGGAGCCCATGAGCAAATAAGTAGGTCCCAGCTGGGAAGAATCATCAATGATGAATACTTCCACCTGTGCACCCTCCAAACGTGGAACCACACACAGCTGTAGCCAATAATGGTCCTATTGAGATCACTATAAATCTGTGATCTCTGCTTCACTAAACAGACAATGGTCCTGGGTGCATACAAGCTCAGGGTGAGAGAAGAGATTCCTGGGAGCTCTAGAGTGAGACTGGTTGAAGAGAGGAAAGACCCAGTTAACCTTCTTATGCCTGTTTGACCAACTTTGCCTTTGTTTTCTCTCTTCCCCTGCAAGGAGATCTGGAGTTCAAGTGGATGGTGAAAACGCAGCTGTAACAAGTACCCCAGAACGGGAAGAACCTAAGTTCCAGTTTTGATCTCTTTTTGCCATCATCTATATATTTTGTGTTTAATAAAATACACTTTCTGTTGACGCCACCCCTCTCTCTCGTGTGGTTGAGTTTTGGGGCAACTAAACCCTCTCCTATCTTTGCATACCTGTCACAATACATACACGTGTATATATTTCAGCTGTTGCATTTTTAAAGACATAGCACCCACAACACTTAAGTGTGTGTGTATATATATATATATACACACACACACACACACACACACACACACACACACACACACACACACACACACACACACACACACACACACACACACACACACACACACACACACACACACACACACACACACACACACACACACACACACACAACCCAGGGTTATGACAATGGAGCCAACATGTCAGGGAAATTGAAAGGCGTGCAAGCTCAGATTTTAAAGCAAAACCCGCTTGGTACTTACTCCCCCTGTGCTTCCCATACCGTCAGTTTGGTGGGTGTACACATGGCTCAGTCATGCCCCGAGGTCTCAACATTGTTTGGCAGTGTTAATCGCCTATACAATTTCTTTAGCGCTAGTCCAGAGCGATGGGCAAGCTTGAAATAAATAACTGGATGCTCTCTTCATCTCTGACGCTCGATGGGGTGGCCGGATTGCTGCGGTACGAGTCGTAGCAACTCACCTCCCCTCTATTCTGGTACACTACAATGTGTATTAGACACATGCAGCCTTACAAATGATGCCAAGTCTGAGGCAAAAGGTCTAAAACAATATTCCGACACATTTGATGCAGTTGTTCTTCTCACTGTGTGGGTAAAGGTACTACAGTGCATGGAAAATCGTAACCTGGTTCTTCAGGCAGGGGATATTTCTTTGGACATCACCGCACTACAAGAGCAAAAGCAGGATCTTCATTGTGAATGGGACTCCCTCCTTGCCGAAACCTGCTTAGTAGCCCAAGCCATGGAGATCCCAGCTCAATTTCAGGGTGAAGAGAAGCGGAAACGGAAATGTATGCCAGATGAGAGTCAAGAAGAAGAAACTGAAGAGAATGCTACAGCTCTATTCAGAAACCAGGTCTTGTTGTTGCAATGGACAACATAATCAGTGGTTTAGGAGCAAGGTTTCAGACCACACTATATGCGAAACATTTGCACCGATTCTGAAGTTGGCAGATATGTCAGAAGAAGAGATAAAAGTAACATGCCGGGCTCTGACAAGAATATACCACAAAGACCTCACAGCTGAATTTGAGGATGAAATGCTGCGCCTGAAAGCAATACATAAAGTCACATTTCCTCATAATCAGCTGGTGGTGAACGGGCTTTCGGCAACATTTGTAGAAAACTACTTGAGAAAAAACTACTCTTCTCTCCACTGACTTTCAGGACGTCATCAATGACTTTGCCAGCAAAAAAACACTCCAGTGGGCATTTACTGGGAAATAAACTTCAGTATAAGTTACACTTTTAAGGAAGCTTTAGCATGTAAGCAATAGCATTTGTTTCATTTAGCCTTTTTTCTCCAGATAAAAATGACACAAGTTTTGTTTGTCTTTTATTATGAATAGAGTTTTTTTGTTAATGTACAAAACTAAAATTGCATGTTTAAGATTTCCTTTATGCCTAGAAGTAATAAAGCATAATAAGAATAAATGTTCTCTGAAGTAAACATCATTTAAGTAAAGTGACTGTAGACAGACTATGTTACATGTATATGGATACATGTCCACTCTGAATGAAAGTGCAAACTCTATTGTATAGATACGCAGTAGCAAGAAAAACTCTCTTCATGCTCTCGATCTCCTCTTCTTTCAGCAGCCTTCGCACTTCATTATGTGTTCTACGGCCAAAATGCTTTTTTTTCAGATATGACAGTAAAGACATTTGTAATGTTGCAAAAGATAAAGTTTTTGTCAAATAAATACTGTTCTTCAAGCTAATCCTGATTTAAAATGTAATGACTGTTTAACTCCAGGGTACAATTATATAGTATTTTCTTTCGAATTCCGTTTAAATGATTTTCTAGTTTGAATTTGAATCAGATTATTTTATTTATTTAAATAATTATTTTCTATTCTTTTTATTTAGATTATTAAAAATAGTGCAAGTTCAACACTACAATATCATATTGTTTAGTAAGATAATTATATTACTCATATTTTATTAAATTAAGAAGTACTTGCACTAGCTGATACGTCTCTGACAACTGTGTTTTGAATGCTGAACTGTTTTAGGTTACTGTGTAATTATGTAATATACCACTAGTGGGCAGTACAACCTTTAATTTATCAGAAATGCTACTCTCACTGCTGACAGATATCATTTACACAGGACCATCATCTCTTTCAGTAGATCGGGCAGATAAAGTCAGGACTTTACAACCTAAGTGTGGATGATGCAGATCTGCTGGTGTAGTGCATGCAGTAATCTCTATTATACAGTTATATATATATACTTATATACATTTCATCAGGAGCAGCAGAGGGATCAGTGTGTGTGGACCAAACATGTCCCCTTCAAAAGTTACTCAAAGTATTGTTTAAGTTAATCGTAGCGATCATTGGTGGCATGACTTTATTATCTACTCAACTAATCTAATGGGTTTTCTTGGAAACATTACCTCGTGTAGATTTTTTTCTTTCTTTCTTTTACAATCCATGAGTAGAATTTCAGAGAAAAATAGATCTTATTTGATTGCTAAATTTCGTACATAAATGCAGTTAATTTAGTTTGTAATTCTCAGGCTTTTGCGCACAAAGAAAGGGAAAACATGACTTTAACAGCAGCTGTAACGGTTGTGTTTAGGGGTTGGGCTAGGCTTATGGGACACAATATACAGTTTGTATAGTGTAAATCATTATAGTATAGCATTAAATATAAATCATATAACAGAGTATAAGTAAAAATAACAGCATAATCATTGTCTACGGAAAGTCCCATTAAAACATGGAAACCCACTGTGAGTGTGTGTATACAGGTTTGACTATGTGAGATGCAAAATGGCCTCACTAATATAGTAAAACTAGTTGAGCACCACCTTCAGCTAAACTTCCCAAGTTAAAAGGGTTGTTTTTTTAACCCTTGTATTTTGCACAGGGTTATGTTTAGCGGTAGGGATAGGACAATCAAGAGAAAATCAACCGTATGAGATGTCCTTAATAATAGAGTAAAAGTGTGTGTGTGTGTGTGTGTGTGTGTGGTGTGTGTGTGTGTGTGTGTGTGTGTGTGTGTGTGTGTGTGTGTGTGTGTGTGTGTGTGTAGTGTGTGTGTGTGTGTGCGTGTGTGTGTGTGTGTGCATGTACTTGTTTTGACAACGAAGGTTGTGACTCAGAATGAAAGTACCAAGATAGGCTGATCTAAGTATCACTTTGACTAAGACACTGACCTTGATATTCTCATGGGGAAGAGTACACACAGACACACACTCTTTTTACAATCTCCTTCATCAAGGAGCTTCGTTTCTTCCATTGCTGTGCGCTGTATATTATTTTTTTCTGTCCATTAGAGTCTCTTACATTTATGTTGAAGTAGGGAACTTATGCTGGATGCTGGAAGTAAAACAGATCAATCGCTCTGTTACCATATTAATATTAATACAGAGCTTGTATACACGCATGACTGCTTAATAAAATGAGAAAGGAGGACTAAAAATAGATGTTTCCTTGCGTATGCGCACTGTGGGAAAATAAACTAGCGAGAGTATGAAAAGAGCTTTTTACAGGAGTTTATTTATCTACTAGCCATGGCCAAAGGTTTAAATATATATTTTATAACCCAAAATCATCATTTACACCTTTTTTAATTTCTCATTAATTATGTGAATCCCATATTTTTCATCGAAGGGATGAAAATGGTTCACTGTTGAACATGTTAACATGTACTTGAAAAAGTATTTTAAACTAATTAATTTGAAAGTATATGCCATATATTTATGTGTACAAAAATGTGTTTACAGAAACTGGATGGAATGATAAATGGACAAAAATTAAGGAACGATTAATGAATTTAATGTTTTTTTCAATGCTATCTGTCAGAATGACAAAAAGTGAAAGCAGTAATGCTTTTATAAAACTCTTTGACTCATAAAAGAGCATGAATAAAGCATAATAACAAGAAAAGTTGATAGAAAACAAGAATTGTGGTTTGACAGTCTCAGAAATGAAATATTGGATCATGGATTAGGAAGATATTAAAGTGAGGCAGAGAGGATGAATGTGGTGAGAGCAGTCTCAGTACTGGCGGAGCACAGTTAGCACACACACCTCTTCTGCACAATGCTAACTACACAACTAGCATTACACAAACCATTTTAATAACTGAACATTAAACACTAACAGGTAGTCCCTTAACTAAAAACACAGACAATAGCACTTAATTCCAACATTTACTCTCCTGATCTATGCAAAGCATGTTGGAAACTGAAAACCCACTGCCCAGTTTCAGTTCATTTAACCCAAATTAGTAACCCAAAGTAAACTTGTTTTACACATTTACTCGTATGCCACATGATACGGGTCTGTCTGCCTGGTCATGTTGATGGATCCTGATTGTATACTTGTACACTCTAAAAAATGCTGGGCTATTTTTTAACCCAAATGCTGGGTTCAGCCTGCTGGGTCAATTTATTGGGGTTTTTTAAAAAAATATTTTTACTCATGTACTGGGTCACTCTGAAAAATCCTGGGTTATTTTTTTCAACAGCCTGCTCGTCATTTTATTGGGTTATAAAAAAATAAAATAAAATAAACCTGTGCTGGGTAGTTTTTCTGTAACTCAGCTGCTGGGTCACATACCTACCCTGCACTGGTTTAGTGCAACCCAATGTTGGGTAGTCTGTGCCAAACCGGTTCAAACTGGATACATTTGTCAATGGTCATTTTGTGTTCTATTCTGAGAGAGAACTTCCTGAAATCCCTGTATGAAATTAAGGTTTGTATTACATTGTATTCCTATCAGATTATTACTCTACAAAGAGGAAAATGACTGTAGTCTCACATTTGACCTTTTTTATTTACATGTAAGTCGCAGCAAACATCTGCTAGGAACGCTAGCCGAACAACATGCCGGTGGAAGTTTCTCCTCCTGCAGAACAAATGTATGACTACAGTGCTCATTTTAATCAAATACATTTAACAGCAAATAATCGTTTTTACAGCGTGGATCCCCAACACCACGGTAAAGGAAATCATACCTTTCCTGAGATGTTAATGTGATGCAATTCAGTCATATACAGCCCGTCACAGATGTGTTTAGCTTTTGTCTCGTTTAGGTTTAATAGTCTTCATTGTCTGTTTTGCCTTAGTTCTAGTTGATTGATTAGTTGCCAAAAAAAGTCAAGTAGCTTTCAGAAAAGCGCAGTCTGTCTATGAGTCACCATGGAAACTGACACAGAGAAAAAACACACCATTCGACTTCTTGCTTAATTGTTTATTGACAATTTATATTCTTACGGTGTGGTTTTGTTATCTTTTAATCTTTCTTTAATCATTTTTTTGTTACTGTGAACGACAACGTATATTGTTCGTTTGTTGCTAAATATATAAATTTAAAAAAAGAGATGGATTGACCTAAAAAAAAAGTCTGTGCTTTTAAAAGGTAATAGGGTTGTATGTTTTTATTTTTATTTTTAGTCATTTTACTTAATAGAAATACTTTGTATTGAATGCACATCTACGACGTATTTGTTAAAATAACAAATTAATTACTATAAAATAACATCTCTTTATGTTATGGTATAATATATTACCATTGTAACAAGGTTAGATGTTATCGGAAAAAGGAAGAGGGAACCGGCGAACATTTATTAAAAATGTAAGAACAATTAAGAATTTAATAACAAAATAAAACAAACACAAAACTGAAAGTAAAGACGGCAGTCCCTCACGGTCGACACACATAAAACAAAACATCAAATAAAACCCAGGCTATGTTATGAGAGACACGAGACCGGTGCGTCGCGCAGGCGTCGCTCATCAGTGATCACGGCCCTCGGCCTCGTCCTGCTCGCCACAAACATAATATATTATTGTGGAAATCGTTTATGCTCACTGTGTGCTCACATCATGCGCTGAATACCCCTGGAACGTAACCTACTGGAGTAATTTTCTATGGCTACGTACATACCCTGAAGATTACCTCAGTTTTTGGAACTGAAAGTTGAGGTTATCTGCTTACTCTGAGTAAACTTACCAGGATATGATGCATAACATGTTTTGTTATGCATCCAATTGATAATTTCTCCACTTGATATCCAACTTATTGAAGACCATAGATCCATTCATGCTTTGTAGAAGCTCATCGGCTGTGTGGATGGGGTATCGTTCTCTGATGATTGCTCGGTTGGCTTTCGCAATCTGATTTCAGAATTAGCTTTTGGGATGATCACAAGTAGATGAACCCATGGGCAGGCCCATTTACTTCAGTAATGTCAGTTTCTTTGAGTTCTTTCATCTTTTCCTATACAGGACCCCTTAGATTAAAGGGTATTCACCATATAGACTGGGCTACTGGCTGAAGTTTGGGTCTATGTATAAACTGAGGTCTGTAACTGCTGCAAGGTTTGTGCCAGTCTTCAGTACTCCATGTGTTGCAGAGCTCGTCCTTGAGGTCAACTCAACAGCTGAGGATTACTCTCAACTCGTTCCCTTCCATTGACGGAAATTTACGGCTTTCCGTGTTTTCACTGTAATATGGTAGGGGGCGTTATTATTATATCTTCTGAAATAGTACTGAATCTCCTGATCAAAACACAGGCGCAGAAGAAGCAGAAACAAATGATATCATATGTAAGCAGAAGCATATGTAAAAGAATGTAAATGTACATGTAGAATGTAAAAGATCGTTCTACATGGACTTGATCTACTCATTTAGCATTGTCAGGCTTTTATTTGTGCTTAAGGCACTACAGGTGAATAGGGTAAAAATTTTAAATAATAGATATCACCATGAAACTTTCTAAGTTGGTTACTTACACAAGTATATAAAAAAATGTATTACAAGTTTTTGAAAGTTGTATGTTTAATTATGCAAATTAGGCATTATCTCATCCCCTCAACATGGGCTGCCAGCGTAACGGTCCCAATCTGGAAAGGCAAAGGCGATGTCATCGAATCTAACACCTATTGTCTGATTCGCCTGCTCTGCCATGCCATGCCAGATATTTGAGTGTGTAATCGGCACCCGCCTCCGGAAGATCATTTCCATCAGTCCAAATCAGTGCAGATTTGTTAGAGGAAGCGGCACTACTGATGCGATCCACGGCGTCAGGCTGCTGCTAGAGAGGCATCGGGAGAAGAACCAGCAAGTACACATGGCCTTTCTCGATCTCGAGAAGGCATTTGACCGTGTGCCCCGAGATCTTATCTGGCATTCCCTCCGCTCTCACAGTGCCCCCGAAGAGTACATACGATGGATCCAGCTTCTCTATACCAATACCACCAGCGTCGTCCGATGCCCTGCAGGTCTGTCCGAAACATTTCCGACTACCGTGGGCGAGCATCGGGGATCCGCCCTCTCCCCACTTCTTTTTATCCTTTGCATGGATACTGCCACGGGGGATATCCAGGTGTCTCAGCCCTGGTCACTTCTATTCGCCGACAACATCTTCTAAGCTGATAAAACCCGTTGGGGCTTGAATTTCAAGTGCAAGACTGGAATGAGCGGTTAGACGTGCACGGACTGCACCTTAACATCAAAAAGACCGAGTATATGGAGTGCGGACCCCAGACCGACGGGACAATCAGAGTTGGAGGGCAGCCGTTAAACAAAGTCACCGAATTTAAATATCTTGGTTCTCTAATCCGGAGTGACGGTGACTCTATTCCCGACGCCCAAGCCCGAGTCAACACAGCATGGCTTAAATGGAGACAAGTCACAGGCATTCTCTGTCATCGCGGAATGGCCATATCACTCAAGGGCAAGATTTATAAAACCGTTGTACGCCCGGTCGCGTTGTACGGTTCCGAGTGTTGGCCAGCCACCATCAAACATGAGCAGTCCCTCCGTGTTATGGAGATGAAGATGCTCCGCTGGTCCCTCAGCCTCACGCGATTCGACCGCGTCATGAATGAAGATGTCCAAAGGCGCATGGGCGTGGCGCATAGTCCAAAAGATGCGTGAAGCCCGACTCCGCTGGTATGGCCATGTCATCAGAAGTGGCAATTAGACAACGGTGAAAACGGCCTATAATCTATCACCACCCGGACGACGAGTGCGTGGCCGGCCGAAGAAGCGGTGGCTCGATCGTCTAGCGAAGGATTTGCAACGCAGTAAATATCACGACTGAAGATGCCCTGGATCGAGCCAAGTGACGAAAAGCATGCAAGCAAGCGGACCCTATATAAATATGGGATACACGCTAGTACAGAGAGAGGCATTATCTCATTAAATATGCACAATTTTGCATATATTTTCGGTAGATAGATCTGAACATATACACGGGTTTCTTGTATACAAACAATACCGGATGCGCACGCATCCAGGAGGCAAAAACCGCTATCTGTTATGCCGAGTTCTGTAAAAGAACATTGTAATTAACGTAGATTTTGCATTGTTTGTAATTTCTTGTTGACTCAATAATAAACTGCAATTTCAGAGTTGGATCCGTTTGTTTGTGTTTCAGATTGAACATTATGTAAAACTTCCAACTGTTTACGAATCAAAATCCAGATATACTGTGATGCATGTATGAATTATCATGTTAGACTAAGTTAGTAATGTAATAGCCTCTATAGAGCCCGAATTTGCTTTTATATAAGTTAACCTTGTTTACGTTACTTTACGACCTGCAACATATCATGACTGCACACATATAACGTTACTTTACTGTAAATCAAAGATTTGATGATGGATTATGTGGGAAGCCTTAGTACCTCCGACCTTGGCGATTATATTAGAAAACTTACTCTCAGCAATGGTGAGATCTTGCCGGATCCCTACGCAATACCTGACGATCTTTGGATTGTGGATGACAAGAAGTGGCCAGCAATTGTATGGCCTGATATATATTTATCTAATTCAGACACCAAGTGTGTATACAAGAGAAATAATTAGAGCGTACAAATCCCTTGATGCATACACCTGCTATGTGGTCATTGCAGCTCGTCAAATACTTTGCTACTACTAGCCTAAACCCTTTACTCCGGTACGAAGACCGCGGGTCTTTTGCCTCCTGGTTGTGTGCGCAAGCAGTGATGACGTCGCCGAGAAACCCATGTATGATAAAGCCAGGTGCAAAATAATTTTTTCATTTTGTTTACAAAGAAGATGAAAAAAGAATTTCAGAGGGATTTCAGGATATATGCTTTCATTACCTAGGAAATCAAATTATACTGTCCATAGCCTTAAAAAATTAATTCTCGCAATATTTTTATTATTAAATCACATAAATCAGGCCAAGAATGATTTATAAACAAATCCCTCTGAAAATATCTTCAGAATACTGCTAAGTGTATAACTGGAAAGTTTGGTGTACATAGGTGCTACACAGGCTGAGAAGTTTCTACTAGAGAATGACATAAAACTAATTTTTAATGTAAATTTTTTATTGATTTGTAATGTAAAAATTCATACTTTTTTTAGTGGAAACAACTATTTACAGACACAATATCTTATCAAATCATTAGCAACAACAATACAAACCACCTAAATCACATTACAACTTATAACACAGCATTTATGGCCTTCAGCTGAGCAGAAAAACAGTCAAAAACACACATAAATGTCAGAGCACGTCACGTGATGCATCTGAACGAATCACGTTGTCAGAAATTGACATCAGCCAATGAGATTTCGGTTTTAGAGTTAAATGCCCATTGTACTTTCACGATTGGTTGCTGATAAAAAGGAAATGACCATATTTGGATCCGACAACAATGTAGAGGAGAGAGAGCTCTTTCCAACGGTGTATGTGATGACAGGGTGCAGATCGCGATCGCAGAGCAGCATGTTGATTTAGGACGACAACTTTTTGTTGAATTTAGGAGAAATCTACAGACACAAATAGACAAAGTGTAGTAATATAAAGACCTAAATGTGTATTTTGGAATTTTTTCACCACAAGTCTGAAAGAAGACATGTTATTGAAGACAAATAGTCCAAAATCTCAAAATTGACCCGTGAAAAAAAACAATGTTTTTGCCTGCCGTGTCTCGCCTTAATGGATAAAACATCGGAGTTGCTGCCAGAAGATGGCACTGTTTTCGACACGCTTGATGCTTTGAATCTTTTCCCGAATTAAAGAAAAGCTTCAAAGCTTTAAGAGAGTCGAAAACAGTGCCATCTTCATACATTTTTCCATTCTAGTCATCATCTACTTAGAACTCAGATCCTACACTTGCTTTGCATTCACAGAGCAATGAGAATAAGCACTATAAAGCAAAAAGATGCTGTATGCCTTTAAGAAAATGAATGATTTGTGATTTGTGTATTTGTGGCCGAGACTTTTTCAGGGGTGATCAATTACTCTGACAGTGGTGTGGTATTTATAGTACTATGATACTAAGGTAGTCCAGCCATGTGCCCAGAGAGAGGCCAGGTGTTCACTCATACACTAGCTCCTGTACAGTGATACTTTTATATTATCAATTAATTGATGAACTGTTTAATCAGTTAAAAAACAAATGTTTAGCCCTATCTTTAATCAAACACACCTGCTTATAATTTTAAGCAATCCTAAAGATTTTAGTTAGAATTTTTTTAGGCATGTTTGCTTAGAGACTGAGCTAAACTTGACAAGAGAGTGGCTCTCCAGGACTGTGGTTGCCCATTTCTGTATCAGTGAGAGTGAGATTATAAAAAGGATGATTCGAAAGACAAACATATGCTTGATGAGTACGTGTATACATTTTATGTGCTGTTTGAACGTATTGAGGCTGTGATTTTAGCATCCTGACCTTGAGATTGGGATCATGAGAATGACCCAACCTAATTATAATGACAGACACCACCATTTGGTAAGCAAATTGAATCATCTGGGTTTATAAGAAAAATGGACAAAGAGGTTCTGGAATCTTTAACTAGATTTCCCACACGATCGCTGTGCGTAGTATTTCTTTGCCAGGTAAATAAATATTTATTTAATTCTTCGCTTCCCGAATTGTTGTTATGGTATTTATTTTACCAACGATTTTATTGTATGAATTGGATTTCGAATTATTGCTCTATTACCTGGTCAATAAATTGTAAACATTTGATTTTATTCTGACTGACTCTGAGATTGGTTTTCCAAGTAGATTATCAGATTCGTATATTCCTGCAATTCTGCGTCCGATTAGTGACCGATAGTCAATTTCAAGTGTACTTTTGTACAGAGACAAGTTATTTCCATTTAGGGCAGCTGCTTGACTAACCTAAATCTGGGTGCGTCTGGTTTTCTCTGTCTTAATTTAATCGATCTACAATTATTGTTTGAGTTCTTGAATGGTCTAGTGGTAGATCTTTTGCCAAGCGTGTCAGAGGTTACGGGTTCTAATCCACGCTCGAATAGTTTTTTCTCTCTCTCATCAAAACCGAATATGTTCATCAGTGGTTACAGTCTATATCAAGCAGGGAAACGTTTGTGTGCATTTTGTGATTTCACTGGAATGAATAGAGAGTCTCCACAACGGCGATAGATTGAAGAGCATATGCAACTGATAGCCGCGGCAACGAGCGCTCAGCGTGAGTTCAAAACCAAAACAATTTACCGCTAGATCTCTTATTTAATATCGAACTAAATGAATGCTCTGCTAGTTAACTGGAAAAGTTTTATTTATTTGTTTCTAAAAGTGGTAGGTATAAAATGACTCATGACAAAATCGTGCGTTGCTATGTATTGATTGAATAAACAGTGTAATCCGAATGCACCCTTGGCTCACACAGCTAGTGAGGAGGTGGGTTAATAAGTGCAGTGAAGTGCAGGATAAACCTCTTGCAGTCTGTTGACGTGCAATAAATATAACTGACTTGTGAAAAAATCCAAATTCTTTGACATATAGCAACTAACAATAACTGTTAACTGTTTTTTAACAGTAATGCAAATAGTTACTTTCCCTGGTGTGGCCAGGGGCGTCAAGTACTAAAAGGAACTGTAAGAAGCACCAATAATTATACTAACATTTGACTACGCCACCCAGTATATACCGGGAACTACCAGCCCCAGAACAGGGGCGCACAGGTTCGTTACCGAAAAATGGGTGAGCAGAGAGACATTGACCAGGGAGTACCAAAGACGAGGCTGCTTTATTCAAATACAAAAGTTTAAAACCATCAATACATTAATATCTCTAGGGCGCAATATTCACATGTCAGAAAAAAAATGAAAAACAAGAGAAACACTTTAGAAAACTTCAATATACATAAAAAAATATATAAATACAAAAAAACTAACGAATACAAAAGAAAGCTTAAAGCTGCAGTCCGCAGCATTTTCCCTTTTTGTCGCCATCTCTGTTCGAAATCTGTAACTGCAGTGATTCGCGGAATTATAATCTTTACGTGGGTTGTAAATCGGCAAACAGCGCGGATGAACACAGTGTTTTGAGGCGAGTGCTGCTGTCAATCACCGCGCTGTGTGGATACTGGCATTCAGAATCACAGATTCACTTTTTGAAAGCTTGACCAACATAAGAATTTTCACCGGAAAATGTCTTCTGAACAAGTAAGTAACATCCATTTTTGTTCTAATCAACTAAGGGGGGAAAAGCATTCGACATGACAAGCGATCGTTAGATTTAATCAGCGCGATTTACAGCAACCGTGCAAATCATAGACTACTTTGTTCTCAAATTGTTCATGTTAACAACATCACCATTGCGTGACTAACGTTATTTAATGTGTTTTATGATTACCTGTGTAGTTCAGAATTCATATTCTTCATAGCTAAACGAGAAGGCACAACAAAGGAAACTCCATAACTGTGTGAATTAAGAAAACGCACTGTTACACGATTGAACTATTGAAATGTCTTACTTGTTCAGCAGAAAAAGCCGTCTCTTCTTCCGTTTCGAACCCCTTCAGGAGTTCACGCACCTTTCAAAAGCCCCACCGATGTGTATCCTTGTGTTCGCATGAGACGGTTTCTTTCTCTTTCCACCTTAAATCCGAAGTACAAAGTCTTTTGGGTTTTATAACTGGTTAATCTCCAGTTGACACTGATGATTGTTGTTTGGATCTTTCTGGATCCGCCATGAGTTTAATCACGTAAAGTGCTGCGAGAAAAGCCCATCTCTACATCTCCTCACGCGCAGTATAGCCGGCTAGTCGAAACTCCTTCTTTATGTGTACGGGTGTGATGTAATGACGCAAAGACATGCTCGAATTTCCCGCGAAAACCCCCCAGTACCACTGGAATTAAAATCATTATGACAAGCTAACCGTTTTGAATCTAGCTATGGCAAGCAGATAGTTTTGAACACTGGCTGAAGATGTTTTTTTTTAAATAATTAATTTGGATTATTTTTAACTTAAAAATGTTACGGGCAGCAGCTTTAAGGGAGGGAGATGGCCTGCTGTGACCCTAAATTTACACACCACGCTTCATACCCCCACACACACACTCTGGTGAGGTCAATTCAAAAGAGCACGGCACTCAAGGTGAACACTGTTAAACAGCAGCTAAACCCCTCCTCTATACACTTCCCCCACCTCTCCAATTACATAGGAGAAAGGACAAACACTAAACACTGATTAGCTGGTACTAACCAGAGACCCAAATAAAGAATAAAAAGTCAACAGTTCACAAACATTGGAGAAAAATACACAAAGACAATATTCAAATCAAGCTCACCTTGTAACTCAAAATAGGTTTAAACCTCCAAAAATAAAATTACATACAAGCAAATATTAGCACAAAACAAAAAGGGAAATCATCAATTACAATTCACAGCAAAACACAACAAAATAAGGCCACGATCGCCCGATCGCACGCTCGACGGGCAAGCCAGACAGAAAATAGCCACAACTACTTTTGTTCTCACTCTGCAGCGAGCAATAGTCCGGGCCCGCTGTTACAAAAACACACAAAGTTCACTCCACAAATGACAATGACCGGAATAAGCCCAGGCAAGGCAACAGTGCGTTACATCAAAAGACGTGCATCTTGTACTGTAATAGAAATGAAACCCTTGATCGTGTCACCAGGAGATGTTCACAACGCGGTACTATGCACGGCCGTTGACCATAACATGCAGTTGTCTGTTCGTTGACGAGCTTAAAGCCAGGAGCAGCCTATGCACAGCAGCACAACGCAGAGACGGCACTCTAGATACTATCCCATTCAAGAAAATGGCAACTTCCGTAAAGGGGCGGTACGGGTGACAACGCATCCCAAGTGACAAAACCCTCCCCATTTTATAGCATACCACCAGACTGCTGATAGGTTCAATGTTTTTACATGACACTGGCCAATGACCAACACGGTACACTTCACCCTGCTACACTGGTAACGAGTTACTTTTATTATAGAGTAATTCAGTTACTAACTATGTTACTTTTTGGAACAAGTAGTGAGTAACTATAACTAATTACTTTTTTTAAATAACGTTCCCAACATATACAGTTCCCAACAACTGTATGTCATTAATTATATTTGAAAGAAATTTATGTTTCTGTTGCTGTCCAACATTGACAGGATATATAGTATCTACTGATATGAACATATTGCAGGAAGAGGAAGGCAGTGACACGTTGATACTGAACCTGGAAGCAGTCGACACTGTTGACACACAAGAGTCCTCCATTTCCCCAAGGACGTCCACCCATCACCGCCACCAGAGACTCTTTCACCACCACCCACAGAAGCTGTCATCACCCACACCTTCCTCATCGTCCACAGGTGAGTTTTTTTCCTCTTCTCAGACAAGGAAAAGACCTACACCTACCACACCCGTTGAAGATGCTATCCTCCAGCGGCTTCAGCAAATTGACAAAGAAAAAGAGAATCTGAATGACGAGGACCATGCCTTTGGTATGATGGTGATGGGCATGCTGGCAAAACGTCCAGCCCATGACCACATGGAAGCAAAGTTTGAAATACACCAGCTGCTTTATCAGAGACAAAAGCAGGCATATCAAATGAACAGCAGTCAGTAAAAGGACAGTTAATGCATTTGTTGGTGTTGGGTGTTTTTACACTGTGTCAAATAAATTTGTAAAGATTTACTGTGTGTTCCATATCTTTTTGTCTGAGGTTTTAAAAGAACAACAATCAAAAGTACCTAATCAAACACCCGTTTATTTAATAAGTCATTACACAAATTGAACAAGTAATTTAGTTATTGAATTGCAAATAGCAAAAGACAAACTGCCCTCCACTTACAGTGCATGCATAATTATTTCATAATTATGAAAGTTGATTTTAACAAAAAAATGCCCCTCCTACACAAACCCTCTTCCACCAGTGACTGATTTGTTTATTTAATCATTTATGTGATATATAATTGGAAAACGCCTTATATTCAGGTGTGCATAATTATTAAGCAGGTTTCCTTTTACAGATAAAATGAGCCAAGATAAAATGAGCCAAAAAAGAGATTTAATTCCGGGTTAATTATGCACACCTGAATATAAGGCGTTTTTCACCTCCAGCCTTCATGAACAATTATAAATCACTGGGGGAGGAGGGTTTGTGAAGGAGGGGCATTTCTTGTTAAAATCAAATGCACTGTAAGTGGAGGGCAGCTAAAAGGAGGGTTTGTGAACTGTACATCCATTTAAATGTTCTGGAAACCACTCCTAACTACGTTGTCTTGCTGGTGTTTGGAAAAATGTCATCAGACTGTGCCTTGTGTTGAGTGCAACCCATGATGCTCTTCCGGCAGTTTTTCCAGCGTTGCCTCAAGAAGATTAGTGTCGCCTGCCATATCTGTCAAGGTGGATGGGATGTATCTGATGTCTCCTGGATTTGCTGCATCAAATCCTACCTACCTGGGTTAGGTAGTTGTGTAAAGCCACACCGGCTTTCACAATGTGTACCACATTGTCTGGACTGCAGTCAATTAGTCAGCCAAAAATCCTCCACCGGGATGCCATGATGCCGAAGGTGTTCTCAATGATCCTTTGTTGAATGATTGAATGAATTCATTCATTCAGTAATAATAGCCTCAGTAAGAACTATTTACTAACTATGACGCATGATAAGGAATTCCCAATTAATTACTATTCACAACATTAATATGTGCCTGAGACATGAGCAGTTAAAATAGTAGCTGAAGTGTTAATGTAGTACTACTCGTTTGTCCTGCATAGTAAGCTATTAACAGACATTTATTCTAAAGTGTTACAACAGGCCTTTTTTTCTGCACAAGCTTTAAAAACGCAAACCTGTGAAAACGCTGATGGTGTGCACATGCGTATTATGTGTTTAGTCCAGGTGTTCCCAACCCTGCTCCTGGCGATCGACTGTCCTGCACAGTTTATCTCTAACCCTGATCAAACACACCTGCCTTTAATTTTCAAGTAATCCTGAAGACCTTAATTGGTTGTTAAGACCTTAATTGAAGACCTTCAGGTGTGTTTGATTAGGGTTGGAGATGAACTGTGCAGGACAGTCGATCGCCAGGAGCAGGGTTGGGCACACCTGGTTTAGTCTATAGGTATGCGCGTTTTAAAGAGCCCCTATCATGGATTTTTGGAAATGACTGTTCATGTAGTGTGGAATATAGCTCTAAGGGAATGAAAACATCCTGCAAAGATTTATATCTGAAAGTGCACTGTATATAAAGTTATTGTCTTTCAAAAGTGAGAGTCGACTCTGAGTCTATGAAATGAATTGTTTTTGAAACGAGTCATTAGCTGTTTCGTAGTGACGTAGATACGATATTGGCCGCGCCCAGTTACTGCGTGCGCAGACCGAAGTGTAAACTTGAAGTCTAGAACACATTCAAACACTTCAGCCGAATAGCATCATGTGGAGAAGACGCTGTGTTCTACAATGCAAAGATAGTTCAGCCACTTTGCTTTCATTGCCCAGGGGCGAGCATGTGAAGAATCAGTGGTTAGAGTTCATATTTGCAACGATACCACAACAGTATAGCCGAACCTTGTGCTGTGTTCTCATCATTTTAATGAAGAATCATTCAAAAACAAATGAATTCAAATGTGGATTCGCAAGCCGGTTGTTCCTGAAGGAGGGCTCAGTACCCAGTGTATATGGATCAGCTTCCTCCTCCGAATCACAACCTGTAAGTATTATTAATAATTGTTGCTTTTATGGGTTTTGTAGCGTCGGGGCGCGAGGAGGGAAGGTGCAGTAAGTGTGTGTGTGTGTGTGTGTGTGTGTGTGTGTGTGTGTGTGTGTGTGTGTGTGTGTGTGTGTGTGTGTGTTTGTGTGTATGTGTGTGTGTGTGTAAGTTACGCTCAGCGCAGCTTCTAGGTCTCCAATGTCAATTTTTTTTAAATATGTGAAATGTTTAATGTGAAACTCTGTTATTGGAGTTGTCATAAAGAATAGAGCGTATTGTAGTACTGCAGTGCTTTATCAATATGTTTATGCATTGGGCTAACAAAGAATAACTGACTGGGTCATCTGACCAATCACCGCTGATTAGCGTCACGTAAAGGAGGGGTTTGGAAAAATGAGTCGTTGAACGAATCATTAGGGAGTCGGTGAGCAAATCAGGTAAAAATAAATGCAAATTATAAGACAACAAAAGTGTTTTTTTGTCATTGTATGCATGTAAAACTGCATTACATGCATTGTAATATATATATATATATATATGTGTGTGTGTGTGTGCACAGGCAAGTAGTATCTTTACAAATTGACCTAAACAAATTACTTGTCTGGCCTTAATTTTTAATACAAGATTATTTATCTCTTCCAAGTAGCCATGTGAACCGGAACTATTTTGACAACGTTTTATCTGTACAGAGGTAAAGGGAAGGAGGCCTTCACAGGGGAGAGACTAGTGACCAGTGTTGGGCAAGTTACTTTAAAAAAGTAATTAGTTACAGTTACTAGTTACTTCCAAAAAGTAACTAAATTAGTTACTCATTTACAAATTTTAAAAGTAACTAGTTACTTAAGAAAGTAACTATTGCGTTACTTTCAAGTAAAATTAAATTTTAAATGCTCAAATGTGACCCCGACTCTACCCCTCTTTAACGGAACTTAAAATACATGTGCATGTTCAATTATTTATGATAAATCTGAATATTATAATGAAATGGACACTTAATACAATATATTATTAACAGAAACATGAAACATTGTACACACATCTAAAAAATTAAATGTTGCTGTGGGACAAAGTGAGACTAGCCTCCAATCAAATGCCAATGTATATATTAGGTTTATATAGTGGATCAATGCAAATAACACAATAGATGTTTTGGAAGTGGAACTTTTGCTATTTATTGCCCCTCACCAGTAGCCTGGTAATACCAGACTCTGCTACTTCACTTTGCTTCGTAGACAGAGTCTGGCATAGCATAATAGAGAAGTGTTTTCTCTCTCGCTAGGGGGCGATTTCTGAAGTTTAAAATCATTGGTTAACCGTAAGCCAATCAGATAAGTTTATTTATGACGTATGTTATGCGCTGACACAGCCGCATCGAACCACAGACATCATGCATCAAACTCAAATCTATGATCGAACTTGAACTTCCACTGTAAACCTGCTGTAAACACTTGATGATGCGAGCGAAATACCGGAGTGAACATGGCCGTGAACGACTGTTTTGATCGGTGAGTGATGTAATAGAATGACTGCTGCGCTTGACAGGGCGCAAACTAGCAAGAGAGAGAGAGAGAGAGAGACGCGCGCGCACTCTCAGGTCTTCAAACAACACGAGCGCTATCTTACTCTCTCTCCCTCGCAAATATTAATGAAAAACAATCGACAAGATAGTAAAAGATCGGAAGACCGTAGTTTCACGTGGAGCATTTGGAGATTTTTAGAGATTAGAGACTCTAGGAACAACATCTCAATGAACAACATCTCAACACTATAAAGGCTTCTCTCATATAGACGCCTGTCTCAAATACAAGCCGGTGCAGTTCGACGATTTGGGCAAATAAAAGCCTTGGCTATTATTTGAAGTTTTACGGTATTTAAGACCTGGAAAAGAAAGGAGACACTGACCTGTCAAAAGGCTCCCCAGTTTCTCGCTGACGATCGGCAATAGTTGATAAATTAAACTTTTCCCAAAGGGAGTAGGGCCACAACATCACCTCCATTCAACATGTTTAATACACACTCTTCTTGTTCGGGCTTCAGATTGCTAATGCAGGGAATATTCTCCACAACAGAGCGAATTGCATCCGCGTCTCCCTATCCGGTCGTTTTCGATTTCTCTGACCTAATCTTAAACTCGGCGCTTAGCGACTAGGTCACGGCTTTCAGCCCGCCTTCTGTTCGTTGATTGGCCCGGCTGTTTTCAGGCCGGAGGAAAACAGAAAGATAGGCTGCTATCTCAGACTGACTACAGGAGCGAAATGAAATTAGCGGAAGTAGGAAGTCTGACGTAGTCAGGCTACCTCACCAGGCCACAACTGGGGAAAATTAAATCAAGCTTGTTAAGCAATATACCAAAAAGAAATAACAAATATATACACTCGTTGTAGTGCAAATATAACAAAACAAAATTACTGAAAAAAATGCTGTACTTCAAGTAGAACAGTGTAACAATATTAGGTGCTTTCAATGTAACTGGAAAGTGCAATGTATAGCAAAATGAAGGATATACATATACAGGTAGGTAATAATAATTAAAAAAAAAATACATCTCCATAAAAATAAATCTCGTACTCTGGCCATTAACAATCTTACTTCAAGAGGCTGCAGCCAGCCAACAAATAAATCTAAATTAAATTATGCTATTTAAGCAATGTACCAAAAATGTATAAAACAAAAAAAATACAGTCTTTTTAGTGCAAAACTGCAAATGTAAAAAGATGCAACACAACTTTAGACATACTGTATCCAACTTTAGCTCCTGAACATTTATTCATTCATCTATACATCCATGCATTCATCTATCCATCCATCATTCTTTTCTCCCCATTCATCATCCTATTCTCTCCATCTATCCATCCATCCATCCATCCATCCATCCATCCATCCATCCATCCATCCATCCATCATTCTATTCTGCCCATTCATCCAAGCTACCTTATCTAGCTATCCATCCACCCATTCTTGTCATTGAACCAGTGGTTGTATCTCAAAACCAAAACCTTCTCAACCTTCTGGTCAGAGAGCCTGTTCCTCAGTGGAGTCAAGACTAGCTTCCCCAGGCTAAAAAGTCTCTCTACTGGGGCACTGTATGGAGTGGCTGCATTATAACGGAGTGCAATTTTCTTTCAAGAGTCTATCCCTTGTTCTCATGATTTTAAATAGTCTGCAACTTGACTTTCAGTAGTAGCAGGTGTCATCCTCATCCTCAAAGGAAAAGAACTCATCCTCTATGGCAGAGTCTGTGCTGAGGTGGCGTGTTGGTGGGTTGGTACCTGCTTGCTGGTCTTGGACAATTTTCCGACACTCTTCCAGCAGACTTGCCTTGGCCTTGTCCTTCCTGTCCTGTGTCCGCAGCCAACGCAGTTTGAACTTGGGCAAAGTCACAGCAGCCAAGACAGCACACTCGCTCTCCAGCACCTCTGCAAATCTTGTCTTGATTGCCTGAAATGATACATAAGAATGCAATTATATTATATTATTATAATTATTGTAATAATATTACATTATCTGAGAGAGAGAGAGAGAGAGAGAGAGAGAGAGAGAGAGAGAGAGAGAGAGAGAGAGAGAGAGAAGAGAGAGAGAAGAGAGAGAGAGAGAGAGAGAGAGCATTATAGACCATTATGGACATATTTATAGATGTTTAATTTTACATTAGCCTATATTTATTTCCCTATATGCCTATTCATTCATTACTTTACAACAAGGCTTTAAAGGTTCATCATCTGTAGTCATAATGTATCATAACTGTAAAGGCTAGGCTAGAATAGAATAGAGTTTATTTTCCCATTCATATAATAAAATTAATTTATTGGGTAATGTGTTAAAGATCTAAAATAAATTAAAGTTCTTACTGTGACAATTGCCTCTGGAAGGTCAATTAGGATGTGCAGGCCACTCTTCAGTTGCAGGGTCTTGAATATCAATGTCGCCAGCGTGGGTAGGAGTGTGCCATGGAAACAATGATCTTCTCCCTGAAGAATGTCTAAAGCAACTGTAAGTGGCTTCATGACCGTACAGTATTCCCTAATGAACTGGTGTTCTCGTTCTGTGATGGCTGTCAATCCAAACTTGGATGAGATGGTGTTCAGCTCAACTATAGGAATCCCAGATATACGAGCCAGGGCTTCATAAAATGAGTTCCATCTTGTGGTGCATGGGACTAACAGCTTCTTAGAAATGACATCATGCACAGTCTCTGCAGCCACCGTTGACCTAGCCTTATTCCACAACTCTGTGCATTTTGTAGTGGCACTTCTGTAAACAGGTTTTGTTCCGGGTGTTGACAGTAACCACTTGTAAATATCAGTGCATGATACCAGGTTTAGGGTGTGTGACGCACATCTCTGATGTGGCGGCAACGTGATCACAGTATCATCTTCATCACCACCATCATCATCAAAAACAACACGGGTCTGCAAGGCCTCACTGATGTCAGTAAACGTCACCTCATCATCCTCATCCTCATCATCCCGCTCCATCTGATACATTTTTAAGGCCTTTACAAAATTTGAGCCATTATCTGTGACTGTTGTGGTGATTTTGAATGATATTCCATATGAGGAGTAGATATGATCAAGCTCCGTTGCAATTTTGTCGTATGTATGGCGTCCCTTGAACCTCCTGCATGCCAGGGCTGCCTTACCTCGCTCCATGCTTTGCGGATTTATCCAATGCGCCGTTACGCCTAGATAGCTCTTGTTACATGCAGTCCATATGTCTGCTGTGGTAGATACATATTCTAACTTCTCAAACGTTTGTTTGAGCTCCGTATTCATTTGAGAATATTAGGCGTCTATATAGTTTGAAAACGTCTTTCTACATGGTAGGGATACCTCTCCTCTGACAGGTATTTTGGCAACTAGTGCCCTGAATGAGTCCGACTCAACCGTAGATAACTGCAGCATATCCTCCACTACATACCTGGCTACCAGTTTGTTCAGTTCGGTCTGAGACAAAATGCTTGGTGGGGCCTTAAAATCAAGCTTCAGTTGCTTAGGTTTTGTGGCACTGTCTCCTCCTTCAGTGGTCATGGCCACTAATTTCGTGGAAGCATGCAACGTTGAAAGATGTTTGAGTAAGTTTGAATTACTTGACACTGACGCGGATAGGCACTTTTGCCCTGGGCATAATGTGCATTTCACGATTACATTCGTTCCTTTGATTTCTTGAAGGAAAAAGTAATGTCTATACTTCCATTTAGAGAAGGCTACTTTTTGATTATTTGGGCTTGTCGCCATACCTGTCTCTCGTTGACTGACTGGCTTTTGTTGTTCGTTGTGTGTCCTCCTGTCCTGTCCGACTATGCGTTAGTAAGGATAGATCGACTCGTTCGCGAATGAGCTTTTGATGCGTCGTTCGCGATTCGCGAATGAGCCGACTCTAAGAGCCGGCTCTTTTAGGTGAACGCGGGAGCTGGCTCGCATATCTGAAGAGCCGACTCTATTTTTTACAAATTTAGCCTATAGAAATGAAATAATTATGTAATAAAAATTGAAATATTATAGTCAAAGTCATTTAAAGAGCTGTTTGTGAGCCAAAAGATCCGGCTCTTTTCAGTGAGCTGAGTCAAAAGAGCCGAAATGCCCATCACTACTATGTGTGCTTTCGAACACCCGCCCAACTCTACCTCTGATTGGCTTACAATGACATTTTACTCTACCTCAGCCAATCGTCAGCATTTATGCGCTTGTCTCGTGCTCTGCCCACTAACCAAGGAAGAACAGTAAAAAAAGTATTTGCCTCTCGCTCAGAGATATAGTTGGTCTGATGAAAAAAAAAAAACAGCTTAATCAGTTATAGTAACGCGCATTTTTTGGCAGTAACGGTAGCGGCGTTATTAAGATGAGAAGAGTAATCAATTAGATTACTCGTTACTGAAAAAAGTAGTGCCGTTAGTAATGGCGTTATGTTATTCCCATCACTGCTAGTGACACTTCAGGACTGCGTTGTCGTCGTGTCCAGGTGCAGGTCCTTCATCAGATCTGGATACGGCAGACTGCGGAAAACCTTGGGATAAACCAGAGTCTAATATTACCGTAGACGCCATTCTTTTTTATATCAGCTTTGCATTCAGTTGATTTTGCGGATTGGTAAGTTTCGTCAGGGTGAGAAGAAATATAGAGCTGAGTATCATCAGCATAACAGTGCAAATGAATGCCATACTTCCTAATGATATCTCCTAATGGTAGCATTGGTACAGAGTGCCATATTTATGTACCCTTAAAGCGACATGACACCTGTTCTACACTGAAAAAAGTGAAACTACTGTGTCGTTCATTTAAAGCGCATTTTTATATTGGACTAAAGTGAAAATCACAGTTTCTGATTTAAACTTGTTTTGTTCAGTTTTCCTTAAAGCAAATAACAAACACAAAATAATGATACTTTGGATCAACCTAAAAAAAATACTGTAATTTGTTACAGCTAAATTTATTAGTTTCCCTCAAGCTATATTTTTGATTTGGTTTAAACTTAAAATTTTAATTTAATATCAATCAAGTCTGCTCAACAAAAAGTTAAAGTAAACCTGAAGAAGTGTTATATTAAGTGATGATTGAGCATTATTGAAGACACCTGATGTTAACAAGCAGAATCACTGAAGGAGAAAAACATAATTTTTAATTCACCGTTATGGAGATGAGTGTTTGCTTTAGTTGGGCTCTTGACCCTTAAATCAATAAATTTACATTTTGTCTGGCTGCTGTACGTGATTTATAACAGGCAGATGAACAAATAGAAAAGGTGATCTGATGGTGTTGGTTGTGTTTTAACACAATCATTATTTCACAATCATTTGACCTAAATCACTGAACTCATTTGAGTCCAATTTAGATATACTTTATTAATTGTACTTTATTAATTATAGCAGGACTATCCTAGTAAGGCATAATATTTAAACCTTTTACAATGTAATCCAAAGATTTTTTTTTAACATTTATCATATACACAATTTTTTTTTTTTTTTAAACACTTAGACATCAAGAATCAGCCTGTGAATCTCATCAATGGTGACAATTATAAAGCATGTTGCAGTGCATGCTGGGTACCACCAATCAAAACTCATTCATGGCTCCCATCATGCATTGCTGCATGAATAAATAATGAGCTTGTGTTCAGAGGTGATCTGTTTGTCACCATTGCTGAGATTCATACGCTAATTATTGATGGCTGTGCTTGCCAACATAAGTGGTTTAGAAGGTTTCTTTTTATTGATTTGATAATTTGGATTCCATTGAAAATGTTAATAATAAGATGATGTACAAGGCCAGTGCTGCTATAATTAATAAAGTAAACCTAAATTGGGCTCTACATAAGTTCAGTGTTTCATGTCAAGAGATTGTGTATTATTGATTGTTTTGTTCATCTTGCTGTTATATCTCATGTACAGCAGCAAAATAACATCTAAAGTTAATGATTTAAGGGTCAAGAGCCCAAGTAAAACACACACTGATCTCCACAACGGTGACTTAAAAATTACGGTTTTCTCCTTCAGTGATTCTGCTTGTTAACATCAGGTGTCTTCAATAATGCTTAATCATCACTCAATTATTCATTTAATTATCTCATTAACTTTAACACTTTTTCAGTGTTCATTTAACTTTTGGTTGAGCAGAATAACTATTTTGATTGGTATTAAATTAAAATGTAAAGTTTAAACCAAATAAAAAATATAGCTTGAGAAAAACTAATAAATTTAGCTGTAACAAATTACAGTATTTTTTTAGGTTGGTCCAAAGTATCATTTTTTTCAGTGTATTACACCGCTTTTAGCATGCCTGGAGGATATTAAAGCATGGATGGCCTTAAACTTTTTAAATTTTAATGAAAATAAAACAGAGGTGATAATGTTTGGACCTGGTGGCTCATATGCCACCCATCCCCCATCCCCACCCCCCCCCCCCCCCCCCCCCCCCCCCCCCCACCCCATTGAGCTGGGTCCTCTAGCCTTGTATCTTAAAACGACAGTTTTAAATCTTGGTTTTAGATTAGACAGTGACTTTAAACTGGACAGTCAAATAAATGCCATAGTAAAATTAAGTTTTTTTCATCTAAGGAAGCAGGTAAAGGTGAAACCCTTCCTTTCCAGGCAGCAGTTAGAAACCGTAATCCATGCCTTTATTTCTTTACGGCTGGATTACTGTAATTCCCTTTATTTTGGACTCAGTCAATCCCTACTCGCACGTCTGCAGCTAGTTCAGAATGCTGCTGCACGGGTTTTGACTGGAACCCGGAAGAGAGAACACATCACTCCCGTTCTGGCTTCACTACACTGGCTGCCTGTGCATTTTAGAGTCCATTACAAAATTCTCTTGTTTACTTTTAAAGCTTTAAACGGTTTTGCCCCGTCCTATTTAACTCAGCTACTCAAACCTTACACTCCCTCCCGGGCACTCCGATCGGCTGACCAGTTGCTCCTGGTCGTCCCCGAAATCCAAGCGGAAGCTCAGAGGGTACAGGGCCTTCTCTGTTTGTGCTCCTAAGCTATGGAATGCCTTGCCTTTGACCATTCGTCAGGCTTCCTCAATACCAATTTTTAAAACTCTTCTTAAAACCCACTTCTACATTTTGGCCTTCAACTCAAACTGAGACTTGATCCTATCTGCTAGTGTTTGTTTGTTAATTGTTTTATTTGATATAGTTTTATCGGGTAGATTTTCACCCCCAGTTTGGAATTTTATGATATTATGACTGTAATTTTTTTTTTTCTTGGTTGATGTTTTGCTGCCTTTATGTACAGCACTTTGTTCAGCTGCTGCTGATGTGAAAGCGCTCTATAAATAAAGTGATGATGATGATGATGATGATGAGTGAACAGCAGCGGTCCTAGTACTGAGCCTTGTGGTACACCATACTGAACTTTTGGACATCTCTTCATTTACTGCTACAAACTGATAACGGTCAGATAAATATGATTTAAACCATGCTAGTGCAATTCTACTAATGCCAACATAGTTTTCGAGTCTATTTAAATACGACAGCATCGTTAAAGTCCACCCCATGGCAAAGCTCACAAAATTCTGCCACATATTTTTCAATCGGACAGTCACCTTGGCTGAGGCGGAAGAGACGAATTGCTGGGTCCATGTTTGGTCGAGTATTCTGTAATGATTGAAGTCCATTAGAGGCAAGTAAGGTGAGAACCCAAATGCAATTTATTTACAAAAAATACACAGTCAAATATAAAACATAAAACAAAAACATGGCAAGGCATGAAAACTCAAAACTAAAGCAGGAACATCAACATAGACTGGAAAACAAGACTACAGGAGCCTGGACATGGAACAATCAATTCTCGACAAAGACACAGGACAAACAAGAGGGCTTTAATTCACACAATACTAATGGCAAGACAAGGGACACCTGTGAACAAATAACAATAAACCTATTACAACATGACACAACAGACAAGAGAACACATGGCAGGATCACAAGACTAAAACCAGGGGATCACATGACAGACAAAAGACAGGAACAAGAAACAAACTCCAAAAACGTGGTAGCATGTGTTTGGTTGTAAAACATAGATTGAGGACAAGACATAGTTGTCGGCGAACTCTTCCTATTGTAAAGTCATGCATTGTGAAACCATCTGTCGCCAATCCATAGTGCAATGTGAACTCTGCATTACTGTAAGCCCCTACAACGGATAGTGAAGACAACGAAGATCTTTGGAGTTTCCCTTCGTCCTCACAGAGAGCTCTTAGACAAACACTGCATCCACCAAGCCTCCAGCCTTATTGCTGAGCCCTCACACCTTACATGCCCTCTTTCATATCGCTGACTGCTTTAACGTGTTGTCGTCAGCACACTTTTGTCATTCTTTTGATTTCACTTAATGCATTTTGTTGTTTACAAATTATTTACACCTTGTGGCACTTGTTGAGTTTTTGGAAAATTGTCGACTTACAGTCCCATTGACATAATAATGCGTACGCCTATATGTCTATCTATATGTTATAACAGATAGTAAGAAAAAAAAAAGCCGTTGCAACTAACGTTCTGCCTTTTATAAAGCGGCATCAAACGGCAATTACATTGAATTGTTCTTCTTCAGACCGTTGACTTGTCACCATTGGAACAAGCCCAACATAGAAGTTATATAAAAGCACCTCTTTAGTGGACTGAATCACAACATTTCATTGAGAATGCAGAAGCAACTCCATTGCTGTGCGTGTTCCAGTGAAAAGACGGACAAGAAGTTGAGCTTGTGAGATTTTTTCTTTTAAAGGGAGCGCGAACAAAAAAGTTTGAGAACCACTGAGCTAGGGTGAACAAAGTGCAAGAAGTTATATTAAAATCTATATTATTTGACGTTTATAACGTGAGTGAATTTTCAAAAACATCAGGGTAGCCTCTCACCAACAGAAGACAATATCTCTCTATTGTTATCTTCTGAGCTTTTCCACGATGTGTCTAAAGTCTTTTGCTTCATATTTCTTAGCTCTCCAATATGATCGCTGTTGATGAGGAGCTTATAATATTGCTATTTCTAATATGCGCACGGATCGAGTCCAGACCGAACTTCCCGACCAAAAATTTTTATTAGCCAGGGTAAAAACAAAGCATTAAACAAAACAAAGCCAACAAAGCCAGCCCCCCCCCCCCCCCCCCCCCCCATATAGGGCAGATTAAACATACTGTCAATTTAGACAATTACACTAATATAAGGTTTGTGTCAGGGTTGCTGCAGGATGACCGAAGACGAGGACACGGAATTCTCAATATAAGAGTTTTAATAACAAAAATGAACTTTTTCAAACTGAAACAAGAACAAAAACTCCAGGGCTTCAGGGTTTACAAACAACCACACATAGACGACGATCGACAAACACTGGGAGAAAACACAGGGCTTAAATACACATGGAATGATAGAATAATTAACAGAACACAGGTGAAGAAACTGAACACAAACGAGGAGCGGGAAAACTTAACAGGGCTAAACCAAAAACCACAAAGACAGGGGAAACCAAAATCACAAAAACAGAACTCAAATACATTGGATTGTTACAGTACCTCCCCCCTCCCCGAAGGCGCGATCTCGCGCCGTATAACATCCAAAGGGGTGGGAGGGTGGGCGCCCTGGAGGCTGACGAGGGCATAGTGCAGGTCCAGGAAGCCTCCAGGGCGGAGCAGGCTGTGGGCGTGGCCATGGCGGAGCAGGCTGTGGGCGTGGCCACGACGGTGCAGGCTGTGGGCGTGGCCACGACGGTGCAGGCTGTGGGCGTGGCCAGGGCGGAGCAAGCTGTGGGCGTGGCCAGGGCGGAGCAGGCTGTGGGCGTGGCCAGGGCGGAGCAGGCTGTGGGCGTGGCCACGACGGTGCAGGCTGCGGGCGTGGCCAGGGCGGAGCAGACTGTGGGCGTAGCCAGGGTAGAGCAGACTGTGGGCGTAGCCAGGGCAGAGCAGACTGTGGGCATAGCCAGGGCGGAGCAGGCTGCGGGCGTGACCACGGCGGTGAGACCCCTTCAGGTGGCCATGGCGGTGAGACCCCTTCGGGCGGCCATGGCGGTGAGACCCCTTCGGGCGGCCATGGCGGTGAGACCCCTTCGGGCGGCCATGGCGCGGTGAGACCCCTTCGGGCGGCCATGGCGGTGAGACCCCTTCGGGTGGCCATGGCGGTGAGACCCCTTCAGGTGGCCGTGGGTCCTTCGGCGCCCACGGCGAGGGCCTATGGCCCCCCCCAAAAAAATTAATGGGGAGAGTGACTGGAAAAGGGACAGGCTGGGCAGACGTGACGTGACAGACGTGGACCAGCGGTGAGGGCTCGGCAGGGCTGGACGGGACCAGCGGTGAGGGCTCGGCAGGGCTGGACGGGACCAGCGGTGAGGGCTCGGCAGGGCTGGACGGGACCAGCGGGGAAGAAGTCTCTGGCAGGACGGTCTCTGGCAGGACGGGCTCTGGCTCTGGGTCAACGGGCTCTGGCTCTGGGTCAACGGGCTCTGGCTCTGGGTCAACGGGCTCTGGCTCTGGGTCAACGGGCTCTGGCTCTGGGTCAACGGGCTCTGGCTCTGGGTCAACGGGCTCTGGCTCTGGGTCAACGGGCTCTGGCTCTGGGTCAACGGGCTCTGGCGCTGGGTCAACGGGCTCTGGCGCTGGGTCAACGGGCTCTGGCGCTGGGTCAACGGGCTCTGGCGCTGGGTCAACGGGCTCTGGCGCTGGGTCAACGGGCTCTGGCTCTGGCGCTGGGTCAACGGGCTCTGGCTCTGGCGCTGGGTCAACGGGCTCTGGCTCTGGCGCTGGGTCAACGGGCTCTGGCTCTGGCGCTGGGTCAACGGGCTCTGGCTCTGGCGCTGGGTCAACGGGCTCTGGCTCTGGCGCTGGGTCAACGGGCTCTGGCTCTGGCGCTGGGTCAACGGGCTCTGTGAAAAAGTCTATTAAATCCATGCTGGCAGAGGCCAGCGGTAGGGTCTCTGTGCTGGCTGGGACCAGCGGCGAAGGCTTGACTAGACTGGCCGGGACCAGCGGCGAAGGTTCAACTGGGCTGGACGGGACCAGCGGCGAAGGCTTGACTGGGCTGGATGGGACCAGCGGTGAAGACATGGCGTGCCATGGGAGGAAGCTTTCCAGACATTTGGAAACTGCCTCTCTCCAGTCCAGACCGGAGAGATCTGGAAGCTCCCTTGGGTCGACCACCTTGGCCCCACGCCGGTAACATGTCTTGATTATTTCATCGCCCAGCGAGCAGGAAGCAGCGAGTGGAACAAAGCTCCAGGTAAAGTGGAACAGATCTCGGCTATCCAGCGCTAAAGCCGAGATCTGTCCCGCAAGCTCCCAGCTCATGATGTGGTCGATCGTTCTGTCAGGGTTGCTGCAGGATGACCGAAGACGAGGACACGGAATTCTCAATATAAGAGTTTTAATAACAAAAATGAACTTTTTCAAACTGAAACAAGAACAAAAACTCCAGGGCTTCAGGGTTTACAAACAACCACACATAGACGACGATCGACAAACACTGGGAGAAAACACAGGGCTTAAATACACATGGAATGATAGAATAATTAACAGAACACAGGTGAAGAAACTGAACACAAACGAGGAGCGGGAAAACTTAACAGGGCTAAACCAAAAACCACAAAGACAGGGGAAACCAAAATCACAAAAACAGAACTCAAATACATTGGATTGTTACAGTTTGTCTATATTCTAAATGAATATGAATGAATATGACAATGTATTAAATGTTTTTAAATCATACCACCCAACCCTCCCCCCTCGACGGGGAGGACCGGCACTTTATTTTTTCCACTTCAAGCACTAGCATCTCAGTCTAATAGACATCTTAATGTATGTCTCAAATCCATGTTTCTGATCGATTCTAGTAAATTATTGCTGAATCACACCATCTCTTTCTCTCTCTTTTCCCCCCAGGATGAAGTGTTTTTCTGCTATCACACAGATCATGCTGAACACGCTGTGTAACACTAGGAGCCATGAGACTGTGTCAGCACTAACACAGGTGCATTTCACATTCAACACTGTTTGCCTTTCTCAAACTCAGCATCACTGAATATAACACTGAACACATGGATAACTAATTATCCTTTACTTACATTTGACCATTGGAAGACATACAAACAGATTATGCACATATATTCATATCAAATCTAATTCTTTAAATATTTGCATGCATCTGTGTTTGTTTAGTTCTCTTTACAGTATTTGTAATGTTTGAGCTTATTGATATTTTCTTACTCCTTCTTGCAGACTTTGTTTTCTTGGCAAGCATGAGCACAGATATTGTTAAGATATCTTCTCAAACTCTGATGGCATGCAACACTGTTGTTTTTTTGTCAGGAGAAACATCTGAGGAGCAGACGACTTCATTAAAAAAAAACTCCAATTGCTCTTTATTTAATGCCATTGCTTGCTTGGAGAAGCATTTGAAATATTAAAGTGATCAGTTGTGTTTGAACTTCAGGATGTGTATAATTCATATATGCATCACCTATATCTGTACCTATATATTTGTGTGCTAATATTTCATATTCAGTGTTGTGAATGTGTTGGGATGTCTGTATGCTTCCAACAACTTGTTTTTCTCGCTCTCTTTCAGCTTGTTATCAGAGTGACATTTGTGTGCTTGCTGGAGGAGCCATCTGGAAGCTGCCCACACACATGTGAGAGCCGCTCTGAGCTTCGCTTCTGACTCACACACACACTCAGACGCACTTGCCCACACATTTGCACACGCTGCAAATATTTTAGCCCCCAGGCTTCCAGAAACAGCTAATATCTGACATTTAACACGAGTTTATGTGTGTGAAGACAGTCATCATTTCTCTGTCATAAGAAGCTGAAAACATACCTCACAATGATACTTGCACCTGCTGACTGAATCCACACACCATTTGATGGACTACTGCAGTCAACATATAAAAGTATATAAGCATATAGACAACACTATGTGTTAAAGTAACAGACAGTCAAAACACTGATCATACGTGAAAAAACGCCACACGTTTATTTATTTTTTCCAGGACTGGAATCAGGATGTATATCTTCAGTATTTGCAGTAAAGTTGTTTTGCGTGTTGTCAGTATTAGTGAAATAACATAACCCAAAAATGTATTACTTGCATGTGCTGTTATGAAAGCAATAAAAAGGTCAGTGAATATAAAAGATGAGGGGACGGCCCCATGTGCTGCACATTTCAAAAATGAAACATAAGTAAATTCACCCACACACGTGGTTTTAGACTGCTGAAAAGCTCATGATGCACTATAGAAAATAAGACAAATATGTTGGCTTATTATTACAGAAATGTACATATTAAAAATATAAAAATCTTACTATGGTAACATAAAGGTAATAAGAAAATGGTTTAGCATGATATATTTATTGCCACATAACCAATACAGTTATACTGAGGTACATTGAATTGCTAAGTATTATTACTAAGCATTCAAATATTGTCACCAAGCCAAATTCATCAATTTACACAACTTTAATGAAGCCCTATTTCATCATCAACATTTTTTCCTTTTTTTTTTCAAGCAATCAGGTTGTATGTGTAGTTTCCTGCAAAAAAATAAAAATAAAGGCACCTGGAATGCTTCTAAAGCTTACATTTGTACACATGCAACAACACACCATTTCTGTTTGTTTGTGTCGGTGCACTTGTGAAATCCCCGCTCAGTCAGACACAAGAGATTTCCTGCCTTACCACAAACTTTTCTTATGCTCGTATGATTCATTCATGTTCTTTCATTTTTGATTCAGTGTTTGTGTGTGTGTGCATGTGAGGCTTAGTGTGACATTCACGACAAACGGAGGAAATACAGCGGTGTGTGTACTACTGTATGCTGTAGCGCACACACACGCACACACACACACACACACACACGTACACACACACACACACGTACACACACACACACACACACACACACACACACACACACACACACACGCGCACACACACACACACACACACACCACACACACACACACACACACACACACACACACACACACACACACACACACACACACACACACACACACACACACACACACACACACACACACACACTACCTGCAATATCACTGAGGAAGTTTGTTTAATTTCACAACTAATAAAAGAAAATGCAAAAGTTGCTCAGGGAAGACATTGGGCTCTATCTTGCACCCAGCGCACGATCTGAAACGCAAGTGTCAAAGCGCAAAGCGCAAGTAACTTTGTGGGCGGATCCCGGCGCTGTTGCTATTTTCCCGGCGGGATAAATGCCTCTTGCGCCTGGCGCAAATCTAAAAGAGGTTGGTCTGAAGTAGCTTCATTATTCATAGGTGTGGTTTGGGCGTAACGTGAAATAAACCAATCAGAGCGTCATCCAACATACCCTTTAAGAGCAGGTGCGCATGTCGCATGGCGGATTGATATTATTATGGCGCATTTACCCGGCGTGCGCCAGGAGCGGTTCACAGCCGAGGATATCGATGTTCTCGTCAGGGCCGTAAAAGAAAGAGAATTGACATTGGGGATGGGACAAACCCACCCAAATCAATAGAAAAAAATATGAGAAAGCTCAACTTAACTGGTAAGTTAAAGAGTAAGGTTTAATGTGCTTACATTATGGTAAAGGTGATTTCGCAGTCTTTTTCTCAGATTTTTTTTTCCTAGTTCTTGACGGACAAAATAATTTGTCAGATGTCCTTATATACATATGTGTCTTGCCACTATTGGGCAAACAGGTCTGATCCGTCATTACTACAATTTGCCTGAAAAATTACCAGTATACACTGTTAAATGTGTAAGCTAGATTTATGCCAATTTTTTTCACATCTTCATGGACACCACAATGATTTCCCTCGTGTGGTAATATTTGTCCTTGTTATAATGTATGATTTGCAAAAATAAAAACTGCTGCATCTGTGTTGATGAGAGAATCAAAGTGTATGCGCGTTGTGCACCCGCTACATTATGGCCAAGCATGCGCGCTTAAACAGTTCCTACAACGCGCAACGCGCCACTGACTTTAGACCAGGTTTTTTTTGGTCAGTGGCGCAATTGTTTTCTGGAACTGCAAAATAGCACTAGGGAATGTTTGCGCCGAAACACGCCTCCTTTTTGCGCCGATCCGCCCAGGGGAGCGCAAGTTCATTTCCTAGTTTACCGACGTGCGTCTGTGGAGGGAAAAGCCCGCTTTGCGCGGGTGCAAAATAGGAATGATACATGTGTCAGTGTACAAAGTCAATTGCGCTGGATGCAAGATAGAGCTCTAGACCTCAAATGAAAATCTCTGTAGAGACCTTAAAATGACCTGAGGCTATAATACCTGCCAAAGGTGCTTCAACTTAGTACTAAATTAAAAGGTCAGATATTTTTTATTTATTTTTAATAAATGTGCACAGTTGTCACAAATCTAGTTTCCCGTTCGAATGGGAACTTGCACTGCGTCCAAAGACACTATGGGGAACTCCTCCAGCAAGACCAGTGTCTCAATCACATGATTCAAATGTGACAATGTCATTGGCCGACGACAGCCTGTGACGTGGCTATACGTGTGCGACCGCGAGTACAAGAGGGGACCTGTAGTACACAACAACAACTTCTTTGTCTTCAGGATCCGTCTCTTTGTGTACGTTTGTAATTGACACAGTCACCTCTGATAACAGATCACTCTAAATTGTAATGTAGACACATGGATTTTCTCTAAAGCTGTTTTGAAACTATATGTATTGTGAAAGGCGCTATTCAAATATATATGAATTGAATTGAACATAAATATCATGAAGAAAAACTTCTTTGAAGCGTGTGCACATTGTGCATGAGTCGGGGCATGCGCGTGTAGTTCTCAAGGGACCTGAATGCTGCAACGACCGAGACAATCAGACATAACTATTACGGTTACATTTAACAAATAAGCTTTAATTACAAACAGTTTAAAAACAGTTAAAGCTATTTGCAAAACTTTTAGTTAAAAGGTTAGAGCTATCTGTGAACAAATTGATTCATTTTAATCAATCTGGATTCTTAAGAGGGAAACTCGCATCTGAGAATGTTAGACGTCGTTTGCACATCATCTCCCATCATGCATCTGAAATGGATACTCTACCTGCAGCTGTTTTTACTGTAGATGCGCAAAAGGCTTTTGATCGGGTAGCTCCCAGCAAACAATTTTAGGTTCTGGGAACGTTCTGGGAATGTTAGTTTTTGGTTCCCAGAACATTCCCTTAAGGTTAGGGGAACGTTCCCGGAACGTTCTCCTTAAATATAACCTAAAAATAACCTACAGGGAACGTTCCTAGAACATTCTTGTTTGGTTCCCAAAAAAATAACCACATGGGAACAATCGGGAACGTTTGGGGAACGTTCTGTGTTTGCTAGGAGGTTGGGAGTATCTCGTTCTGGAGGAACTTGGCTTCGGAAGAACATTCAGATCAATGGTCAAAATACTTTACACTAATCCTTTTGCAGTTGTATTAACTATTAACTGTAATATTCTGTCAAAGTAATTTCCTCTGCACCGTGGTACCCGACAGGGCTGTCATTAACGTAGTCGATTAGATTAGATTCTCTTAAATCACCCATAGTCATAAAAGGAACACAGCATAAAATCTCTCTTTATGCGGATGGCATACTACTGTCACGTGTCAGTGTTTGTTTGAACTTTCAGTTTGTATTTTGATTGGTTCCTGTTCTCCTTTGTTCTTTTCCTGCCACTCCTTCGTATCCATGGTTACTGCCATTATCAGTTCAGTTGTGTCACCTGTTTAGTCATCATCGTCATCTGTAGCTATGTCTATTAATCAGTGTCATCTGCGTTTGTATTGTAAGTTCCATCTGTTCAGTCAGTGTTTGTCTGATCTCCGTCTTATTTAGTGTGTGTCTTATTTAGTTACCTGTGCTGCCGTACTGTTTAATTAGAAATAAACCTTCATTTTGGAAATATATCCTCGTCTTGCCTTCCTGCAACCCACCATGACAACTACTTTATTTTACTAATATACATGTCTCCTTACGGCAAATAATCATGTATATAAAATAAAATATCATGTACAAATTATGACAAACTTAAACTAGAAATCTCGGCAGATATGCAGAGATGGTCTAATCTCAAAATGTCACTGTAAGGTAAGAATATTAATATTAATAATGAATGATCTTGGTGGTGAATTTCTTTTTTCTATGATTCCTTAACTCCACCTGTAAACTATTTTTAGGATTGCAATCTCGATCTCTAATTTTATTTGGGATGATAAAAAAACCCTGTATCTGCTGAGTACTCTTCACAGATGAAATCATCGGTGAATGACACAGCTCTCCTTGGGTACAATATAGTAGGGGCTGTAGAAGCCGGCCCAGGCGTGGAGGTGGAGCGCCGACAGAGAGGCCTGGGAGACGAGCGTTCCGCGGTGATGGGTCTGGCGACAGAGGGAGACGAGAGCGGTGAGGTGGGCGGGGAGTTGCACATTTGTCATCGCGCCTCTGGGGGCTCAGAGATAGTCAGATAGAGTGCCTCAGTCTGCTTTGGGCGGCCGGGAACTGTTGGGCGAAGTGCTCGACTGCACCGCCGAAGAGAACACCCTGTGAGATAAGGAGTTGAGGAAACGTTTTCGCTCAGCACTCCTGCATATCTGCAAGTTGAGCCAAAAGTGCCTTTCCTGTACCACACAAGTGGACATCACCTGACCCAGGAACGCGCAGTTACCTTCGTCGGTGGTCGGTGGCGGTACACAGCTCTTGCATGACCCTAGAACAGACCTGCCCTCTTACATTTTTTGAGCACCCATGCCTGATAAACTTGCAGGATGGAATAGCATGCAAGGAGGAGGCGACCAGCACGCAGCTCTGTAGGCTTTGCCACGAGAGTGGACGAAAACCTACAGGCCTTGGAGGGTACTTTGGTTGCTGCGCCAGGTGGAGCTCTGGGACACATTTGCATTGCCACAGTACGCTCCACCAGGGACCCCATGTACCCTTTGGCCACCGCACCATCGAGGGCAGAGAAGGAGGAAGAGTCCTGAGCGGCTTGAAAGTCCAAAGGAACTGCCACGATCTCATGCAGTTCCTGGAAGAAAGGAATTGGGATCACCACCCCAAAAATTAATCATCAAGCCTTGATCGCTCGCGACATGGTGGAGGGTTCCACTCAAGCCTGATGTCAGAGCATGGCAAGTCAGTTTTGGATCAGACTCGGACAATGCTGGCACCTCCGAAGAGGCAGCACATCCGAATCTTCACTCCAGATGACTCAAGCCCACCTTGTGATTTGGTGATAGACATGACTTATCTGCTGGTGCGCCGAATAAAACGCTGGCCGGCCACAAGACTGCAGCGACCTCATCTGACAAACTCACTGGTTGCAATGTGCCAGAGGGGGGTGTGGCCAGAGGAGGATTCATCTAGTTGTTCCACACCGCCACCCTCAAATCACCCTGCCACCAGCCAAAGATACCTTCGCGAGGGATAGATTGGGTGTACGGAGGAACTCTACTCTTCGAGTTGTTGAGTCTCGATCGCAGCATTGTGATGGTTAGTTCCCACAATGGAACCTGACTCATTCACAATGCTACCTGAGCGGATTCAAGCCCAAACACGCCAGGCAGCGCTCGTGCCCATCAGCGAATCAATTAATCTACCGCACCCAGAAATACACGGGCGAGACATCTTTAAAAATGCGCTGCGTGCAGCTCTTTATAGAGAGATGAACTCAACAGCATTGCTGAAGCATCAGAGAAACACACACTGTCGCAGACCATGCACAGACCAGCTACAGGAATGCAATCTCGCTGGAACAAGCCATCACACCAACAACACTGAAGACAATCAAGATTGTTGAACAACGCTACAACAATCTAGTTTCTCAGAACTCGTAGACAACTTGCAGTGGAGAGAAGTGAAGGAAACACTCGTCCGAAGCAAAAACATAATGCGAATTGCTCTTGCAGCTCCTTTTATATCCACGAGGTGGTGCAGAGTGCGCTATGCAAATTCCGCAGACCCATGGCATTGTATGCCATTGCTCATTTTGTAAAAAACTAAGTGAAACCCAAGTGACTGACTGAAAGGGAACTCAAAGGTCTTCACGCAACCATCAAAATAAAAGTTTGGTTAACTTAACAAATAAGTTATTGTTGTACAGAAGAATTAATACATCTCAATTAGATTATCGGTTTACGATGTTTTTCCCGATATTTAAGCATTTTCCCATAATCGGTATCGGTTCTGTAATATCGGATTCGCCGATTAACGCGCCATCTTGTAGCCGTTTTAAGAATTCCGCCATTGCAATCGCGTCTGAGGAGATCATGTCAACAACAACTCGGTTGCACAGGTAAAGTATATGTTCTACTAGCTTTGCTTTAATTATTCAACTTTATTTAACATAACAGACATGCAGAAATGAGATTGAACATAAATGCCTGATATAGTTTATTTAATGCAGCTTGGTCTAAAAAATTAGACGAACTCATGTGAGTCACATAGCGTAATCCGTCATGTCTTGCCCCAATAAAGACGTAACTTACATGCATTGAAAAAACAGACATGAAGAGTGCATGTTTAAAATAAAAGCGCTGAATTAATTCTCTATCTGTTGTATTTGCTCACCGTTAGTCTCGAAAAAAAAGTTGTTCATATTGCTGAGCACTCACTGGGTTGATGATCAGGAATCCTCAAGCACAGCGACTGAATTAAACTTTTGACAAGATTATCTTGTTTAAACACCCTAGATTATATTATCATTTACTACATAGCAATTATTTCGTTAATACACATCTAAATATACCGCTTTGTGGAAATTAATTATTTATTATCTGCACGCGCGATCGCGGTTGAGTAAGTTATAGTTCTGTGTAAAAGCATAGATAAACAGCACTTTGTCAGAAAGCATTTCATGATCTAGACTGACAAAAATATTATTAATAATTAATAACATACTAGTTGAAAAATGCAATAATGTATATGCTGTTTTGTTTGTTACTTTCCTGACAGTGTTATAGCTTATATCATTCAGTGAATTAATATTACCTACTGAATTATTTCTCATTCATTAAATGGCACATAACCCTTCTAAAACTGTTTAAAATTAATTACATTTCTGCAAAGGTGATATGACTCCCCTGTCAATTATTTTCTCCATATGAAAACATTAGACTTCTAAAATGTATTTTGCCTATTGTTAACATTGTTGCTGCTGATGCTTATAAATTATATGTATAATTTAGATATAAATTATATAATGCAATAATAAAGTTACACTACTAAAATATCTATGCAAAAAAAAATAATCAGGTAATTTAGACCCCCCCCCCCCCCCCCCCCCCCCAACATGAGAATAATTGTTTTTTTTTTTACTTCATCAAAGCTTTTATTTTTTAACAAAGACACCTAGTAACAGTGCATTTTATTTTTTGGACTCAGACCCCTCTATTTATTTGTGTATAAATATAAAGTTATTTTTTGTATGGAAGGAGGGAGTGATTGTTATAAATAAATTGGTTTGTTCAGTTCATTTGTGTTGTAATAATTGTGTCAAAATATCGGTTCTGCATATCGGTTATCGGGCACCGATATGGGTGTCGGTTATTAAAAATCAACATTGGTCGATCAATAGTCTCAATAATAATACTAACAAAATAATTATCAAAACTTAATTTTTTAAGGAATAATTACAATTCTTCCGTGTTGTGCAGCATTTTGTTTGACAAAAAAGTTTGTTTAATTTCATATGCTTATACAAATTGTGGAAAAAGGCAGATCTGGAACAATGTCAATAACACTTCTACAAATTACTTACCGTTACGATATAGTCTATAAAATACTAAATGAGATTTAATTTTGAAGTGCAATAATTATGTACAGTTCTGTCTTTATATCTTCACTTTTATTATCAGTTTATACATTTTTGGGGCAGAAATCTGAAGGTAGCTTCTGCATAGTCAGCAACAGTTTTTAATACACTTCTCATCACAAAACTGGGAAATGCTGTATCTTTCTGTCCACAAATATGTTTGAAATGTGAAAATAAATATGCAATGATAGGAACTCAGAAACACAGGAGTGTATAATCTATTTGCAGACTTTAATAATATAAGAAAACACACCAACAAACTAGAGTTCGATATAACGAAGCAGAACAATTACAAAGTGAAATTAGTAAGCGATCCAAACTAAGAGTAAAATGTTTACTGTGGTTAAATGTTTACCAAGCTACAAAAAACACTTTATTTTGGACCACTTCTTCACTTTGAAATGCGCTGCACAACTTCAATGGGTGAGGAACAGCCTTAAACACTCTTTTTTTGTAAAATGAAATATGAAATAATCTTGACATTATGGACTTTAAAATCATAAAAAACTTCTGTTTAGAGTTGTCCAGTGACTCATGAAAACAATCTGTGAAGCAAAACATTTTGAGCATCCTCTATGAAAGAATACGCATAAGCATAATGGATAATTTGGTCTCTGTGAAAATCTTGAAAAAAAAATCCATAATAATACTCTACTGGGAGAATAAGAAATACCATTCCCCAATTAATACAAACCCTGGCTATTAGTGTGGCACGTGAGTGTCGAGCAAATCACCTTCACCATTCTGATTAGGAGTTTACAGTAGACGACTGTGGATAGTGGACAGTGAGCTCTTCACCGGGTTTCAAACAGACCTGCTCTTATTCTTTCTCAATAGTTGACCAGAGAATGTCCTTAAGGAACATCTATTGATGTGTCAGAGACACCGCAACCATGTCCTCTGTTCCGTTCACATTGACCACTTCCTCAGTAAGTGTGTGAATGCATAATACAAGCTGGAAACCTTCACGATTGTCTGACTGCTGACAAGGAGTGTGTGCGTGTGTAGTGATAGCGGTCAGATAATGTCACAGTGTGACAGAAGTGAGAGTGTTAGAGACAGAGAGGAAATGAGAATAAGGCCTCAGTCTTCTGTTCTTTACTCCACAGCTCACAAGGAAAACACACAACACACACACACACACACACACACACACACACACACCACACACACACACACACACACAACACACACACACACACACACAACACACACACACACACACACACACAGCATGTGACTGGATGACCATGTGCTAGTCACACTGAACGTGTATTTTCTCTTCCATGAGGTTGCATAAATCACTGAAAACTAGATGCTACTGTCACTTAAAAAACCTAAAAAAAAATGTGTGTGCGTGAGATAAAAAAAAAACTGTAAATGAAATTTGTGTGTGTGTGTCAGAGAGCATTGAAAGTATTTAGACCCCTTCATAAAATTAAAGGCTTCATCTTTTTCATATCAATCAACACTCTATACCCCATAATGACAAAGCAAATCATATATTTGTGATAACTTTGATTTATGATTGCACTATTCAGTCACTTCTGGGCATGTTCATGTCTGCTTTGATCAGCACGTGTTTGAAGACATTTGGTTGTGCTTCAGAAAATACTTCGGCAAAGATAGTGGAATAGTTTGCCATTGCTTTCTCCTCTCCTTCCTCATTAATGCAGGCGTAGGACCGACATGTAGCCGTTGCCAACTACACAGCTGGGTTAGGATAACTTTGCAAATGTAAAACAACAGAACAGAGGGATCAAATTACTGTGTCCAGAAGCCTAAATACAGCAGCAATTACAGCCTGGAGTGTTTTGGGGTTAGATGTGACAGACTGTGGACTCTCAGTGGACAACGCTGGTCTCTCAGAGATATACGAGTGTACACAGCATGATGAGCAGGGCCGGGTGTCCTTCAGATATTACGCTTGAGGTTCATCAGGACAGAACATATTGCTCCTCACAGTCTGAGAGTCCTTTAGGTGCTTTCTTGCTTTAAGATTCTCCCCTCTCCACAAATGATCTCTGAAGCTCAACCAGAGCGGCCATTGGGATCTTGGTCATCTCTCCCAAGTTGCTAAGTTTGGCCGTAGTTGTTCCAAACTTCTTCCATTTAAGAATTATGAATGAATCATGTGCTCTTGTGAACCTTTAAAAGGGACCTATTATGCAAAAATCACTTTTATATTGTTTTTGAACATAATCATGGATAAAAATAAACAATTACATCGTTTGTTATTTTCCCCATAAATCTGGAAGTGTATCTCAAAATGAGCCGTTCAGGAATGCACTTGCCGAACTCCGCCCTATTCGCATAGCTCCTCCCCATTAGCATAGTTCCGCCCCCGAGTGAGCGTATGCACTTGCCGAACTCCGCCCTATTAGCATAGCTCCGCCCCATTAGCATAGCTCCGCCCCCGAGTGAGCGTAAGCACTTGCCGAACTCCGCCCTATTAGCATAGCTCCGCCCCCGAGTGAGCCGTACGCAGTCCGCCATGTCTATCTCAGAGTCAGAGCATTTCACATCAGCTTTCAAGTACAAATGTATTCTTATTAAAGCTACTAGTTATTTAATCAAGAGCAGTGAGTGATTTTCCGGTTTTCTTTTGTTGTTTTATTCATATTAGCAGCATATATAGCAGTAGGTACTGTATATTACGCTGCTTTTACTTTAATACACAGATCTGATACGATATACCCTGCGATACGTTCACAGACGTAACCGACTGTGTTTATGTGAACTTTGTGAGTTTTTGACTTAACCTTGTGTGCATTTGACAGTTCAAGTGCCAATAAGACGTGATAGAGAACTTAGTTTAATACTCACGGGACATCCAGCTTTCTGTGTGAGTGCTTCGGATGTGTGCGCTCAGAAGTTTAAACTGATATGGCTTTAAAACGCATGCAGATAATCATGATGATGAAGAACTGTAATGTCAAGTGAGCATGATCACGATAGAGATGATAATCAAAACCAAACCGATGTTGTAGTTCTACGCAGCGGATCTGCGGCACGAGCTGTACAGGCTCCGCCCTCTTCTGGAAAGCTCATTTGCATTGGCCAGAAAACAGCATGTTTATGCTTCCACTCAAAAATGGCCATTTACAACCTGGTATGAGAATCAAAACTGTGAAAGTTAAGATTTTTAACAGAAAGTTAAATAGGGCTGGGTATTGGCAAGGGCCTCACGATACGATACGTATCACGATACATGGGTCACGATACGATATATCACGATACGATACAATACGATACATATTGCGATATATTGCAATAAAAAAATTTAAATCCAAAATGTAAAAAAAAAATTGAGCTGAATATACAACTTGTATAAATCACATATTGATAACTCAGCAGACAAAAAACGTATATTCCAATTTATTCGCAAAGATATGCATTGTACAGTCACTGAACAGTGAACACACTGAAATGTATGAAGTGCATATCACTAAAAACTAAAAATGTAGATGCAAAGTTTACAAATGCATTGTTTTTATCTAGTTCATTACTTTTAAAACCAAAGTGCTTCCACACGTCGGCTCTGAAAGCTGCAGGCGTTTTTAAATTTTACGCCATTTTCTCACTCCCAAGACAACTTCTGAGACAATGGCCCAAATTTTGCACATTAAAAAATAAAATACTACCTCACATTGGCCCTCATTTATCAAAAGTGCGTACACCAAATTTCCAGCGTACACCTGGCGTACACCCAAAACAACGGGGACTTTGAGATTTATCAATATGGACGTTGGCGTACCCCACAAATCCCACGCCAGCTCAGGAGGTGGTGTACGCACGTTTGAGTTAGTGCGGAAATGCGCAGAAAAACAATTCCTAACACCACAAAACGCACTGACAAACTAAAACATATGACCAAAAAAACAACAACAACATAGTAGGCTAATTATAAACTTCAGTGTAAAAATCTGTCACAAAGAACCGGCAAAAGTAATGATTATGAATATGTAAAATATAGCAAGGAGATATTTTAATTGTTTATTAATAAAGAAGTGTTTTCTTTGTGTCGGCTGCAAAGATGAAGTTGAGATGCTGACTCGTGATCTTCGCAGTAGTGAACGCGCCAGAGAGAAATGCACATTTCAGATTACATAAGCAGAGAGCAGTCTGCAGTCTGTTTTCTTTCGTTTTGAATTGTTCTGTTTAAAAGTAGACATGTCTGAGGCAAGTAGGGTACCTTATATGCTGAGTTTCGGTTCATTTAGTATGAGATGAGCTCAGTTCACGCGTCCTCCGTTTCATGATTATCTGCTATTTACTTCTTATTTGTTAAATCCAGGTAATTGGTTGATGAAACATTGATTAAAATTAAAATACAATTAATACAAAACGAAATTCAGTTTAAAGAAAGGTTTTGTGCTTTCTGTATGATGTCTCTGTGAAAGTTTTAAAATATATTTTAGTGCCGCTTTCAGAGCGCTCACGTCCGTATCATTGTTTTTTCCTCATAAATGCGAACACGAATAATAATAAGAATAATATTACAAATGGACATGCAATTATTAATGTGAATGAATGGTACTCCACACATCATCATCATCACTATTGTACGTGATACGATATTAAATGCTAATTGTTTCAAAACACGAGCTGTAAAATAATGCATTGTGATAGGTCATTTGATCTCCACGTCGGAGAAGTTTCTCTTCTTTGCCGTCTTCCGTGTGTCCATGGCGTAAAATGAGGGCGTGGGGGAAGCGGAGACTTGAATATTTAGAGGCGTGTTATTCTAATGACGATCGTTTTCAGCCGCTGCATTTATCAAGGAGAGGTATTGCGTACACCAGGATTTCAAAGGTACGCACAGCTTCATACATCAGGCGGTGAGAGGAGTGTAAGCATAATCTTACGACAACATATACGCCCGTTTCTACGCAATAATGATAAATGAGGGCCATTGGCCGTAGGCTATATGAGAGACAACTGGACGCGTCACGGAGACCGGTGTCTGCGCGCGAGAGAGACCGGCCGGTGTATGCGCACGAGGGAGAGCCACGGGGTGTGGGTGTCAGCGCGCGAGAGAGACCGGTGTCAGCGTGCGAGAAGGCCCGGTGTCTGCGCGCGAGAGAGACGAGTGTGTCAAACACACATACTGCTCGGACACACTCGGTCTCTCTCGTGCGCAGACACCGGTCTCCGTAGCACGTTTTTATTTTATTTATTTTTTTAAATATCATACTAGAGGTTGAAATATCGATACACTATCGTGAAAAAAAATATCGCGATAGTTAGCTGTATCGATATTTTTGCACAGCCCTAAAGTTAAAGCCACACTATGTAGTTTTTCAACCTTCATAATATATTTCCAAGACCCTTGAGATGGTACATCGCCTGACAGTGTCTGTATCGCTTTTACTGGCACTACGTAACTTCGGGGTTCGGGTAGTAACCTGATCAATCAGTGTTTTTCAACCGCGAAAAGAGGTCAATAAAACAGCTGGAGAACTATATATATACATAACGTTACATTTAGCCTACCTCAGGAAATACATTTAATGTCCATATATAGCACGTTAGTTGGCTAGAAAAATAAAAAATTAACTATTTACTATCTACTGTACCTATTATGCTCCAAATGAATCTATATTTAATCAAGATCGGAATCAAAATTACAAGAATTGAAATTGTGAAATTTGTGTCAAGCAATAATAATAAAAACAGTAGCCTACCAGTCATTGTACCAAGTAAACATTGTAACATGTTGTCACTATACCTGGTAAAATTATATTTAGTAACCAAATGTTTAGACAATCTCAATACATTTATTGATACATTAAAAAAAACTTGCACCCCCCCCCCCCCCCAACTACCCCCCACCAAAAAAAAAACTCAAAACAAAGTTGGAAGCCCTGCAGAACTGACACTACGCTTGATCACGATTAAAAAACTTTGACAACTTAAACATTTTGAAGTAATAAAAAATTAATAATAAATGTTTCTGAAAAAGTAACATAGCATTTTAATTGTTGATTAAAATACTAGTAGCCTATTTCTAAGTCGTCTGGAAACATACTTCCATCTCCGCTGTAAAGAGTTTGTTTTAGGCTAGAAGTCTTTTATTGCTTATTAATAATAGGCTATTGCTTTTTCCTTTTAACAAATTGACTTTAAAGATACAAGTAGGCTAAATGTCGTTTTTTTAGAAAATTCAAGAAATTATCAATTTTGAAAAATAAAGTTTAAATAACTTTCCGTGTCTAAACAGCTGGCCTGGTTGGTTGAATCAGCCGGCACAGACAAATCCGCGAGTAGCTATACGGTTTATAAACTGAGAAGACGTATTGCGAACCGTTTTTTTTCTTTCTTTTTTTCACAGGTGACTTCACGGGCTCAGTAGGCAATTATCTAAATGTTCCAAGTCAACCCAAATAAAATTGAGAAATAAAATTTCGTAAAACGGAAAAAAGTTTTATGTCACTTATTTGATTTTCAATTAGGCTAAATATCTAAGCATTGTATGCTATATTAGCAAAATAAGTCTGTATGTGAATATTGTTTCACCAGTCTAAAAACGAATAAAGAAGAAAGCATGTTTTTAGTTAAAAAAGGAATAAGGAATGGACGTAAAAGTACACCGAAGGTAGTGGGGGGGACTGTCTATTGTGAGTTTAGCTATGGAGTTTAGACTGAGGGCAAGTCAGCCAGAGCGTGCGTGCGTTTGTGTGTGTGTTAGTGAGTGAGTGAGTGATGAGTGAGTGAGACTAGGCTACTGCCTGCTGAACAGAGGGTCGCCGGAAAAAAGGATCTGAAGTGCCGGTGTTTCGGCTACAAAAACCCGCCGAACTGATCCGAAACCAGCACAATTTTTATCCACCCGCCCAAACCGATCCAATTAATCTGGCAACACTGGCTGTATAGCAATACCACAGAACACACTCTAGCATTGAGGTGGTACTCACGTCAAAAATATCTATTTTTAAATACTTATTGATTTGTATGATTTTTAACATGATTACATATTTCAAGCATCTTCATCTGTGGGATTACCTAAATATCTGCTAGACAACACTTCACCCTGAGCAATCAATTAAACAACGCTTTAAATAGTGGATCAACAAAACTAGAATGTTTTTTAACTTGTAAATGTAGTCAGATACGTGTATAAAAAGTTGTTGGTTAAATGTAAAACAGAGCTGGTGCATGTGGCACAGTAGCCAATGGGGTGAGCTGCTGGTGGAAGCATGTCATTCAGCAGCCAATCACAGGAGCCCTTGACTGGGATAAGAAGGGGAAGTGGCCAATGGGGCACAGGCAGTGTCGGTACATTCCCCAGCTCTTAAGAGGTTAATGAGCAAAGCCGCTCGGCTTCCTGCCAGCAGAGACGTTCCCACAATGAGTGAAAGCTGTATCACGACAGGACTGAGTCTAATTATACACCCACAGAGAGAGGGAGAAACAGGAGGGGGTCACAAAGGGCGAGCTGAAGTGTGTGAGTCTGTGCGTGTGTGTGTGTGGAGAGAGAGAGAGAGAGAGAGAGAGAGAGAGAGAGAGAGAGAGAGAGAGAGAGAGAGAGAGAGAGAGAGAGAGAGAGGAGAGAGAGAGAGAGAGAGAGAGAGAGAAGAGAGAGAGAGAGAGAGAGAGAGAGAGAGAGAAAGAGAGAGGAGAGAGAGCGCTCACAGCGGGCGAGACAGAAAAATACAGAAGATACAGCAAAAGAGTGACTAGGTGAGGACAAGATAAGGAAAAAGCCTAGTTTACAGCATCATGCTGGATATTGCCTCTGCTGTGCGACTGCTGCGTTCCCATGATCAATCAGTGTGTTTCTCACCGTAAAAAGACACCTAAAGAGGTAGGAACACTTTTGCATGTGTGTGCTCGTGTTGACAAGTGTGATAGAATAGGCGTTATTGAGTGACTTGGAGACATATGAGAGTGTGTGAGGTATGTTGTGTGGGTGTTGTGTGGATATTCAAGCAATGACAAGAAAATGTGTGACTCAAAGTGTGTTCTTCAAAGTCACCAGCTTTAGTGAAGCGGCAAAGACAGGGTTTGTAACTCGCCACATTTGGAGGCTAGCGTTGAAACTGTTGGAAAGTGGCAGATAAAGGCCCTCAGCTGATCTCAGACCAGCCATTAACAGTGTTTTACACCTCTGTCAAAGTGAAACAACACTGTCAGTTGGTATATTATGAAGCAATATCTACCAATGTCTGAACCTGACTATCTCTGTTATAACTTCATGTAGGACTGATTCAGGCATATTATTTATTTAAAATCCAGAACCAACCTTTGTCAGGCATTAAAAAAAGAAACTGACAATTTTTTTTTTTACAGTAACAGCTGTTTGTTGTCATGTTATAATTGTTATTACACCTGTAAGACCTGTATTAGAGATTACTTAATTGCACGTTATAACATGAATAAAACAGTTTCATAGTGAATGTTTGATAGTGAAAGCCTTGTGTTTAGTATATATCATCAGATCTTCAAATCAGAATTTTTTCAATAATGTGTCCTATATATTTATATTGATATTTTTTTTAAATATAGCAATATGAAATGCAAACCCATATTCATGATAATATATTTATGGTTTAAGATCTTCTCTGTCACTGTCAGTGATTCTCAGATGGCTGCTGCCTCTTTAAGATGCCTATTTTTACAGTAGCATTCACACGTGTGTGTGTGTGTGTGTGTGTGTGTGTGTGTGTGTGTGTGTGTTGTGTGTGTGTGTGTGTGTGTGTGTGTGTGTGTGTGTGTGTGTGAGATGAAGGCAGAGAGCAGGATTGTGTGTGTGTGTGTGTGTGTGTGTGTTGTGTGTGTGTGTGTGTGTGTGTGTGTGTGTGTGTGTGTGTGTGTGTGTGTGTGTGTGTGTGTGTGTGTGTGTGTGTGTGTGTGTGTGTGTGTGTGTGTGTGTGTGTGTGTGTGTGTGTGTATAGAGTAATTCTGCTGGTTTGTGCTTCTCTTGGGCTGGGAAGTGTCGGCTGGTTAGTTAATCGCAGTCATTCTGCTGTTAGTTCAGTCTCTTCACTCAGATGTCTCACTCACAAAAGAACACACTAATAAGTGTTTTTAAGTTGTTTACCTGTAAAGATATATAGAAACACCCTTAAAAGTATAGACTGTATAACATTTGTTGTTAGAGATTCTTGAATTAAATTAAAATTAAGTTTAATTTAGTTTTTATAACTCAGTAGACTTTAAGCACAGATTGATACAGTTAGTAAGCAGATGTATGCAGGAATATTATGCAATTATTCCCATATTTTTATTGTATACTGTACATAGCTCGTTTTGAGAGAATTTCATCAGATAGTCAAATGCTCTTATACAAACTAGTGTGATTGTTTAAGTATAGTGACTCATTTATCACTGATGTGAATCCTCCATATTGTGTTATTTATTTTTATTTCATTCGTTTCACACATTCATTTACTCATCCGTTCACCCATTCATTTATTCATTCATTACTCACACATGCATTAAAAGTCTACCAAATATTCACAGATTATATTAAACATGTTTTATGTATGAAACAACAAGGGGTGTGACGAGATCTCGCGAGACTAAAGTGTGACGAGATCTCGCGAGACTAAAGTGTGACGAGATCTCGCGAGACTAAAGTGTGACGAGATCTCGCGATAATAAAGCGTGACGAGATCTCGCGAGACTAAAGCGTGACGAGATCTCGCGAGACTAAAGCGTGACGAGATCTCTCGAGACTAAAGTGTGACGAGATCTCGCGAGACTAAAGTGTGACGAGATCTCGCAAGACTAAAGTGTGACAAGATCTCGCGAGACTAAAGTGTGACGAGATCTCGCGATAATAAAGCGTGACGAGATCTCGCGAGACTAAAGCGTGACGAGATCTCGCGAGACTAAAGCATGACGAGATCTCCCGAGACTAAAGCGTGACGAGATCTCGCGAGACTAAAGCGTGACGAGATCTCGCGAGACTAAAGCATGACGAGATCTCCCGAGACTAAAGCGTGACGAGATCTCGCGAGACTAAAGCGTGACGAGATCTCGCGAGACTAAAGCATGACGAGATCTCGCGAGACTAAAGTGTGACGAGATCTCGCAAGACTAAAGTGTGACAAGATCTCGCGAGACTAAAGTGTGACGAGATCTCGCGATAATAAAGCGTGACGAGATCTCGCGAGACTAAAGCGTGACGAGATCTCGCGAGACTAAAGCGTGACGAGATCTCCCGAGACTAAAGCGTGACGAGATCTCGCGAGACTAAAGCGTGACGAGATCTCGCGAGACTAAAGCGTGACGAGATCTCGCGAGACTAAAGCGTGACGAGATCTCGCGAGACTAAAGCGTGACGAGATCTCGCGAGACTAAAGCGTGACGAGATCTCGCGAGACTAAAGCGTGACGAGATCTGACGAGACTAAAGCGTGACGAGATCTCGCGAGACTAAAGCGTGACGAGATCTCGCGAGACTAAAGCGTGACGAGATCTCGCGAGACTAAAGCGTGACGAGATCTCGCGAGACTAAAGTGTGATGAGATTTCTTGTCGAGTGGAAAGCTGCCTCGTGATATATCGCTATGACGTATGTGTTTTTTCATTCAGTTCGCTACTTTTCCATTGTTTTTCTATGTAAACCCGCGCTAGACGTGTGTGTATAACGATGCGCTCACGTCTTGCATCTTTTGGAGACACAGCATTATAAAAACACAGCGCTCAAGTTAAAATCAGTTCAACTTTTAAAAAGCACGTGTCGAGGCCATGCGTTTTCCCCAATCCACTGCCAGCGTCTGGCGTTTACAAAGCAAGTACTCGTCCTGTGTGAACGGCCCCTTATCTTGTGCGCTCAGCACCACCACTACTGAGAACACACAATCACGAGTGTGAACGTGTAAGTAAAACACGAGCTCCCTGATGCAGATTAGCCTGTGTACAATACTCTCCCGATATCAAACCTGTCTCTGAGGCTCTGCTCTCTGTTTGCTCTTAATAAGACTAAGAAAAAAGCTATTCTTGATTTTTGTTATTTATACTGTGTTTATTTCTCTGTTCTGTGGAAACCGGTTGCATTAGGAGATCCCACACAGCCTCAGTCAGAAGTTCTGGAAGCTCATAATTAAAGTACAGTAAGATCTGAAGAGTTGAGTTGAGTTTGTAGCAAAACATTTTACAGTGCTTTTATATTGTTGTCTTTCAATGCATTTGATAATTCTTATAAACTACTTATAAAGTAGAACTGAAATGACATTCATTAGAAGATTATTAGTTAAAACATTGCTAAATGCATCTGTAGGCTATTTGTCCAGTCATGAATTTTGTTATTGAGGATTTCTATAATCTCAAAAATTTCAAAAATCTCATCTCGTTCTCGCGAACCCAATGTCTCGTGTCTCGTCTCGTGAGATGAGTGTTTTGTCACACTCCTAAAAACAACAACTAAAAGTTGTATATGTTGAACTATCATGTCATCAGGAGAGAATTCAGAATCACAGTGGACAAGGAAAACATTTAATCTAAAAACCAAATGAATGAATTCGGTTCATTCCAATCCAGTGGTGTATGACGTGAGTGTATGCAGGCAAAGGCACATGTCTGTCTGTAATCATTTGTTCCACACGTAGCAATGCACATTATGTGTTCATCATATTAGGAGTGTGACAGCAGGCCACAATGCCATCATGTTCCACTGAAATGTACTCATTTTGGCTAATCAAGACTGTGTGTGTGTGTGTGTGTGTGTGTGTGTGTGTGTGTGTGTGTGTGTGTGTGTGTGTGTGTGTGTGTGTGTGTGTGTGTGTGTGTGTGTGTGTGTGTGTTTAAGGCACGTGCTGGCCTGAAGATCTACAGAGATCAGGATTTCTGTAAGAGCGTCACTGATCTTATACAGCACTGCCCAGTAATCCTGTTTGACCTTAACTTCCAGAGGTTTACATACTAAAACAATTCAATAATCTTATCTATATTTAAAAATTTCAGTAAAAAAAAAGGAAAATCCTCCACGTCACAATTAAAGTAACAATTATTAGAGCTTATAAAATGTATTTTCCAATAAAATGTCAAATTATACCCAATTGTTGAAAAAGTGGATCCATCCATTCATCATAAAAGTAATCCGTATGGCTACAGGGGTTAATAAAGGCCTTCTGAAGCAAAGCGATGAGCTTAAGAAAAATATCCATATCTAAAACTTTACAAACTAAAATAACTAGCCTACCCAAGTCAACTTACGCCAAAAGAGCAACCCTTGACGCGATGTAGGAGTAGCGTAAACTTTGACGTCTCTCACTGTTCGAGGAAATTGGGCTGTGCAACAAACTCAGTCTCCTCTTCTCTTACATCGAAATCCTTCGACATTTCTTTCGACATTAAAAATTCTCGTTTTAAACTTCTAATTCGTGACCGGTGATTTGCTTTGCTCAATACCTCATGCGTCGGGGTCAAGGGTTAAGGCCATTGCACACTGAGTCCGATTTTTTCGTATGCGTTTTTTCGTGTTCATCAGCCTAAAAATTCGTCACGCACAGAAACCTTGCACACTGAGTCCGATGCATATTTATTAAACCTTGGCGGAAAAAACGCAAAAAATACAAAATGGATTCGTCAAGCAGTGAGGATGATTGTGTTGCCCTAGAAGAGAAAAAGAAGAAAAAGAGGGTCCATCCAATCTTGTGCCGAGAGGAAGGAGAGTTTCAGCTCATCAGGAGTTGCGCAATTATCCCGAGCGATTCAAAATTTACCTCAGAATGTCAATTGTCAATGGAACAGTTTGATGCTTTGCTAGCGATACTGGAGCCACATATTAAAAAGAAGACCACCAAAAAAGACACACACACACACACGGCCGGCAGAAACGCTGGGCATACAGAACAGCTGTATGGTTTGTTTATCATACAGTACTTTGGCTGCGAGACGAAGTGTATCAACTTATCAGATGCCATTCTGGATTGTGTCGTTCGCTTGTGGGTCTGAATAGTCAAAAACCTCTCAAAATGCTGGCTGTGGATGCGAAAAACGCAGAAAATCGAACCTGATCCGAATTTTTTTTTGACGGACGAAAGTTTCGGAGGCAGTTGCAAGCGTGATTGACATAACGTGAGGTCGATTTTTTTTTTTAACGTGCGAAAATTTCGGATGCGAATTTCGGACTCAGTGTGCAATGGCCTTTACACTTTCGACATATATCAATGCGTACGGTAATCTTTCAGAAGCTAGATATTTTAGTTTATAAAGTTTCAAATATGGATATTTTTCTTAGACAAATACTCTGCTTTGCTTCAGAAGGCACCCCCGCTGAGCCGTGAGGATATCTTTTATGATGGATGGATGCACTTTTTTGGGCTTCAAAATCTCTTCCTCCATCCACTCCCATTATAAAGCTTGGAAGAGCCAAGCAATTTTTTTGAGGATACAAGCATATTCATATCTCAATTATTCTAATGTATTCATATGATCATAACAGTTGTCTGATGGCCCTGTGCCCTTTATCATATATTACCTGAGTACAATACACTGCATGTATTTCATGTTTTTAGTATCTTGAAACTCTCCTGTCTAAGCCATTATTATTAGTTTGTTTGTTTCAGCTATATGACACCTTCTCCGGCACTCATTGTCCGGTCACCACTATACCTATGTGTGTGTATTCTACTACCTGTATGGACTGCTGACTGTTTGTATTATAAGTAAACTGTGTGTTGGAACCTTTATCTTCTGTGTCTTCGTCTTTGTCTGCCTGCACACACTCGTAATGATGACTGGAGCCCAACAATGGCTTGAAGAGAGCAATTTATTGCAGTGGCTCAGGAGAGCTGCGGTTTTCTATCCTTCACAGCTGGATTATTCGCCTTGCCTTCACCAGCACACTCAACGACGAGACCCTGAAGACCTTGTTCTGGATCGGGGCGAACTTTCACCAGCGCATAGACCTCCCAAACACCACAGGGCTTAACTAGAGGGAGGCCGTCGTTAGGTGTCTGGAGAGCGTCCGGCCTCTAATCAGTGCAGAGCCAGAGCCGGATTTACCACCGTAGACTGCGGAGAATTCGTGAGAGCCCCCCGCAGACATTGAGGGACCACCTGCTGTCAGAGCCCGAGGACAGCGCTCACCATCGCCCCGGAGGTGAAGCCCACGAGCGAGTCTGACCAGGGGTGAGAGCCCGCGCCACCACCAGCCGAGGATCAACTCGCACCCTAGCCCACCCAGCATCTAATTCTTCATCGCTGTTTAAAGACAGCACTAACAACTACCTGAACGATAATTCTTCTGTTGTACCTTCTTGGCTGTTTAAAGACAGCATGAAGAGTAAAATGGACTGTGATGTGCTCATTTCTTTGATTTGTGTGAACTGTGTCCTATTCACCATCATCCTGTCCAGTCTCCTGTCAGCTCCATCACCACAGAGCTCAGCCAGTCCTCCAAGCTAGAAGCGTGCAGTCCTGCGCCGTCTCGGGAGATGCCCTGTCCTCAGCAGCGCCTGTGCTAGAGGATCCCTTCGCTCCTCCCACCTTCACCTCGGTCTAGTGACTCCACCGGGGACCCTCAGGCTGTGACTCCACCGGGGACCCTCGGCCTAGTGACTCCACCGGGGACGCTCTGCCTAGTGACTCTACCGGGGACCCTCAGGCTAGTGACTCCACCGGGGACTCTCAGGCTAGTGACTCCACCGGGGACCCTCGGTCTAGTGACTCCACCGGGGACGCTCTGCCTAGTGACTCTACCGGGGACCCTCGGCCTAGTGACTCCAGCTGGGACCCTCGGCCTAGTGACTCTACCGGGACCCTCAGGCTAGTGACTCCACCGGGGACCCTCGGCCTAGTGACTCCACCGGGGACGCTCTGCCCAGTGACTCTACCGGGGACCTTCAGGCTAGTGACTCCACCGGGGACCCTCGGCCTAGTGACTCCACCGGGGACCCTCGGCCTAGTGACTCCACCGGGGACCCTCGGCCTAGTGACTCCACCGGGGACCCTCGGCCTAGTGACTCCACCGGGGACGCTCGGCCTAGTGACTCCACCGGGGACCCTCGGCCTAGAGACTCCAACTGGGACCCTCGGCCTAGTGACTCTACCGGGGACCCTCAGGCTAGTGACTCCACCGGGGACCCTCGGCCTAGTGACTGCACCGGGGACCCTCGGCCTAGTGACTCCAGCGGGACTCTCGGCCTAGTGACTCCACCGGGGACCCTCAGGCTAGTGACTCCAACGGGGACCCTCGGCCTAGTGACTCCACCGGGGACGCTCTGCCTAGTGACTCTACCGGGGACCCTCAGGCTAGTGACTCCACCCGGGACCCTCACCCTAGTGACTCCACCGGGACCCTCGGCCTAGTGACTCCACCAGGGACCCTCGGCCTAGTGACTCCACCGGGGACCCTCGGCCTAGTGACTCCACCGGGGACCCTCGGCCTAGTGACTCCACCGGGGAGCTCGGCCTAGTGACTCCACCGGGGACCCTCGGCCTAGTGACTCCACCGGGGACCCTCTGCCTAGTGACTCCACCGGGGACCCTCTGCCTAGTGACTCCACCGGGGACCCTCGGCCTAGTGACTCCACCGGGGACCCTCGGCCTAGTGACTCCACCGGGGACCCTCTGCCTAGTGACTCCACCAGGGACGCTCGGCCTAGTGATTCCACCGGGGACCCTTGGCCTAGTGACTCCACCGGGGACGCTCTGCCTAGTGACTCCACCGGGGACCCTCGGGCTAGTGACTCCACCGGGGACCCTCGGCCTAGTGACTCTACCGGGGACCCTCAACGGCCCTAGTGACTCCAACTGGGACCCTCAGGCTAGTGACTCCACTGGGGACTCTCTGCCTAGTGACTCCACTGGGGACCCTCGGCCTAGTGACTCCACCGGGGACCCTCGGCCTAGTGACTCCACTGGGGACCCTCGGCCTAGTGACTCCACCGGGGACCCTCGGCCTAGTGACTCCACCGGGGACCCTCGCCTAGTGACTCCACGGGGACCCTCTGCCTAGTGACTCCACTGGGGACCCTCGGCCTATGACTCCACCGGGGACCCTCGGCCTAGTGACTCCACGGGGACCCTCGGCCTAGTAATATTCTAAATATTAATATACTAAAATAAGGTACATGTTTAATAAAGTTGTTTCTGCGTCATCTACAGATCTTGATGGAATACGCCAGCGTCCAAATTTACTTATTTCATTCACTTATTTCCCATACAGTGGACTCAAATGTAATTTGCTGTTTAGGGAATAGTAAATAAGTGAATGAGTGAGTGATTTCGGAGACAGTATATGTTGCATGAACAGTTACTCAGAGCTCCACTTTCAGTGAATAAATAATAAATAAATAAATTCGATAAAGGCTTGTCTTAAAATGTCAGTCCTAAACATCAAACCTTAATCAGCAGCAGTCCTGGATGAAATTAAGCAACTCGTGAAAGTGGCTTAGATGCGGCAGCCCTATTTATACCATCAGGACTCACCCAGTGCTTTTAAGAGAGCTTTACACCCAGAACTCAACTAATCCTGCTTTGGCCTCGACCATCAGAGGATTAGCAATGCTATCTCTCTCTCTATCTCTTTTCCCCTCAATGGATCATTGATTGTTTCAGTGCAGTTGGCACTCAAGTCAATTTGTTTAATACCTTACTTGTTTAAGCATACTATCAATACATTAAAATGCTCTGCCTTTACAATATTTTTCTAAGTAGTTTTTGTTAAGGCCAGTGGCTCCTTAATATTATCATGTTCAAAATGAAGAGCTCCAACCCATGTTCAGTGTGCAGATTGTGGGGGAAAATGCATTTACTTGTACCTTAACTTTGAAGGGGACTTAAATTTGTGAGATGGTGTCTCAGTCTCATTGGTTAAAACATTACAGTCTCACTGGTGTATTAAGAAGCCAGTGAGGATTGTTGGATTATTTTTTAAATTTCACATCCTGCCTAATGTTATCCCAGAGACAATGTTCATATTGAAGGCTATGAAAACAAATATAGTGAACGTGGCCATGTAGGCTCTGGTATATTATGTGCAAACTTTGTAACATTGCAATCTAAAAACTAAAATAATGATTTTACTTTTAAATTCACTACACTAAAAATAAAAATAAATACAATCAAAAGCACAGACTCATTTATTTACATTTGATTGCCCCATTACAACAGTCACTTTACAGTTTAAAAATACATATTATTAAAATTTATAAAATTAAAATAAAATTTCTTCATATGGCACAATTATTGTCCAACAACAAATATTTTAGCAATATGTAGACTGAATGTTTTAGACTGAATTATTGAGCTCAGATTCTATTGCGCGTTGTCTGTTTCTGAGCACATTCACGGAAATCGGTTAAGTTTAGCAGAGATTCACTCCTGACAGCAAAAGGGAAATATTTCCATGAGCTTGTAACATTTACAGATGAAGAATATACCTGTGAAATGTAAGTTATGCACTGAGGAAAGCACTGCATCTCAAACACATGAACCAGTGTAAGTATCTATCTGTCAGTCAGCACATAACAGCATCTGACGGGACACGCCGCTTTAAACTATACGTGCTTTATCATACCACTTATTTTAAAGCCCTTAATATAATATAATTCTCATTACAAGCCTAGTGAAATGTTGGAAACTATATGCAAATGTGACAGTAATACGCAACCAGCCCACCAGGTCCCCAAATGCAAACTGAACTTTCACAGTACATGCAGAGATGGATGGAGTTCACTCTGCATTCATTCACTGTGAACCGAGACATGGAAAACATGGATCAGCTGATCACGTGACCAAAGTGTACATCAGAGCAAACAGACTACATATTTAATTAAATCACAGTCTTTTGCGATTTGATAAGGACCAAAGCCTTCGATTTTAATTTGTTTGACAGCAATGCCGCAAAACACAACATTAAAGAATTTTATGTTATTATAAGTTACGTTTAAATAAAACATATGTATGATGGGCTGTTGGGGATACTTTTGCTGCACAGACCTGGCAACCCTGCCTACCATCCCTCTTTCCCCGGGCCGTGAAGGATAGAACAGGAACCAGCACAGCCGAGAGAAACGAGACCGAGAGGATGAGCTGATCCAGATAATCAGAGAGAGACAGAGGAGAGCAGCGAGGAATGGACAGATTGGTAGAGAAATAAACTTTTGGTTATGTGAATTAAAATTTGTAAATTAAACAATCGTATATATTATTTTTATGTAGGCTAAGTTATAATTTGTACATTTCTGTACAATTATTTTTGTCATGTCAATTATTTGTACATTTGATACAAACAAATTGTTTATACTTTTTACTTACAGTAGCCTACTTTTAAGATGAACCAGTTATTATAACGATGAGAAATAACACATGTTCTGTTACTGTAAGGCCCTCTGCAGTGGGACATCATCTGGATCAGTGCATATTTCCAGTCATACAGTTTGCTGCTGTCTGAGTTGGGCTCGTCACTGAGATCTCTAGATAGACGGGAAGAATAAGATTAAATTAACATACTCAAATCAAACTTAAATTTTAACATGAAAAACTGGTAATTGAGCTAAACTCTGCATGCAGCGCCTCCAGATGACCATCATTGCCTATCTGATCTACCATATTTTTTGTTTTCTATTGAATACCTGTTCTATTTATTGTTAACATATGCTTCTATATTGGTCAGTGTAAACAGTCAGATTATAAAAAGTTCATATTGCTCTGATTGGTCGAGTTGACATACTGGTAATGATTTCTTACTCACCTGCATATTTGGCAATGACACATACAAATTGTATTGTCATAACTCTGTTGCTGATGGTCAGGGATGATCCAAGTCGGTTGTTTTGTCTTGCCTGACTCAATGACCAGCTTGTTTAGATTGTCCAAATACTCTCTGATTGGTCAGATGACCCAGTCAATTTATTTGGTCTACTCTGCTCTGATTGGTCAGATGACCCAGTCATTGTATTGTCTACTCTGCTCTGATTGGTCAGATGACCCAGTCTGTTGTGATTGGTCTACTCTGCTCTGATTGGTCAGATGACCCAGTCTATTTTGATTGGTCTACTCTGCTCTGATTGGTCAGATGACCCAGTCTATTGGGGTTTGTCTACTCTGCTCTGATTGGTCAGATGACCCAGTCTGTTGTGATTGGTCTACTCTGCTCTGATTGGTCAGATGACCCAGTCTGTTGTGATTGGTCTACTCTGCTCTGATTGGTCAGATGACCCAGTCTGTTGTGATTGGTCTACTCTGCTCTGATTGGTCAGATGACCCAGTCTAGTTGTGATTGGTCTACTCTGCTCTGATTGGACAGATGACCCAGTCTTTGTAATTGTCTACTCTGCTCTGATTGGTCAGATGCCCAGTTTTTTTGGTTACTCTGTTGATTGGTCAGATGACCAGTTGTGTATTGTCTACTTCTTATTGTAGATCCCAGTGTGTGATTGGTCTACTTGTCTATTGGTCAGATGACCCAGTTATTTTGTCTACTTGCTTGATGGTCAGATGACATTGTTGATTGGTTACTCTGCTTGATTGGCAGATCCAGTCTGTTGTGATTGGTCTACTCTGCTTGTTGGAGATACCGTTGTTGTGATTGGTCTACTCTGCTTGATTGGTCAGTGACCCAGTTGTTGTATTGTCTATGTTGATTGGAGTACCAGTTTTATTGTTATTTCGTTAAATACATTGTTTGATTGGTTTGCTTGATGGTCAGATGACCCAGCAATTTTGTCTAGTCGCCATGCAGAGACGCGAGATGGTTCCTGTTGATGGCAGAGACCAGCGTGGTTGGTATACTTGTTGATTGTGATACCATCTATTTTATTTTATTGCCTATGTTATATTTGATTGTGTACCATTTTTTGTTGTTTACTTTGTCTATGGTCATACATTTTGTTTGCTACTTGCTATTGCAGAGACACTGTTTGTTACTTGCTCTGAGTGGACCATCTGGGATGTCTATTCCATTGCATACCAGTCTGTGTGATTGGTCACCTGCTCTGAGGTAATGACCCATCAATTAATTTTACTCTGCTCTGATTGGCAGGCCCAGTGAGATTGGCTACCTGCTCATTGTCATTAATCTGTTTATTGTTACTTTCTATTTCAGTGCAGTCGTTTATGGTCTATTGCTCTGATTGGTGATACAGTAATGTATTTCTACTTGCTCTATTGGTCAGATGACCAGTCTGTTATGATTGTCTACTCTGTTTTGTCAGATGACCCGTTGTTGGATTGGTACTCTCTCTGATTGTCAGATGACCCAGTCTTGTGATTGGTCTACTCTGCTCTGATTGGTCAGATGACCAGTCATTTATTGTCTACTCTGCTTGATTGTCAGATGACCAGTCTGGGTTTGTCTACTCTGCTTGATTGGTCAGATGACCCAGTCTTTTGATTGGTCTACTCTGCTCTGATTGGTCAGATGACCCAGTCTTTGTTGGTCTACTCTGCTCTGATTGGTCAGATGACCCAGTCTGTTGTGTTGGTCTACTCTGTCTGATTGGTCAGATGACCCAGTCTTTTTGATTGGTCTACTCTGCTCTGATTGGACAGATGACCCAGTCTGTTGTGATTGGTCTACTCTGCTCTGATTGGACAGATGACCAGTCTGTTGTGATTGGTCTACTCTGCTTGATTGGTCAGATGACCAGTCATTGTAATTTGTCTACTCTGCTCTGATTGGTCAGATGACCAAGTCTGTTATGATTGGTCTACTCTGCTCTGATTGGTCAGATGCCCATCTGTTGTGATGGTCTACTCTGCTCTGATTGGTCAGATGACCAGTCTTTTGATTGGTCTACTCTGCTTGATTGGTACTCTGCTCTGATTGGTCAGATGACCCAGTCTATTTGATTGTCTACTCTGCTCTGATTGGTCAGATGACCCAGTCTGTTGTGATTGGTCTACTCTGCTCTGATTGGCAGATGACCAGTCTGTTGTGATTGGTCTACTCTGTCTGATTGGCAGATGACCATCTTGTATTGTCTACTTGCTCTGATTGGTCAGATGACCCAGTCTGTTTGATTGGTCTACTCTGCTCTGATTGGACAGATGACCAGTCTGTTGTGATGGTTACTCTGCTTGATTGGCAGATGACCCAGTTTTTGATTGGTCTACTTGCTTGATTGGTCAGATGACCCAGTCAATTGTTTGTCTACTTGTCTGATTGTCAATGACCCAGTCTGTTTGATTGGTCTACTCTGCTTGATTGGTCAGATGACCCAGTCTGTTTGATGGTCTACTCTGCTCGATTGGACAGATGACCCAGTCTTTTTGATTGGTTACTCTGTTCTGATTGGTCAGATGACCCGTCATTTATTGTTACTTGCTCGATTGTCAGATGACCCATCTGTTTGTCTACTCTGCTCTGATTGGTCAGATGACCCAGTTGTGTGATTGTCTACTCTGCTTGATTGGTCAGATGACCCAGTCTTTTGATTGGTCTACTCTGCTCTGATTGGACAGATGACCATCTTTTTGATTGGTTACTCTGCTCTGATTGGTCCAATGACCCGTCTATTGGGTTGTCTACTCTGCTCTGATTGGTCATGACCCAGTTGTTGTGATTGGTCTACTTGCTCTGATTGACAGATGACCCAGTCTGTTGTGATTGGTCTACTCTGCTCTGATTGGTCAGATGACCAGTCAATTGTAATTTGTCTACTTGCTCTGATTGGCAGATGACCCAGTCTGTTATGATTGGTCTACTCTGCTCTGATTGGTCAGATGACCCAGTCTGTGTGATTGGTCTACTTGCTGATTGGTCAGATGACCCAGTCTGTGTGATGGTCTACTTGCTCTGATTGGCAGATGACCAGTCTTTTGATTGGTCTACTCTGCTCTGATTGTCAGATGACCCAGTCAATTGATTTGTCTACTCTGCTCTGATTGGTCAGATGACCCAGTCTGTTTGATTGGTCTACTCTGCTCTGATTGGTCAGATGACCCAGTCTGTTGTGATTGGTCTACTCTGCTCTGATTGGTCAGATGACCCAGTCTGTTGTGTTGGTCTACTCTGTCTGATTGGTCAGATGACCCAGTCTATTGGTTGTCTACTCTGCTCTGATTGGCAGATGACCCAGTCTTTTGATTGTCTACTCTGCTCTGATTGGCTACTCTTGCTCTGTTGGTCAGATGACCAGTCATTTATTGTCTACTTGCTCTGATTGGTCAGATGACCAGTCTTTGTTGTCTACTCTGCTCTGATTGGTCAGATGCCAGTCTGTTGTGATTGGTCTACTCTGCTCTGATTGGTCAGATGACCCATTGTTTGATTGGTTACTCTGCTCTGATTGGCAGATGACCCAGTCTATTTGATTGGTCATACTCTGCTCTGATTGGTCAGATGACCCAGTCTGTTGTATTGGTCTACTCTGCTCTGATTGGTCAGATGACCCAGTCTGTTGTGATTGGTCTACTCTGCTCTGATTGGTCAGATGACCCAGTCATTGTGATTGGTCTACTCTGCTCTGATTGGTCAGATGACCCAGTCTGATTTCTGTTATGTAGACCATTTTGATTGGTCTACTTCTGCTCTGATTGGTCAGATGACCAGTCTATTTGATTGGTCTACTCTGCTCTGATTGGTCAGATGACCCAGTCGTTATTGATTGTCTACTCTGCTCTGATTGGTCAGATGACCCAGTCTGTTGTGATTGGTCTACTCTGCTCTGATTGGTCAGATGACCCAGTCTGTTCTGATTGGTCTACCTGCTCTGATTGGATCAGATGACCCAGTCTGTTTGATTGGTCTACTCTGTCTGATTGGTCAGATGACCCAGTCTATTGGTAATTGTCTACTCTGCTTGATTGGTCAGATGACCCAGTCTGTTTGATTGGTCTACTCTGCTCTGATTGGTCAGATGACCCAGTCTGTTGTGATTGGTCTACTCTGCTCTGATTGGTCAGATGACCCAGTCTTTTTTGTTTGGTCTACTCTGTTCTGATTGGTACAGATGACCCAGTCTATTTTGATTGGTCTACTCTGCTCTGATTGGTCAGATGACCCAGTCTTTGTGATTTGGTCTACTCTGCTCTGATTGGCAGAGACCCAGTCTGTTGTGATTGGTCTACTCTGCTTGATTGGTCTACATGTACGATGTCTGTTGTGATTGGTCTCTCTGCTCTGATTTCGATGTCAAGCCCATGTTGTATTGTCTACTCTGCTCTGATTGGTCAGATGACCCAGTCTGTTTGATTGGTCTACTCTGCTCTGATTGGTCAGATGACCCAGTCTGTTGTGATTGGTCTACTCTGCTCTGATTGGTCAGATGACCCAGTCTGTTGTGATTGGTCTACTCTGCTCTGATTGGACAGTTGAGCCACGTCTGTGTGATTGGTTACATCTGCCTGATTGGTCAGATGACCCATCAATTGTATTTGTCTACTCTGCTCTGATTGTCAGATGACCGTCTGTCTATGATTGGTTACTTTTGATTGGCAGATGACCCAGTCTGTTGTGATTGGTCTACTCTGCTGTATTGGTCAGATGACCCAGTCTGTTGTGATTGGTCTACTCTGCTCTGATTGGTCAGATGACCCAGTCTTGTGTTTGTCTACTCTGCTGATTGGTCAGATGACCCAGTCTATTGTGATTGGTCTATCTGCTCTGTGTCTATGGCTCATGATTGGTCAGATGCCCAGTCATTTTGATTGGTCTACTTTGCTCTGATTGGTCATATGACCCAGGTCTATGCTGTTTGGTCTACTCTGCTCTGATTGGTCAGATGTACCAGTCTGTTGTGATTGGTCTACTCTGCTCTGATTGGTCAGATGACCCAGTCTTTGTTGTACTTGTGTTTCTGCTCTGATTGGACAGATGACGTCTTTGTGATTGGTCTACTCTGCTCTATTGGTGATGACCAGTCAATGTATTGCTACTCTGCTCTGTTTGGGTCAGTTGACTATCTCGTTATGATTGGTCTACTCTGCTTGATTTGTCAATGCCCGTCTGTTGTCAGTTTGGTCTACTCTGCTTGATTGGTCAGATGACCAGTCTGTTGTGATGGTCCATCTGCTTGATTGGTCAGATGACCCAGCATTGTATTTGTTACTTGCTCTATTGGTCAGATGACCCAGTCTGTTATGATTGGTTCTCTCTGCTCTGATTGGTCAGATGACCCAGTCTGTTGTGATTGGTCTACTCTGCTCTGATTGGTCAGATGACCCAGTCTGTTGTGATTGGTCTACTCTGCTTGATTGGTCAGATGACCCAGTCTATTTTGATTGGTCTACTCTGCTCTGATTGGTCAGATGACCCAGTCTATTGGGGTTTGTCTACTCTGCTCTGATTGGTCAGATGACCCAGTCTGTTGTGATTGGTCTACTCTGCTCTGATTGGTCAGATGACCCAGTCTGCTGTGATTGGTCTACTCTGCTCTGATTGGTCAGATGACCCAGTCTGTTGTGTTTGGTCTACTCTGTTCTGATTGGTCAGATGACCCAGTCTATTTTGATTGGTCTACTCTGCTCTGATTGGACAGATGACCCAGTCTGTTGTGATTGTCTACTCTGCTCTGATTGGACAGATGACCCAGTCTGTTGTGATTGGTCTACTCTGCTCTGATTGGTCAGATGATCCAGTCAATTGTAATTTGTCTACTCTGCTCTGATTGGTCAGATGACCAAGTCTGTTATGATTGGTCTACTCTGCTCTGATTGGTCAGATGGCCCAGTCTGTTGTGATTGGTCTACTCTGCTCTGATTGGTCAGATGACCCAGTCTATTTTGATTGGTCTACTCTGCTCTGATTGGTGTACTCTGCTCTGATTGGTCAGATGACCCAGTCTATTTTGATTGGTCTACTCTGCTCTGATTGGTCAGATGACCCAGTCTGTTGTGATTGGTCTACTCTGCTCTGATTGGTCAGATGACCCAGTCTGTTGTGATTGGTCTACTCTGCTCTGATTGGTCAGATGACCCAGTCAATTGTAATTTGTCTACTCTGCTCTGATTGGTCAGATGACCCAGTCTGTTATGATTGGTCTACTCTGCTCTGATTGGTCAGATGACCCAGTCTGTTGTGATTGGTCTACTCTGCTCTGATTGGTCAGATGACCCAGTCTATTTTGATTGGTCTACTCTGCTCTGATTGGTCAGATGACCCAGTCTATTGGGGTTTGTCTACTCTGCTCTGATTGGTCAGATGACCCAGTCTGTTGTGATTGGTCTACTCTGCTCTGATTGGTCAGATGACCCAGTCTGTTCTGATTGGTCTACTCTGCTCTGATTGGACAGATGACCCAGTCTGTTTGTGATTGGTCTACTCTGTTCTGATTGGTCAGATGACCCAGTCAATTGTAATTTGTCTACTCTGCTCTGATTGGTCAGATGACCCAGTCTGTTATGATTGGTCTACTCTGCTCTGATTGGTCAGATGACCCAGTCTGTTGTGATTGGTCTACTCTGCTCTGATTGGTCAGATGACCCAGTCGATTTTGATTGGTCTACTCTGCTCTGATTGGACAGATGACCCAGTCTATTTTGATTGGTCTACTCTGCTCTGATTGGTCAGATGACCCAGTCTATTGGGGTTGTCTACTCTGCTCTGATTGGTCAGATGACCCAGTCTGTTGTGATTGGTCTACTCTGCTCTGATTGGACAGATGACCCAGTCTGTTGTGATTGGTCTACTCTGCTCTGATTGGTCAGATGACCCAGTCAATTGTAATTTGTCTACTCTGCTCTGATTGGTCAGATGACCCAGTCTGTTATGATTGGTCTACTCTGCTCTGATTGGTCAGATGACCCAGTCTGTTGTGATTGGTCTACTCTGCTCTGATTGGTCAGATGACCCAGTCTGTTGTGATTGGTCTACTCTGCTCTGATTGGACAGATGACCCAGTCTGTTGTGATTGGTCTACTCTGCTCTGATTGGTCAGATGACCCAGTCAATTGTAATTTGTCTACTCTGCTCTGATTGGTCAGATGACCCAGTCTGTTATGATTGGTCTACTCTGCTCTGATTGGTCAGATGACCCAGTCTGTTGTGATTGGTCTACTCTGCTCTGATTGGTCAGATGACCCAGTCTATTTTGATTGGTCTACTCTGCTCTGATTGGTCAGATGACCCAGTCTATTGGGGTTTGTCTACTCTGCTCTGATTGGTCAGATGACCCAGTCTATTTTGATTGGTTTACTCTGCTCTGATTGGACAGATGGCTCAGTCTGTTGCAAGGTTATTTTCGTAAACGAAAACTGAAACTAAGACTAAAACTATTGGTCAAAAAACATTTTCTTAAACTGAAATAAAATCGAAAATTCATAATAAATGAAAAACTAAACGAAACTAACAACAGTTACTGAAAAACTAACTGAAATAAAATAATAATTAGCAAAAATAAATACTCGTTTTCGTTATTAATAAGCGCTTTACTTTGGCGGAAAATCTGAACTGTGGCTGCAGGAAATACCTGATATGGCGCTTCATACGCGTGAAGTTTCTGAGGCGATTAACCGCTGTCCTGTCACGCGCTCAGTGAAGGACCGTAACGTCGAACACATTGCTAGTGCTAAGCGGCTGTTCATAAAGGATGCGTCTGTTGCAGTGGAATGGAAATAACACAAGGTAATAAGATGCAAGTTGGACTTCTTTAAACTTGAGCGCCGACTACTGTATGTTTGAGACGTCATGTTTTCATTGAGGTTGACAGGCTGAAAGATGCAGTTGTTATCTTTGTTTTTTACCAAACATTTACTGCTAAAAATATTATTATCCACGTGGAGACATTTCCAATGTCTGGAATACCAGGACACGACACCCACCCACCAACGCTTGCACACACACACACACACACACACACACACACACACACACACACACACACACACACAACACACACACACACACACACACAACACACACACACACACACACACACCACACACACACACACTCTCTCTCTCTCTCTGGTCCACTATATGGACTCTCCATAGACGTAATGGTTTTTATACTGTACAAACTGTATATTTATCATTGCTTTGGCACAAAATGCATTCAATGACTACATCTTTCAAATTACAGTAATTCTTTTCTCACTTCGACACAACAACCACCAGAACTCTGTGTATTAGGCTACAGGCCAATCTGCACACGCTTACACACTGTTTTCAAAACTGGTAAACTTAAGTTCAAAACAATAACATAATACAAAACTGAATATGACAGCAATTTGCTACATTTCTACAGTAATATTGTAATGAAATAGCCTATATTTTGAATCTAAAAATGAAATACTATAAAAACAATTGGACAATTGGACCAACCACAGCTGATTCCTATTGTATCTATATTGAAGCATCTGCATCATGTCTGATTAATTACAGTAACACATATTACAGTGGATTAAAAACAGTAGAGATGTGCTTGTGTTACAGAAGAACACATTGTATAATGCTCCTGTTGTTAGTGTGTTTTAGCTCATTGTTTTGTGGGTGTCTGTCAACCTTTGCTAGTGTGATGAAGAATGTGTTGATTTGTATGAAGTGATTTGGTAGTTTTAGGGCATTTTGAAAGAGAAATTACAGTAACTGCTGTGCCAAGCTGAGCAAATGTCTTCTCAAGAGTTAACTGGGCAAACATTAAACTTTGCTGAAATTAAGCATCTCGCTTTGGTCTAGACTGAAAGTGTTCTGTTTGCTCTGCTAAACTATAATTACTAAAACTAAAACTGAAACTAAATAAAATAAAAACTAAATAGTAATGTTTTTGCAAAATAAAAACTAAACTAAAACTAACAAAACCATTAATAAAACTAATTAAAACTAAACTGAAATTTAAAGCAAATTTGAAAACGATATAAAAATAAAACTAATTTAAAAAAGCAAAACTATAATAACCTTGGTCTGTTGTGATTGGTCTGCTCTGCTCTGATTGGACAGATGGCTCAGTTTGTTGTGATTGGTCTGCTCTGCCCTGATTGGTCAGATGGCTCACTCTGTTGTGATTTGTCTACTCTGCTCTGATTGGTCAGATGACCCAGTCTGTTGTGATTGGTCTACTCTGCTCCGATTGGACCAGGGGCGTAGCACCAAATTTTGGGCCCTGGGTACAAACCATCTTGCTGGGCCCCCATATCAAATACCACAGTGATACCAATGGGTGGGGTATTGCATTTTTATCATAAAAACACTTAACATGTAAACAAAATAAGCCACACTCTGATTAATATATTTTTGTTTTATTGTCAAAAGTACTAACTGAGATGACAAAAGGTCTAGCAGGGGCATGTTCAAGATCACAACGGTGCGCAACGTTTTGCTACGGTTTCTGTGTTGAACGTCATGTCAGTCTGTTGTGATTGGTTTACCGCGTACAGCGCGTCAAGAACAAAAACGCCCATTGCCATAACAACGTCAGCTCTGCGTGTGCTGAGGCAAACAAAAAAGAAGAGCATGTTACAAATAGTACAGTATTTAAGAAAATACAACAAAAGTAACAAAGTTGCAGACTAGGGGGATTAATGTAGATCTACATAAAGACATTGACACATTTACAAAAATTGTTTTGCTTCATAGATAAACGAATTGAGTCAATATACAGCTCCATTTCTTTCTTAAATTATATAAAATGTTTTTTTTACAGGAACATTTACATTTGTGAACATGGAACTTTGCCATTAAAAGAGTAAAATTGATAATATAATCCTGACAGTGCTTGTCTCTATAATTCTCCAAAAGACCAAATAATAGATGTTTCCAAAACAACACATATTGGTCATCAATGTTCTTTGTGATAAAATCACAAACATTTAGCCAAAATGGTCTAACAAAATAAAATGAACCACAGTTTCAGGGCAACTGTCAGAAAAAGTGCAATTAAAATCAATTTTGCTTTTAAATTTCCTAAAGTAATGTTTAACTGGGTAAATTGTATGTCTAATTTTGAATGATACCTCCTTAACTTTGTCTGTAATTAATTAGGTTTAAGCAAAAACTTTTTCCACACAATATTCTCTGGGCCCAGTGAAACCAGCTGCAAGAATGGATAGCACCCTCTTGGACGCCGCACGGGACTGGAAAATGCAAGTGGATCTAGATCAGAAACTCAAGTTTCCACCTGAGATTTTAAACACCAATCTTATTTTGTGGCCAACTTCACAGAAGTCCTGTTCATCGTTGAACTAACTGTTCCATGGGAGGCCGGAGTGGGAGAAGTGTATGAATGGAAAAAGCTGAAGTACACTGGTATAGCTTTTGAGGCAAAACAACAAGGCTGGCGTACACAGGTACTTCCGGTAGAGGTTGGGTGCAGAGGATTTGTGGCCACATCCAATACACATTGTTTCTTTGAAATAACACTCTTATGGATCTGTTTTGTGAGTTAGGGCAACCTTCTAGAATGCAAGTAAATCACTCGCATATACGAGTAAATTTCACGCTGGGTGACTAAATAATGTCTATCATTAGCCATTGGCTAATAAACTCTTAGATTTTACTCGCCAGTGTGTGTGTGTTAGATGCCAAGTATAAGTTCAACATAGATATATTTCCACTCGCTGAACACTCTGACTGAACGCTTGAGAGTTTCGCTCTCCGTCAAGCGATCTGTAATAATATTTCAAATTCAGCACAGCGCACCTGTATTTGACGTACCGAAAAACTTTAGTGTTAAGGCGCACTTTATTTATTTTATTAAATAATAAAAATATATAGCCTATAAAGAAGAAAAAAAAAATATATATAAAAAAATATATATATATAGTTATATATAATATATATATAATTAAAATTGTATTATATAAAATTATATCAGTCTAGATGAGATGCCAGGGCACTAGAGCCCAAGAAGAAGCCACACACCGGGTGGAGTGTGCCCTCACACCAAGGGGACATGGTCGACCTTGCTGCTATTATGCCAAAGCAATGGCGTCCACTATCCAATGAGACAACGTTTGCCTGGAGAGAGCCTTTCCCTTCAGCTTCCAACCATAACAGACAAAGAGCTGGTCTGAGGTCTTGAAACACTGCGTTCTGTCTACGTAAGCACGGAGGGCGCGTACTGGACAGAGCAGTGCCAAGGCTGGGTCTGCCTCCTCCAGGGGCAGCGCTTGCAGGTTTACCACCTGCTCCCAAAAGGGAGGGGTGGGAACCCTGGGCACGTATCCAGGCCGGGGTCTCAGGATCGCGTGAGAGTTAGCCGGCCTGAATGCCTGCAGGTCCCCTACCCTCTTGATGGAGGCCAAAGCGACCAGGAGTGCTGTCTTCATAGACAGGAGCTTAAGCTCCACAATGGCTCAAAGGGAGCTCTCTGCAGGGCAGATAACACCACTGCAAGGTCCCAAGAGGGTACAAGAGGATAGCAAGAAGGATTTAGTCTCCTCGCTCCTCTTAGGAACCTGATGACCAGGTCATGCTTCCCATGGACTTAGCTTCAACTGCATTGTGATGTGCAGCGATAGCGGCAACATACACTTTGAGGGAGGAGGGAGACAGCCTTCGCTCCAACGCATCAGGAATGAAAGCATTCCTGGGGTTTTCTCGGCGAGAAGAGCACCAGGTGACGAAGAGGTTCCACGTCAACGCATAGACGTGTTGAGTAGACAGGGCCCTAGCGGAAGTGATGGTAGCCACCACCTGAGATGGTAGGGTACTCAAACCTGCCTCTGCCCATCCAGAAGCCATACATGTAGGTTCCAAAGATCGGGACGAGGTTGCCAGAGGGTACCCTGTCTCTGAGAAAGGAGGACCAGTGAGTCGTGGGAGGCAAACAAATCTACCTGTGCTTCGCCGAACTGTTCCCAAAACAGCTGAACTGACTGGGGATGGAGTCTCCATTTCCCCGGAAGTGGCTGAAACCATGCGAGCTTGTTACCTGCACGGATCAAGTCTCCCGGAAATGAAATGGCTCGAAGTGACCTCAGATGCTTCTGACTCCATAGGAAGAGATGGCAGGCGAGTTGCGACACACGGCGGGAATGTAGACCAACTTATCGGTTGGTGTGCGCTACTGTGGCCGTGTTGTCTGAATGGACTACTGCCAGCAACTCGAGGCAATTGACATGCCAAAGGCGCTGGGGTCCTGTCCAGGAGCACCCCAGCCCGTGGTGGAGGCATCTGTTGAGACAACAACATGCCTGGAAACTCGTTCTAAGGGCACTCAGGTTTGACAGCAGGCCAGAGTAACTGGTATTCGGAGCGTGCCTGGTTGCCATGCCCATTTTGGCACTCAATCGCAAAGCCAGTGCTGAAGCGGTCTCATATGAAGCAGTCCGAGCAGGGCTGCCGCTGTGGATGTCATATGCCCCAGGAGCCTCTGAAAAAACTTCAGTGGAACCGCACTCTTGCTCTGGAACTGACACAGGCAGGTCAGCAGTGACTGCGCGCGCTCACTCGCACATGGCGACCGAGTCGACCAGGGGAGAGTAAATTCTGGTCTATCCTATTTAACAATATTTGGTGCTGAGAGCTCGAAAGTTCTCTCCATTTACACAGCGATCTTGGTCGGGCCCTCCACTTCCTACACGGTAAAAACTAAAGACAGCAACAATCAATTAAGTCAATTTTACCATGTCAATGCGAGCGCGGGTCCGATGATGAAACACTTGAAGAACTAGTTATCAATTCAAACCTCCATCGCAAGGAGAACTCAAGCAGGAAGTTTCTCAGTGAACGCTAATTAGTTTGAGGTACATTATGAGATGTTGCAACTGTAATTCCTCACCATCAGCATTAACTAGTGCATGTCCATCAACAAACCAATTATTTTACTTGTAATAATTTATTTACAGAGTATTTTTCTAATATATTGCGGTGAACACGTGGAAACTACCAATAACAGTGCATGTATGTGTCACGGGGTGACCGGGGCCGGAACCTTTTTGCATGGGAGCTGTTGTCATGAGGGAACACTTCCGGTGCAACACCGGGCCGGTTCCGGTGTCTCACGAACGGTGCGGAAATGCAGCGAGAGCTGATCAGGCGAAATCATCGGCAGGTGTGAGGAGAAAATCCTAGACGGTGATTGGGGCGTGAGAAGCATAAAAAAAGGCGGACATGGGAAGTAGAGGCAGGAGGGTAGGAGGAACGAAACAGCGGGAGACGCAGAACAGATGGAGGAGTATGACTGAGGACGGAGGAAGCAGGATTCGCACAGCTAAGTGGCTAACTTCCTTTGGGCTGAATATCACGCAAAGAACGATCATATCTCTATATTGCCTAAGAGGAGAGTATGGGAAAAGGATTCTGTTCTAAGCCAGCGCATGAAGATTCCATTGATCAAGGGTCCATTTGAGCCCGAACACTGCCTTCTCCAGTGCAAGGTTTGGAATGATTTGCGGTGCTGATTTGATGTTTTCACGTGTGGAGTGAGTGTTTTGCAGTGTACACACGAGTGTGGGACCCCCGCAGACTGTTCGGGTGATCGAGTGAATATACCCTTGATGTGACTGCGCCAGCTCATGGAATCCAGTCCTGTGAGTTCAAAATACAGAGTTAATGCGGACATCTTCGTCTGTTCCCTCGTCTGTGCTGAAGCATATTAGAGCTGCTGAACCGAGTATATTTTCTGTGGAATTGAGCCCATCTTCTGTCGCGACCCAGTACTGTGAGTACAAAATACAGAGTTAATGTTGACATCCTCATCTGTTCTCTCGTCTGTGTTGAAGCACATCAGAGCAGCTGAATTGTGTATATCTCTTATTGAACTGAGCCATCTCCTGCTGTAACCCAGTACTGTGAGTACAAAATACAGAGTTAATGTTGACATACTCATCTGTTCTCTCGTCTGTGTTGAAGCACATCAGAGCAGCTGAATTGTGTATATCTCCTATTGAACTGAGCCATCTCCTGCTGTAACCCAGTACTGTGAGTACAAAATACAGAGTTAATGTTGACATCCTCATCTGTTCTCTCGTCTGTGTTGAAGCACATCAGAGCAGCTGAATTGTGTATATCGCTTATTGAACTGAGCCATCTCCTGCTGTAACCCAGTACTGTGAGTACAAAATACAGAGTTAATGTTGACATCCTCATCTGTTCTCTCGTTTGTGTTGAAGCACATCAGAGCTGCTGAACTGAGTATATCTTCTGTGGAATTGAGTCCATCGTCTGCTGTAATCCAGTCCTGTGAGTACAAAATACAGAGTGAACGTTGACACCTCCGTCTGTGCTGTAGCACATCAGAGCTGCTGAACTGAGTCCACTTTCTGCCGTAATCCAGCCCTGTGAGTATAAAATACAGAGTGAACGTTGACATCTCCGTCTGTGCTGTTGCACATCAGAGCTGCTGAACTGAGTATATCTTTTGTGGAATTGAGTCCCTCGTCTGCCGTGATCCAGTCCCGTGAGTACAAAGTACAGAGTGAACGTTGACACCTCCGTCTGTGTTGAAGCACATCAGAGCCGCTGCACTGAGTATATCTTTTGTGGAATTGAGTCCCTCGTCTGCCGTGATCCAGTCCTGTGAGTACACAATACAGAGTGAACGTTGGCACCTCCGTCTGTGTTGAAGCACATCAGAGCTGCTGCACTGAGTCCACCTTCTGCCGTAATCCAGCCCTGTGAGTACACGATACAGAGTGAACGTTGGCACCTCCGTCTGTGTTGAAGCACATCAGAGCTGCTGCACTGAGTCCACCTTCTACCGTAATCCAGCCCTGTGAGTACACGATACAGAGTGAACGTTGGCACCTCCGTCTGTGTTGAAGCACATCAGAGCTGCTGCGCTGAGTCCACCTTCTGCCGTAATCCAGCCCTGTGAGTACAAAGTACAGATTGAACGTTGACACCTCCGTCTGTGTTGAAGCACATCAGAGCTGCTGCACTGAGTCCACCTTCTACCGTAATCCAGCCCTGTGAGTACACGATACAGAGTGAACGTTGGCACCTCCGTCTGTGTTGAAGCACATCAGAGCTGCTGCGCTGAGTCCACCTTCTGCCGTAATCCAGCCCTGTGAGTACAAAGTACAGATTGAACGTTGACACCTCCGTCTGTGTTGAAGCACATCAGAGCTGCTGCACTGAGTCCACCTTCTACCGTAATCCAGCCCTGTGAGTACACGATACAGAGTGAACGCTGGCACCTCCGTCTGTGTTGAAGCACATCAGAGCTGCTGCGCTGAGTCCACCTTCTGCCGTAATCCAGCCCTGTGAGTACAAAGTACAGAGTGAACGTTGACACCTCCGTCTGTGTGAAGCACATCAGAGCTGCTGTACTGAGTCCACCTTCTGTCGTAATCCGGCCCTGTGAGTACAAAGTACAGAGTGAACGTTGACACCTCCGTCTGTGCTGTAGCACATCAGAGCTGCTGAACTGAGTCCACCTTCTGCCGTAATCCAGCCACGTGAGTACAAAGTACAGAGTGAACGTTGACAACTCCGTCTGTGTTGAAGCACATCAGAGCCGCTGCACTGAGTATATCTTTTGTGGAATTGAGTCCCTCGTCTGTCGTGATCCAGTCCTGTGAGTACACAATACAGAGTGAACGTTGGCACCTCCGTCTGTGTTGAAGCACATCAGAGCTGCTGCACTGAGTCCACCTACTGCCGTAATCCCATTCTGTGGAAGAGTACAGAGCCAACGTGTGGTGGAGAAACACGAGAAGAGACTGCTTGATTTTAAGAGACATTCCTTTAATAAATAAAAGCTCTAATTGTATCTCCTGTTGTCAGGCCTCTTCTGTCTTGCGGGGTAGCTCCTCAAGGGGGTGTGGTAGTTCAGGGGGGGGGGTCGTTGGCTGGCACAATAGCAGCAACTCCTTGGCCTGTGACACTTGGCGTAGTCGGCAGGGTTATTCCCTTGAGTTGAGCACCCGTATTTCGGGAGATGGCGGACGAAGAGGCACCAGCGGTTAGACCCCAAGTTATGCCGGTCTTTATGGGAGCACCTTGGGCGCAGAGGTTCGGAGGGCCTGGATCAGAGCTAAGTCTACACGAGTGGAAAACCCAGACCGAATACTTGGCCGGCTTACAAGGGCTGAGCGAACAGCAAAAGTTACAATTCGTGCTGGGGTCCCTGGAGGGGGAGGCCAAGAGAGAGGTCCAAGCCGCTCCCAGGGTTGCACGAGCCAATGCAAAGGCCGTCTTCGACTTTCTTACTGAATTGTATGGGGATGCCACCCCGGTGGCTGCTCTCCGGGCCCAGTTTTTCAACTTCCGGCAAGGTCCTCGACAGAACCTCCGGGCATACTCTTTGCGACTTCGAGAACAGTATACTCGCCTGAAAGAACGACGCGACCACGGTCTGGGGGACGAAGATACCCTGTTGCGGGATCAATTCCTCTTGGGGCTCCGTGATGGACCAATTCGCCAGAGTCTACGGCTACAACTCCGCCAAGACCCCACATTGTCTTTCGAGGCTCTCCGACGGGAGGCCTTGGCCCAGGAGATCGACCATACCGAGGCCACCGACCCGCCCGCTTGCATGGCCGCCAGTGGAACCTGTACCCCCGCGACTTCAGTACCAGTTGACTGGAAGCAGGAGCTACGTGCGGAACTCATGAAAGACGTCAAAGAGCAGATGGCTGAGCTCTCTAAGACCCTTTTGGATGAACTCCGCCGGGGCCGGTCCGGTGGAATGCCTCCACCCCGAGAGCGGTCCTACTCTGACGGGAGTCGGGAGATGGGGCGCCGCCCTGGACGGCCGGGTCAGGCCAGGTTCCAGTGGGACGAGCAGGGGCGGCCGATCTGCAACCACTGTGGGGAGTCGGGACACATGAGCCGTCAGTGTGGTCCAAGACGTGGTTCACAAGGGGGTTTTTAGTTTTACCGGCCACTGCGGGTCAAGTGGTCGGGACCCCTTCAATTGACCCCCCCTCCTTGCTTGCTCCTAGAGACCAACTAGTCGGGAGTTGTCCTATAGTCGAAATTCAAGTTAACGGTAAGAGGCTCCAATGCTTGGTCGATACTGGCTCCCAAGTCACTTTGTTCTCGGAAAGCCTTTCCAAGGAGCTCTTTGGTGGATGCCGAGGCCAGGGGACTGAGGCGCCCTGGCTTACTCTGCGGGGGGCGAATGGGCTTGATATCCCTTACATCGGATACGTAGTAGCAGACTTTCACATCCATGGGGTCGGTGTCCAGCAAAAGGGCGTTGTCATTGTCCGAGATCAGTGTCTGGGGGCTCATCGAGCCCTTTTGGGCATGAATGTTATCTCGGAATGCTGGGAGGAACTGTTCCGGAGTTGGCCCACCCTAAGGCCCCCTTCTACGGAAGAGCGAGAGTGGGAACGCATAATTACAGATTGCCGTAGGATCCATACGGCCAGAGCCCAGTGGGACCGGGAAGATGTCGGTCGGGTGGCTTGTAGGTATGCCCTTTCTGTCCCGGCGAGGAGTGAGGCCATTATCTGGGCCCGGTTGCCAGCTCGTTTGGATCGACCGGACGACTGGGTCCTTGTGGAGCCACACGGGGATTGTCGGGCTGTCGAGGTTGCCCGGGGGCTTGCTGTAGTTCGCCGAGGGCGGGTGTCTGTGAGAGTGCGGAATACCAGTCCATATCCGGTTAGCCTCTATCGTCATCAGCAACTGGTCCGGGTGACATCAGTGGAACCTCAGCAGGTGCGAGAAAGCAGAGATGTGTGTTTCAGCCGAGTGGATGCTGCGGTGGTCGAAGTGGCTTTTACGCAAGAGGATCAGCGAACAGACCCGGTTGAAGGCGGAATACCGGACCATCTGGCAGGGGAGTCCCTATGGGGAGAAGGGTTAGAGGAGGACCAGCGGCGTCAACTCCAGGACCTTTTGGGCAAGTGGCAGCATGTGTTTTCCACCCATGAAGAAGATTACGGCTGTACCAGCATTGTGAGACACCAGATCCCCACGGGGGACGCGGCCCCAAGTCGGGAGCGGTATCGCCTAGTACCACCGACCCTATACTCGGAGGTTCGTGCCCTGTTGAGGGGAATGCTGGAGGGAGGCATTGTCCGTGAGAGTAGTAGTCCCTGGGCGGCCCCTATTGTCCTAGTGCAGAAGAAGAGTGGAGCTTGGAGATTCTGCGTGGACTACCGGAAGCTGAACAGTGTGACGAAGAAGGATGCCTTCCCACTACCACGAATTGAGGACTCCCTCACAAGCTTAACCCAGGCTGCCTGGTACTCCACGCTGGATTTAGCCAGTGGGTACTGGCAGGTCCAGGTTGAAGAGAGGGACAGAGAGAAGACCGCTTTTACCACCCCCTTCGGCCTCTTCGAATGGGATAGGATGCCGTTTGGACTCTGCAATGCCCCTGCAACCTTCCAGCGGCTCATGCAGCGGTGTCTGGGAGGACAACTGGTCGATTCTACGCTGGTATACTTGGATGATGTGATTGTCTTCTCCCCGGACTTTGCAGCTCATTTATTCCATCTGGAGCAAGTGTTCCAAGCGATGGAAAGGTACGGGCTGAAGTTACGGCCGGAGAAGTGCCAACTGTTCCGACGGGAAGTGAAGTTCCTGGGTCATTGTGTCAGTGCTGCGGGAGTTTCCCCTGATCCAGAAAAGGTATCGGCGGTGCAAGGGTGGGAGCCCCCTAAAACGGTTCGGCAGGTGCGATCCTTCCTGGGCTTTGTGGGCTATTACCGACGTTTTATTAAGAACTTCTCAAGAATCACCAAGCCCCTAAACCAACTGCTCGTGGGCACTGCACGCCCCCGGGGCCGGGGGTCTCCCGCGGTGACTTGGAATTCAGCATGTGAGGTAGCTTTTCGGAAACTTCAGCAAGAGTTGCTACAGGCCCCGATCCTCGCCTATGCTGATTTCTCTCAGCCGTTTATCCTTTATACCGATGCGAGCAATTTAGGGCTGGGAGCCGTACTAGCACAGCGGCAGGAGGGAGTGGAAAGAGTAATCGCATATGCAAGTCGAAGTCTTCATCCAGCGGAGCGGAATGATTCGAACTACAGCTCCTTTAAGATCGAACTCCTGGCAATGAAGTGGGCGATGAGTGAAAAATTCAAGGATTATTTGTGGGGAGCCAAAGTGCTAGTAGTAACAGATAACAACCCCCTTGTCCACTTACGCACGGCTAAACTGGGGGCCGTCGAACAGCGTTGGGTGGCCCAGTTGGCAAATTTCGATTATCAGCTGCAGTACCGTCCTGGTCGGGAACATACGAATGCGGACGTACTCTCCAGGCTCCCGGGGATTGATGCGGGGGTGGCACCCCCCATGGAGGTTGAGGAACTTCTGGTGGGGGTGGTGGAGGCCCCAGGATCAGGTACCATCGATGTCCCCGATAGCTGGGGATGGGACCCGAGGCGGTGGAGGGAGCTGCAGGGGAGAAACAGAGATCTGGTGGTGATCCGGTCCTGCTTGGTGAAGGGCTCCCCGCCACAAACAGCGGAAAGACAGGCACAGACGGTGAGGTTACTCCATGGACATTGGGAGAGGCTCTGTTTAAAGGAAGGAGTAATTTGCCGCTCTGTTCAGGACCCAGCCACCCGAGAGCAGGTATACCAGGTGGTGGTGCCCGAAGATCAGGTCCAGCCCTTATTGCACGCTTACCATACACAGATGGGGCATCAAGGCCAAGAGAGGACGTTGTCCTTGTTGAGGAGGCACTTCTTCTGGCCCAGGATGGAGGCAACGGTTGGATCCTTTATCAAGGACTGTCCCCGCTGTTTGCTTTTTAAGACCCGGAAGGAGGTGAGAGCTCCATTAGTCCCGATGCGGCCACGGGCCCCTTTACATATCGTGGGAGTGGACTTCCTGACATTGGGCCGACAAGCGGACCGCTTTCAGAACATCTTGGTGGCAACAGACTTGTTTACCAAATATTCTTGGGCGGTTCCCACTCTCGATCAGACGGCAACTACCACTGCTACGGCCCTCTGGAAGAGCGTGTTCCAGCCTTTCGGATGCCCAGAGATCCTCCATTCCGACCAAGGTCCTAACTTTGAGTCAAGGGTTATCGCAGAACTGTGCCAGCTTTATGGGTGCCATAAGACTCATACTACCCCGTATCACCCCCAAGGGAATGGGGGGTGTGAAAGGTTTAATCAGACCTTGCTAAATCTATTGGGGACTCTTGATGCGGAGCAGCAGAGTTCGTGGGTGGATTACCTCCCCTCTTTGGTGCATGCGTATAACAACAGCATACATAGTATTACAGGCTTTGCGCCATCCTTTCTGATGTTTGGGAGACACATACGTTTACCCGTCGACCTACTCTGGGGGACTGCATCGGCGGCAGGGGCCCCGAACATCACGGAATGGGTGGATCGGCACCATCAACAGCTCCATTTCGCCTATGGGAGAGTCACGGACCGAATAAACAGAGCTGCAGAGAAAAACAAGCGATTATACGACCGAACAGCTCGAGAAGCCCCTTTGCTGCCTGGGGAACGGGTACTGGTTCGGGATAGTCGGCGTCAGGGAAAAGGCAAGTTGAGTGATCGGTGGGAGGCTATGCCGTATGTGGTGGAACGACAGAGGGACCCTGACGTACCTGTGTATACCATTCGCCCTGAAGGGAGGTTGGGGCCGGAACGGGTGCTGCACCGTAATTTGCTTCGGCCCTGCCCTAACTATTCGAGGCCTGCGGTAGAGATTCCAACGGCCCTTGGGACCCCGGAACCACCGGGGATGGGTTGGGCAGTGGTCCCAGAGGGACTGGAAGTTGTGGCAGCAGGGGAGCCTCTACCACCTCCACCCCGACGCTCACAGCGAGATAATCGGGGGCAACCACCAGCGAGATACGGCGAGTGGACCTCCGGTCAGGAGTACTAGGGACTAGCACTCATTGGTGGGGGAGGATGTCACGGGGTGACCGGGGCCGGAACCTTTTTGCATGGGAGCTGTTGTCATGAGGGAACACTTCCGGTGCAACACCGGGCCGGTTCCGGTGTCTCACGAACGGTGCGGAAATGCAGCGAGAGCTGATCAGGCGAAATCATCGGCAGGTGTGAGGAGAAAATCCTAGACGGTGATTGGGGCGTGAGAAGCATAAAAAAAGGCGGACATGGGAAGTAGAGGCAGGAGGGTAGGAGGAACGAAACAGCGGGAGACGCAGAACAGATGGAGGAGTATGACTGAGGACGGAGGAAGCAGGATTCGCACAGCTAAGTGGCTAACTTCCTTTGGGCTGAATATCACGCAAAGAACGATCATATCTCTATATTGCCTAAGAGGAGAGTATGGGAAAAGGATTCTGTTCTAAGCCAGCGCATGAAGATTCCATTGATCAAGGGTCCATTTGAGCCCGAACACTGCCTTCTCCAGTGCAAGGTTTGGAATGATTTGCGGTGCTGATTTGATGTTTTCACGTGTGGAGTGAGTGTTTTGCAGTGTACACACGAGTGTGGGACCCCCCGAGACTGTTCGGGTGATCGAGTGAATATACCCTTGATGTGACTGCGCCAGCTCATGGAATCCAGTCCTGTGAGTTCAAAATACAGAGTTAATGCGGACATCTTCGTCTGTTCCCTCGTCTGTGCTGAAGCATATTAGAGCTGCTGAACCGAGTATATTTTCTGTGGAATTGAGCCCATCTTCTGTCGCGACCCAGTACTGTGAGTACAAAATACAGAGTTAATGTTGACATCCTCATCTGTTCTCTCGTCTGTGTTGAAGCACATCAGAGCAGCTGAATTGTGTATATCTCTTATTGAACTGAGCCATCTCCTGCTGTAACCCAGTACTGTGAGTACAAAATACAGAGTTAATGTTGACATACTCATCTGTTCTCTCGTCTGTGTTGAAGCACATCAGAGCAGCTGAATTGTGTATATCTCCTATTGAACTGAGCCATCTCCTGCTGTAACCCAGTACTGTGAGTACAAAATACAGAGTTAATGTTGACATCCTCATCTGTTCTCTCGTCTGTGTTGAAGCACATCAGAGCAGCTGAATTGTGTATATCGCTTATTGAACTGAGCCATCTCCTGCTGTAACCCAGTACTGTGAGTACAAAATACAGAGTTAATGTTGACATCCTCATCTGTTCTCTCGTTTGTGTTGAAGCACATCAGAGCTGCTGAACTGAGTATATCTTCTGTGGAATGAGTCCATCGTCTGCTGTAATCCCAGTCCTGTGAGTACAAAATACAGAGTGAACGTTGACACCTCTCCGTCTGTGCTGTAGCACATCAGAGCTGCTGAACTGAGTCCGACTTTCTGCCGTAATCCAGCCCTGTGAGTATAAAATACAGAGTGAACGTTGACATCTCCGTCTGTGCTGTTGCACATCAGAGCTGCTGAACTGAGTATATCTTTTGTGGAATTGAGTCCCTCGTCTGCCGTGATCCAGTCCCTGAGTACAAGTAACGAGTGAACGTGTACACCTCCGTCTGTTTTGAGAAAGTACATCAGTAGCCCGCTGCCACTGAGTATATCTTTTGTGGAATTGAGTCCCTCGTCTGCCGTGATCCAGTCCTGTGAGTACACAATACAGAGTGAACGTTGGCACCTCCGTCTGTGTTGAAGCACATCAGAGCTGCTGCACTGAGTCCACCTTCTGCCGTAATCCAGCCCTGTGAGTACACGATACAGAGTGAACGTTGGCACCTCCGTCTGTGTTGAAGCACATCAGAGCTGCTGCACTGAGTCCACCTTCTACCGTAATCCAGCCCTGTGAGTACACGATACAGAGTGAACGTTGGCACCTCCGTCTGTGTTGAAGCACATCAGAGCTGCTGCGCTGAGTCCACCTTCTGCCGTAATCCAGCCCTGTGAGTACAAAGTACAGATTGAACGTTGACACCTCCGTCTGTGTTGAAGCACATCAGAGCTGCTGCACTGAGTCCACCTTCTACCGTAATCCAGCCCTGTGAGTACACGATACAGAGTGAACGTTGGCACCTCCGTCTGTGTTGAAGCACATCAGAGCTGCTGCGCTGAGTCCACCTTCTGCCGTAATCCAGCCCTGTGAGTACAAAGTACAGATTGAACGTTGACACCTCCGTCTGTGTTGAAGCACATCAGAGCTGCTGCACTGAGTCCACCTTCTACCGTAATCCAGCCCTGTGAGTACACGATACAGAGTGAACGCTGGCACCTCCGTCTGTGTTGAAGCACATCAGAGCTGCTGCGCTGAGTCCACCTTCTGCCGTAATCCAGCCCTGTGAGTACAAAGTACAGAGTGAACGTTGACACCTCCGTCTGTGTGAAGCACATCAGAGCTGCTGTACTGAGTCCACCTTCTGTCGTAATCCGGCCCTGTGAGTACAAAGTACAGAGTGAACGTTGACACCTCCGTCTGTGCTGTAGCACATCAGAGCTGCTGAACTGAGTCCACCTTCTGCCGTAATCCAGCCACGTGAGTACAAAGTACAGAGTGAACGTTGACACCTCCGTCTGTGTTGAAGCACATCAGAGCCGCTGCACTGAGTATATCTTTTGTGGAATTGAGTCCCTCGTCTGTCGTGATCCAGTCCTGTGAGTACACAATACAGAGTGAACGTTGGCACCTCCGTCTGTGTTGAAGCACATCAGAGCTGCTGCACTGAGTCCACCTACTGCCGTAATCCCATTCTGTGGAAGAGTACAGAGCCAACGTGTGGTGGAGAAACACGAGAAGAGACTGCTTGATTTTAAGAGACATTCCTTTAATAAATAAAAGCTCTAATTGTATCTCCTGTTGTCAGGCCTCTTCTGTCTTGCGGGGTAGCTCCTCAAGGGGGTGTGGTAGTTCAGGGGGGGGGGTCGTTGGCTGGCACAATAGCAGCAACTCCTTGGCCTGTGACATATGCAATACATTAGCCAAGCTTTAGTGTAAATGACTGATTTAACATAAACGTTGGTAAAACAAATTTGCTCCATGCTTAATCTTTCCTCAAAGTAGTGAGAACGACAGACAATCTGCATTAATAGACACAGTTTTAGATAATAGTGGCCCAACACTGATTAGCAGAAGTATTAAATTGTGAGTTAGCCAGTTAGCACGTGACCTACACAATATAAAACTCAAAACTAAGTATTTTGAACACCATCTTTCAAGAGCAAGCGGTTTGCGAATCCTGCATTGAACTCTGAGATTTGAGAAGCAGTCGTCAGTAAAATAAAGGGAAAACAGCAAAGTTTAGGATTATACTGCTGTGGTATTGTGGTAAAGATGAATTTTAACCACTGATTCTTCACATGCTAGTCCTTGGACAGTGAAAAAAAAGGGCTTTATCTTCACATTGCGTCTTTTCAACATGATTCGGCACTGAACTATTGAACTGCAAAAGTTCAGGACACCCAGGTATCACAGCTACTCTGAATCTACTCGGTAGTGGTTGTGGAAGGCCTGCAGGAAGTTGTCTAGAAGATTTGGCTGTGGCACAAATTTGACATTTCTTACAATGTAAGTAATGGTGACTTTTTGCAAAGAGATCTGTCAAAACCGTTTTCTGAGTAGATTCAGAGTAGCTGTGATACCTAGGTGAACTTAGGGTCATACCTCCCTGTCTTGTAGATTTCATGGCACAATTGTCAAATTCGTAGGGCATTCTGGGAGAGGTGTGTTTTGAGTGTGATCCTGCGTGATTTCTATCATAATGTCCCATTGTACTGGGGCCAGGATTAGAGCTGTAGAAATGATGGGTTCTGGAGTAGGGCTTTGAATGTCTGTGTCATGCTGGCGAGAGAGTGAGTCAGCTTTGACGTTCTTAGTGCCTGGGTGATATGTGACGGTGAAATCAAAACGAGTAAAAAATAATACCCACCTTGCCTGCCTGGGATTTAACCTCTTGGCTGAAGATTTTCAAGATTTCAATGATTGTTTAGAGGGGACCAAACATCCATCGTACTAATCGATATATTTCCACTCCAGCAGGCGTGAGTTTGCGAGAATAGAAAGCACACGGGTAAAGCTTGGGTACCCATTCCTCAACGACCCTGGTCTCATAGTGTCATTGATTTTATCACAGACCTGCCAGTGTCCCTGGATCACACAGATATATTAACGGTTATTGACCGATTTTCCAAGGCCTGATACCATCTGATACCACTACCTAAGCTTCCTGCAGCCATTGAAACAGCAGAACATCTGTTCCACTATGTGTTCCATTATTATGGACTACCCAAGGACATTGTCTCCGAATGAGGCCCACAGTTTACATCCCAGGTCTAGATTGCCATTTTTTGCCAGCTCAATGTCAATGTAAGCCTCACGTCTGGGTACCATCCACAGTCTAATGGTCAAACTGAACACTTAAATCAAAAACTTGCACAATTCTTGAGAAAATACTTTCAACAGAACGAATCAGACTAGCATTCCTTCCCTGGGCAGATTATGCTCAAATTTCACTTCAGAAGCCCTCTACCGGCATCAACGTTCCAATGCGTCCAGGGATTCCAACCCCCCTTATTTCCCTGGTCAGGGGAACCTTCTGATGTACCAGTTGTCAACAACTGGCTTCAACGAAGTGAAAGGGTATGGGACCAAGCTCATGTCCATCTTCATCCTGCCGTTAACACACAGAAGGAACAAGCTGACCGCCACCTGCGTCCCAGCCCCAACTACACTCCAGGACAATGGTATGGCTGTCAAGGCGGGAACTTTGTCTCTGCTTGATGTGCAAAAAGCTCAGTCCAAGGTATGTGGGTTCTTTCAAAATCTTGAGACAGATATCCCATGTATCTTATCGTCTTCAACTGCCCACTATTTACCTCATCGCTCCCACTTTCCATGTATCCTTGCTGTAAGATGCTAGTGGACTGAGGGAGGAGGAATTGGGCAGTCCCCTGAGCCCCCGACGTGGAAGGCGAAGAAGAGTATCGAGTGCGGGAGCTTCTGGACTCCAGACATCGGGGTCACAGATGCCAATCCTGAAAATCCTTCCATTTGCCACCAGGGGTCTTACTCGCCTGAGTATTAGTTTCGGACTACATTTCGCAACAACACACACACCTGAACTCTATATGGCAGAGTATTTAAGCCCTGAGCACAGCAAGCTGAGAGTGAAGTCTTGTTTTGTCACGGCTGAAATTTCTAAGTGTTTTTCCTCTTGTACTTTGTCTTGCCTGGTTTTGACCCTTGCTGGTTTTGGACTTGTTGCCTGCCTTTTGACTCTGCCTTGCTTTGGGTCAGGCACAGTCATTTTACGATTAACATTTCCTTTTAAATATTATTTCAACAGGTATAAACTGGGTATGTCTACCAGTCAGGACTCGCGCAGGGCGGTTCGGGTTGCCGCCAAAAAGTTAACAGATCAACAACAAAAGAAACTAAATTTGTACTTAACCCATTGCGCTGATGCGGTCCTTAATGAGGAATTGGTCAAGGCAGCCGAAATTTAGCCACTATGGCTAGGTATGTCTCTTTATTTATCAAGCACATAACAAAAAGTGATTGTTTGCTGCCTGCCTGTTATGACCACTTTTGCTGCTTTATCTACGCTGCTGTTAATCCTGCTGCTTCGACCTGCTGCTCATGTTTGTTTGTTGACACTCCAGTTACATGATAAACTGCACATGGATCTCAACCCAAGTTCGTCTGAGTCTCCGTCACAGTTATCCTCTTTTTATCCAGATTTCAGTCTTTATTTGTTTGTAAAGCTGTTATGTTCCATGGTCCATGTTTCAATGTCCTGCTCCTGGTTCTGATTTAGGCCTCAATTTGGATTATCTTTGCTTTTGGTTTTTAATAAACTTTCCTGCAAATGGATTCTCACCTTTCTTCATCCTTGCCAAAACGTAACATTCAGAGTTGTGAGATCAAGACAGTCAACGCTCATGTACCTTGGCGACAACAGCCTTATCTCGGAAAGCCCTTCTTACATTTAACACTGGCTCTGATGCCTCTGTGGTTAAGCTTTTGATGTTTCAATATACTTTAAGTAGAGCGAATTGTAACACTCCTAATGAACAAGTTTTATTTTTCATTATTCTATTTATTTTATGACACACGATGCCTTTCAGTTTTATAGCTGATTGTGAACAAATACCTTTTGTTTTTTATCAGCTCTGCAAATAATCCGTTTTGTTCTAGGAGTCGTTCAAACCAGCTGGTCTGCTGACCTCAAAGACTGTTTTGGTTCATATTTCTTAATAAGATTTACCAAATACAATGGAGCCATACCATGCAGTGATTTATAAACAAAAAATAAAAATTTTAAATGTATTCCGTAATCGATCGGTAGCCACTTTAAACTGGGGTAATATGGTCTCTCTTACGAGTACCTGTCAAAAGTTTCGCAGCTGCATTTTGGACCAATTGTAAGAGATTAATCAATGATTTGTTTATGCCAACATAGAGTGAGTTACAGTCATCTAGTCTTGTAAATATAAAAGCATGAATGAGTTTTTCAAGATCACTCAAGGTCAAAAATGGTTTCACCTTCGCTATTAATCTCAAATGATAAAAACAAGACTTGACCACAGAATAAATCTGTCTCTCAAACTTGAGATCACTATCAAACAGAACTCCTAAATTTCGAACTAATGGCTTACAGAAAGGGGCTAGATCACCCAGATCAACAGAATTATTTAAAACTCCAAACCACACAACTTCAGTTTTCTCTTCGTTTAGTTTTTAAAAATTTAAAGATAGCCATGATTTGATGTAATGTATACAATCCCACAACGACTCTATTTGGTTTTTACTATTCTTTTTCAAAGGTAGATACATTTGTACATCATCTGCATAAAAATTAACCTGTTAAGCTTCAACCCCACTTTTGAAAAATCCCCAGAAATGGCATACCCAAACTGAAACAGATGTAGATGTGAAACAGTTCATGAACCATTTGTTCTAAAAGCACAAGTATGATCTCATTTGAAAGCTGACACCTGGCAGTTTATTGCAAATGTAGAATTAATTATTGTCATAATGAAAAAAAATAGTTATAAATAGCTTCAAAGTTTTGTCAAGTTATTAGAAATTTATTTTTATGAAATATTTTCATGAAAATAAAATTGAAGTTGGCATTGTATCAATCTAGAAATGCAGTGCAGCTAAAGCCACATGTCTGACCATGATATATTGAAAATCTGAAGATGATATGTCTAAAACTCTTTATTTAGTTTATGTTTATTTAGTAATGTTTTTCAAGATCATGTCATTCAACTTTTTTTTATTAGACTCTAAAATGCAAACTGATGTTTATTGTCATCTTCTAAGCATCTATTTAGTCTATTTTCTCTATTGTTTATGTGGTGTAAACGATCTCTATTCAGTGTCAGTCTCCCCTGCACACATTCACACCTCTCCAGCCTGGTTATGGCTCTAAATATGCTTTCTTTTGTCTGCATTATAATTACTAACGACTGGCTATTCACACTGTTTCAACCCCTAATCTCTTTTAGGGAAAGTTCTCAAAGTTCTCACCTTACATTTGAAACGATATAAAATGACATTCTTGAAAGAAAAAAAAAAACATTTCAGCAAGCAGTCCTATTTAAAAATATTCATAAAAATAACAGCTAGGTATAGCAGGTGCACCAAGCTAGCTAGCATGTTAGCTTAGCACACCACCAATTCACGACAATTTATGAGATTAAAACCATGTTTGTGCTCTAAAACTTACTTTATAGCACAAGTCGAGTGTTTTTAATAACCTTCTGTGCTCTGATTTGGCGTCAGATAAAAAAATCGGACAGAAAATGTATTATTTATAGTGTTCTGCACGATGATGAAGTCTATATCGATTAGCATTGCATTATAAATATAATCTATTATTATAAAAAAATACCTGACATGGCTCGAAGAACACAGGTAAATCAAATATCATTGCAATCATGTTTATTGTCTTCAAAACATCTTTATCTGCATGTTACAGCGATCTCTGTTAGTGTTTACGTCGTGATGGACTTCCTGAAATGTCACATGATTATGATTCTTCTTCCTGTTCCAAATATGGACCTCAACTGTACACAGGGCGCCCTCAGGCTGCCAGTATGGATTGAAAACACAGTACATCAGAGTCTCCAGCGCTCATAATGATTAAATCGACGCATTTGGGTAGATATTCAATAAATATGATTCCTGTCTATAAATCTGATGTAAACCTATGATAATCTATCAATATTTCTCCAAATCTGTACATTTTTGAGCTAAAAGCCCTGATGGACGTTGTTTTGTCAAGCTCTGTCATGACGATCTCACTGGAGTTTTTTTCTGAATGAGAGCGGCTGACGTTCATAATTCATATTAAAGGTATCGACTCATTTTTTGATTTCATAACTCCAGACACAAATTAAGACATAACTGTCACTATAAGTTTCTCAGAATACAATAGTGGTAAAATACTAAACCTTGAGTCTTATATCTTTTTAATGATGTATAGTTTGTCAAGGTAATAACATTAAATCTGATAGTAACTTTGAACTATTTAAAAAAAAAAACGCTCAGAGCGCAGACCCTCTGGCAACGGTTAAGGGGTTAAAATGGATTCCAGGTTTACTATAAATTTACCCAAGAGGTAACAAATACAAAGAAAACTAAATTGGACCAAGAATGGACCCCTGTGGAACCCCACTTTGCATGAATGCGGATTGTGAGTACTCTTGACCAATATTTACAGAAAAGGTTCTATTTAAAAGAAAAGACTTCAACCATGCAAGCGCTGTACCACAAATTCCAACTGCATTTTCAAGGCGTGAGAATAAAATCTCATGGTCGATGGTGTCGAATGCGGTGCTAAGGTCCAATAAAACAAGAACTGCTGAGGACCCTGAGTCAACTGCAGTCTTTAGATCATTTGAAACTCTAATCAAAGCAGACTCAGTACTATGGTAAGCCCTAAAACCTGACTGAAAAATTTATAATATATAAGTATTTATTTGATTCAGAACGACCTTCTCCATAACTCCGCCGATAGTTTGATACGACCGCAGGGTCAAGATGTGTTTTTTTTTTTTTTTTTAAAGAGGCTGGACAAAAGCGTTTTTAAACTGCTTAGGAACAACTCCATTTAAAAGACTATTATTTATGATAGATAAAATACTCGGACCAAGAACATCAAATGCTTCCTTTACTAACCTCGCTGGAATAATGTCTTATAAACAGTCAGTTAATTTTGACTGCTTAATTATCTCGGTTAGTGACTGCAGGGAGATCATTTCAAAATGATCAAAACTGACAGATAATGTCCGGGCAACTGAAGGATCAAACAAACTTGGTTCGATCATGGATCTAATCTCAGAGATCTTTTGGACAAAATAATTCAAAAAGGCCTAGCAAGTGATAAGGAAGAGGATGAGATAACACATCAGTTTTTGGACTAAAAACAGAGTTTACTATATTAATAATAAAACTTGCGGCCTACTAATATTTCTTGTAATTACGTCTGCAAAATAATTTATCTTAGCCATCTTTACAGCATTCTGATAATTAACTTGAGATTCACGTAGCATTTGAACGGATATCTGTACCTTGTCTTTTTTCCATTTTCGTTCAAATTTTATACAGATTATCCTTAACTCACGGGTTGAGCCATGGGTTCCGGTCTAACTGTGCACTTTTTAACATGGAGTGGGGCTACTGAGTCCAAGCAGGGTAAACAGACGGAATATAGCATCTCAAGTGAGGAGTCTAAATCCATGTTAAGAGAGAGGCTGTCCATTAAATAAAAAGGGTTTATTTCATAAAAACGTTTTTAAATTGGTCTATAGCTTCAGTCTAAATTTATCGATTTCATGACATATAAATACTTTAAAAATAATTGACTTATGGTCAGAAAACTCTTGATCTGATATTTCAATATCAGAAATAGATAAACCAAAAGTCAAAACTAAATCTAAGATATGACCTTGAACATGAGTCGACCTTCCTCATCCATCTTCAACACAAAGGAACTGTCAGTATCTCGTTTATCAACATCAGTGATACATACCTGTTTTATGTCCGTATACCCGCCGATCTCAAATAAACTGTTTTTAACCTTATCATCCTCGTTGTGAGTCTCTGTTCCGTAACACCAGGGGGGTGGCAGGGATTTGTCCATGGTGGTCACGGCCAAATTTCTTTCTTCTGCTGAACAAATAAGAAGATATTTTGAAGAATGTTGTTAAACAAACAACATGTTAATGGGCCCCATTGACTGCCATATATATATTTTTTCATATTATGGAAGTAAATGGGGCCCATTAACAAACGGAATATCTCCTTTTGTGTTCAGCAGAAGAAAATTCATACAGGTTTGGAATAACTTGAGGGTGAGTAAATTATGTCATTTTTGGGTGAACTATCCCTTTAAGTGCAGGTTACACTGGCTATGTTTACATGCAACCAAATAATCCGTTAGTAATCGGATCGAAGGCTCAATCGGACTGAGAAGCTTTCAGCATATATCAAATGGAAAACCGTTTAGAATAATTTTGTTTACTTGGCTCACACCAGTTAATGAGTGCATATGAATGGGCTAGTGTTTGGACAGTGTTTCTTTTTAGTTTTGAAATCCTGATATGTGTATGGTAAATTGCGTTTGCATATTTCAATGCCCATTTTGTGTGTACACAACGTTTATACATTAAGCCGCTGACAAACCATCCTTCATTCATTTCACCACTTGCATTGCGTATTCACTGAGGCTGTGAAACTTTCTTAATGCACCAGTTCAGACATAAGCTGGAGGCATGACTTGTGTTGCATCTTAAATGGGGATTCCTTCTGTGGCAGTGTTCGGTGACAGGTTTCCAGGGTTGTTGATTCACAGAGGGGGTCTGGTAGCGTCTGGAGTGACGTCTCCGGAAGCTAAACACAGGGGTGTTTGAATAGAAGCAGTCTCGTAGTTTGAAGTTTTGGAAATATAAATAGTTTGGCATTGAGGCAAAACTTAATTTATTTTAAAGAGACTCTCAATGGAAAAGAAAGAAAAGGAAAGAAGTGAGGCTAGATTAGGTGGCTTGTTTCTTCATTACGGGGTATTAGCAGGTTAGCAGCTTGAACCCAACTTAACTTAACCTAACCTAATTATTTTTTCATGACATGTGTTTTTAAACTCTGCTCGTTGACCAACCCCTAGAGGGGTTCTTACCAATTAAAGGTGCTCTAAGCGATGTCACACGTTTTTATGGCCAAAACATTTTTTGTCACATACAGCAAACATCTACTCACGATCCGCTGGCTGCCTGTCCCCTGAACACATTGTAAAAAAACGCGGTCTCTGCGGACACCCCAGGCTCCACAAACGGCTACAAAAACAAACTCTAGCGACCCGCTCTAAGAAACATAACAAACTGTTCCAGCCAATAACCGACAAGAATGGTTTGGGGGTGGGTTTGAGGGGTTAGTGCGCGGATGAGGAGGAGGGAGGGTCTAGCTAGCCTCCGTTTTGTTTGACAATAGTTTGAACGTCAACAAGAAGTGACGTCACCCAGGATCGCTTAGAGAACCTTTAAGGCCATTGCACATTGAGTCCGAAATTCGATCCGAAAAAAATCCGATCGAGTTCAATTTTCTGCATTTTCCGCATCCGTGGCAAGCAGTTAGAATGGTGTTTGAATAGTGTTTTGACATTTTCAGAGCCACCGAATCACGAATATGAAAAAACGCATACGAAAATTTCGGACTCAGTGTGCAATGGCCTTTAGTGAGCAGTATCTGAAGCAGTAGTGTGCGTCCATATAACATACTTGCATATATTATCTTCCAAGTATCTTGCATGTAGAATTTTTTTTTTTGAGTGAACTAATTAAATTGTCCTTATTAGCTGTTATAAACAATAAAACAGAAAAAAAAACTTTTGACACAGATTCCTTTCAGTGATATCATGAAGATGCATCATATTCTGCCGGTGATATATCAGAGAGTGGAAGATTGGAGCAACAAAAAACCATCATCTCTTAGTTCTCTGTCACTATGATCAAGATTAAACACACACACATGTAACTATCCCACACTCGCCTCACCTGAGGTCCGCTCTCTCCTCGTCACCTTCACCTCCTCTGGTCTTCCGGAGAGTTCTGCTGCATCAGAGATTTCACAGACCAGAAACATGATCAGCCCACAGAAGTGCTGCACATGCGAAAAATGATTCACTGCAAAGAAATGAAGCTGGAGCACGAGACATTTCAATTCATAAAACACATCTTTCCTTTAATGCGCTATTTGTTTAATCGTATTTCTCTGTACTTTATGTGCATGTTGACAGTGAATAATAATTTTCATTAATTTTGGCTGTGAGTTTGTACAGTTATTCAAAACTTATGTTCAGCTCATTTTAAAATAATATCATACATAAGCTTTGTGCTAAATGTAATCAACACATAAACAAATTAAATTAAATATCTTTGTCTTTTGGCAAAAATTAATCAAAGGTAATCTTGCACTTATGTTTGGCAACTGTGTGTTGCAAAAGCCTCCTGAAAGTCTTGAAATAGCAGATTTAGGCCACATTTACACAGCCGGGTATTTAGAGAAATGAATATCCCCCCTCCCCCTTCCCCTCCCCCTCCATTTTCAATAATAATTCACAACATCGTTTTCACAAAAGTTGTCATTTACATCGACCCGCATAAATACGCCCTTGAGCACCATCATAACTGTCAAACTGGCGCTCACATGACGTTAATCATTTTCTGGCATAATGTGACGTTTGAGAACCTAAAACCCCGTTTCTCCCAATCGAAACGGAAACACATAACCGGCGTTACAGAAATCTCCAAAGTTTTTAGAAATAATCGTTTTCTGTGATAAAAACGGGATTTTCGTGTAAATGAACGACCAAACCGCAGGGAAATATCTGCGTCTTCCCTTCGTGAAAACGGGGCCTCAGTGTGTCCCACTCAAACCTGTCCCGTTTCAGGAAGAAGTGCATCAACAGAAAAAAAGAAAACTACAGTCATGGATCCAGGAAAATCTTCTTTTTTTTTCGGGGGGACAATGGAACAGACAACAGACAATGGAAACATGAGGGCTATATATAGCCTGGCATGCCAGACCTACATCAAGATGTCAGGTCTGGGAACTCTCCATTGACATACCTCAATCCGAGGGGCGGGATAAACGGCTGTCTTTCAAAATCCCTATGCATGCAATAGGATAACGCTACAAACAACCAGAGCAACGAACGGCTGTGGATGAGTGAGTCCCATGCGTTTTCCACCGGCGGAGCTAAATGATATATTAAACTTTTGCCGTATCCGGTCGTCAAAACTCCGAACACATCTTCCTTTTTTAAGAATGACTTAAGTGACGTTCTCTTAACTCCAAGTCCTCAAGAGTCGCGGCCAAAGCCGATTCGAAAGACCGCTGCATCTTCATTGTTTTCAAGTAGCAGGGAAATCACCTATGGAAATCACGCGGAAAGTCATGAACTGTGCCGTCATTGTGTTAAGCCCCGCCCGCCGACTCTTTACACGATGTGATTGGCCTGACCAGTTTTTGTTTTTTCCAGCTCAAAAGCCTATCGAGAGTTGCTAGACCACACTGGCAGCGAAATGATTTTCGCTGCCGCTAGGGTGCGTCTAGATTTCTAGGCTAGGCTATATAAGGAATAATGAGCAAACGAGAAACACCAGAACACAATAAACCAATGAGAAAACAGACCAGGGGCACGTTCAAGATCACAACGGTGCGCAACGTTTTGCTACGGTTTCTGGGTTGAACGTCATGTTTCCTGGAAACGGCGTGCACCGGTGTGCAACAGGGTTTGAGATGCTTTCTCTTGTTTGGTGGGCGTGCCAGAACTGCAGTCCAATCAGCAGCAACATGTTTATAAAGCACGCGGCATTAAAGTGAACGCGCACAATAGAAGTAATTTACAAATGTGTTCGATACGCAACAACTGAGGATATTAGAAGACATGTTTGTCGTAAGTTTTATTGTAAAAATATAGGATATCAACATAATGATGTAGTTGTTTATATTTTTAGTTTCATTGCAAGTGTATGACATTTGGTATAAAAATAAACAATGCATGTAAAGTGCTTTTCCTAAAAATGAGAAAGAAAATACAGGGTATTAATAAAACAGTATGAACAACAAATAAAGTCAGTATGTGAGGCTAAATAGATGTGTTTTAGTCTTCATTAGGTAAGATGTGCTTCGGTTTCCACAAATCCCTTCACTCGATTGGGATGTTCTCTTGTGTTCAGGGCGTCAAGTGCAGAAGCTGTAACATCGGCATATTTTTAAGTATTAAACACATATTTATACTGACTTCATCATGCTCCAAAAATTCTTCACAAAGAACACAAAAAGCCTTCTCAGCTGCCATAGTTGGAACTCTTGCGTCATCACAACAGTGCGTTCAACGCGTCACCGTTTCTGTTTAAAAAACGTTCTGCGGTTTCCACAAATCCCTTCACTCGATTGGGATGTTCTCTTGTGTTCAGGGCGTCAAGTGCAGAAGCTGTAACATCGGCATATTTTGTAGTATTAAACACATATTTATACTGACTTCATCATGCTCCAAAAATTCTTCACAAAGAACACAAAAAGCCTTCTCAGCTGCCATAGTTGGAACTCTTGCGTCATCACAACAGTGCGTTCAACGCGTCACCGTTTTTGTTTAAAAAACGTTCTGCAACGTTTTGTCGGCGCTGAACGCAGCCCTGAGAAAAACGACTAAAACAGCCAATCAGAACATGACACATAGACTAGAGAAGCACACGCAAGATCAAATCAAATCAAATCACATTTATTTATATAGCACGTTTAAAAACAACACAAGTTGGCCAAAGTGCTTTACATATAGCCCAGCACATATAATCTGACACCATAAAACAAAGTATAATACAAATTACAAAAAAGTCTTAATTACAGTCAAAAGCTAGAGAGAAGAGATACGTCTTTAAAAGAGATTTAAATGCATCAAGGGTGGCACAAGATCTAAAATGGAGGGGTAAACTGTTCCATAAACAGAGAGATGCAACAGAGAAGGCCCTGTCTCATTTTGGTTTTAGTCGAGACTTTGGAGTTATATATGGAGTTATGGAGTTTATATGCTTATCAAATTTTAACTCTGCATCAAAAATAACTCAGAGACTCCTAGCTTGATTATGTACCTTCGATTTAAAAAGGCTTAATTGATTAATTATAGGTTTGGTAGAACTCGGAGGGCCAAACACTATCACTTCAGTCTTTGATTCGTTCAAGTGGAGGAAATTCGCAGACATCCATTTCTTAATATCACTAAAACAATCAAAAAGAGACTGCAGGGCTGAATATCCCCCGTTTTTATAGGTAGATAAAGCTGAGTATCGTCGGCATAAAGATAAAAATATACATTATGTTTTTTACAAATATCCGCCAATGGAAGCATGTAAATAGAGAATAAGACCGGACCCAATATTGATCCTTGTGGAACCCCACACTTCATTAGAGCAGAAGGTGATGAAAAATGTCCTAATTCCACCGAAAACCGAAAGACAGATATGAGTTAAACCAATTTAGAGCTTTTCCCTGAATCCCTGCCCACTCTCTTAGACGCTCCAACAGTATAGCATGCACTATAGTATCAAATGCAGCAGTCAAATCGATTAAAACTAAGATTGCACACTTTCCTGAATCGACAGCTAAAAGCAAGTCGTTTGACACTTTGAGAAGGGCTGACTCTGTACTGTTTAACCCTAAATCCCGATTGGAACTTATCAAGAATACCATTTCTATTTAAATAAGTAGAAAGCTGTTGAAAGACAGCCCTCTCTAGAATTTTTGACAGAAAAGACAACTTTAAGAGTCCAAATTGGGCTTTTTTAAAAGGGGTTGCACCACTGCATGCTTGAAGCAAGATCACATGAGGAGTAAGAGAATCACATGACAAACAGGAAACAGAACTGCTAGCATACAAAATAAAAGACATGAAAACCTAAACGCCAAACGGTGCTAAATATTGACTGTATTTCAACATCATTTGTTTTATTTGAGGGCTAGGACAATAGAGGAAGTCATTAAAGATGAACCCTGGTGTCTACCACCTTTTTATACTAGGCTAGGGCTACTACTTTTTTGTAACTTCTAAAATTTTACAAATGAATGTAATACATGTAATCAGAAGAAACACAGCAGATCTGTTTCAGTGATTTGCAATTCAATATTGTCCCATCCAAACAAGTGTCTATTTAAAGAGTGTGGCAGTATTCTCCTTCAGATACATGTCTTCAGAGAGAACGCTGACGCGTGCGTGCGTGTGTGTGTGTGTGTTGTGTGTGTGTGTGTGTGTGTGTGTGTGTGTGTGTAGAGAGAAAGACAGATGTAGTGTACAGTTTTGCTTTGACTCAGAGGTTTCTATGACACCATGGACTCTCAGAGATAGAGGTTTTGTGTAGGATGAGTCTTCTGTAATATTTTCTCTTCTACTGCTGTCTCTTTCTTTTTCTGCCCTGCCCTTTTGACATGACATATTTGTTTCTATCTTCAATCTCTTCTACTCTTTCTCTTTCAACAGATTCATATCTGAGTTTCTCCTACTCATGTGCTATCACTGTTAGTGTTCGTGTTAAACGTTAGTGTGAATTACAGTTGATTTGGTTACTAGTTATTCTTTACAATTACTCATTAATTCCCACAGATGTAGTTCATTACAATTAAATGGCAACTGTATGCTATGATATTACAAGTAAACAAGCACATGAAATGACAATATTATAGCAATGTTGTAGAATCAGAATGATTAGCTGTGACTGCATTACAATAAGCTACTGTATTCTTTATTATATTTACAAATCATTGCAGATCTGTCTGCGTCTTTTTGATTTCAACTAAAAGGTCTTAGTTCATGAAAATAGTATTCCAAAACCCTTTAAAATTAAATTAACTATTATATATATATATATATATATATATATATATATATATATATATATATATATATATATATATATATATATATATATATATATATATATATATTAAAATATTTAAAATATATATATAGAAAATATATAACATGCAACAATCATGTAGCTCCTATTTTCATTTTGTTAAGTGCAGGTTTATGCAAAATGACCATATGCTACATCTTATGCAATTTTGGTTACACTTTATTTTAAAGTGTCTGTGTTACAGTGGATTTATATGTTTAAGTACCGAGTAATAATAATTAGTAACTGAAAGAAGAACGTCATATACACCTAGGATGACTTGAGGGTAGTAAATCATTGGGTAATTTTTATTTTTGGGTGAACTATCCCTTTAAGCCCAGAGGATAACCAACCCAGCTGCTGGTGTATTTAACACTAATCAAACCCACCTGAATCAGCTAATCAAGGTCATCAGGATAACTCCAATCAATGCACTCACCGCACTATTCCAGCGGATGAGGTGCCAAGACCTATATCTATAATAAAGGAATCAAGATGGCGCCAGGATGTGTGGCCAGCCGTCTGCCTCGTCTCCTTTTTTTAATGCTAATGATAGTTTTGCTTTGTGGTTTCTGCCAAGTGACCCCTGCTTTATTCGAGTATGATCGCCAAGCACTGTTTAACATCAGATCAGTTTGCTCATTACTGTTAAAACACGAATTTGAAGACAAAAACGCCAGTGCCGGCTTACCTGTGGTGCACACCAGTTAACTGGAGGAGGAAGCGGCCTCGAAGACGCGGAAAGCAAGGAGGAGTACTGGTGAGAATCCGAGCACAGTGGAGGTCTGATAACTGGATCAACCCTCATGCCCGAGATGATGGATACCCGGCGCCCCACAGAGTACCAGGTCTGCGTTGGATACTGCTAGACCCCAGCAAACCGGATGCCGCGTCACCTGCCGCTGGAAGCACAGTTGCTCAGGCGCCGTAAGCGCAGCCGCAGAGTGGATCAAGGATGCCTCCTGGAGCTGAAGCGCTGTTCTGCACTGGGCCACGAAGAGCAGACTCTCCGCTTTGGCCTCCTCAATGTTAGATCGCTCACTAACAAGACGTTCATCTTCAACGACTTCTTCACATCACGCCAGTTGGATATATTTCTTCTGTGTGAAACCTGGCTTCACGTCGGTGAGTGCACTCCGTTCTCCGAGCTCATACCCCCGGATTGTTCGTTTTTAAATTCCCCACGTAACACCGGCAGAGGCAGAGGGCTGGCATCAGTTTTCAAATCTAGTTTTAATTGTCGACAAGTGCACACAAACTTATTTTCGAGCTTCAAATTACAGACATTTGTTCTAAATGCCAACGCTCCAGTCCTGTGTCCAGTCGCCCTCCAAAATTGAATAAGACTTTCATTGAGGATTTTACAGACTTTGTTGCAGAACTAACTCTTAGCTATGATCACTTTTTAATAGCCGGGGATATGAATGTCCATGTGTGCTGTGAATCGAACCAGTTGGCTAAGGATTTTCTTAATATGGCTAATTCTTTTAATCTTACTCAATGGGTGGTTGGGGCCTCACACGAGACGGGACAAACATTGGATATCGTGCTGTCCTTTGGATTAAGTGTAAACATACAGGAAATCTGCAACACTGGCATTTCCTGTGCTGTTCTCTGTTACATTGCCTGGCTCTTTGGACAAACCGTGTGCACCAGCGCGCCGGGTGCGTAAGCTGAACAGCCAGACTGCCTCGCGTTTTTCAGTTGCTTTTAATGACTCATTGCCTCACATGAGTCACCCTGACGATCTAAATGTTGATCAATGGCTTGGTGTTTTTAACTCGACGTGCTCGGATCTGCTGGATATAATAGCTCCATTGGGAAGTAAAAAACCTAAACCAGCATCCGAGCCATGGCTGGAATGAAACCACGCGCGCATACAGACGTGCGTGTAGACGCGCTGAGAGGAAATGGAAAAAGAACCATCTGCAAGTGTATATGAAATATTAAAAAAAGTCTGGCGGAATACCAGAAAGCTGTTAAAGCTGCAAAAACTCAGTTTTTATCTAATCTTGTTTCCAGTAACAGCCATAAGCCACAGTTTCTTTTTAAAATGTTAAATTCCCTCTTAACCTGTTAAATCAATCTTAAAACCATCCAAAGGCATGCAGGTCCAAACCTATACTATAATAAACATTTAGATGGTAACGCCAGGTATGTGTCATCGCTGCACTCTGTCTTTTTTGCAATGTAATGATTAATTATTTTGTTTCTGCAAAAACTTTTATTCGAGTTATGCCAATGTACGTTTAAATCAATCATTTTTCATATTTTATGAAAAAAATTGAAGGCACAACGCACATCTGAATGCACTTACGCTGTAGCCACATGTCTACCATTAATATAAACTGAAGATGGAATGTCAAAACCGTAATTAGTTAAAGGAGTTTCTAGTAGTCCAAGACTATTGAGTCTAGAAACTGCAAAACCTATGCGTATGATTGATATCGGCCCCACATAGTTACATTTTCTCGTTTGGATTATGCTAAGACCCCAGCAATCGGTCCCGTCCGCCTGCCATGGAAGCACAGCTCTCCAGGCCTCGGTTATGCCAAGCCTGGGGTCATGGATTCTGATAGCTGAAGCGCTGTCTTGCACTGGTCCAACCCAGATCTCTTTGAGCTTTGGCTCCTCAAGCTTAATTTGAACTATAAAATGACGCTTCTTAAAGAATCAACATCACCATTGGTATATATTCTTTTAAACATGCTTCAAGTTAACGTAGTAGCGGTTCTCCCAGAGCTACCGATTGTTGTCTTTAAATTCCCAACGAAACACGCTAGAGCAGAGGTTAAAACCATGTTTTGCAAATCTAGTTAATTACTTTAAAAGTGCACAAACATTTTTTCAAGCTCTTCAAATTCGATTTGTTCTAAATCAAAAAAACTCATCTGTGTCCAGTCACTAAAATTGTAATAGATTTCATTAGGATTTTACAGACTTTGTTGCAGAATAAGCTTAGCTATTATCACTTTTAATACGGTATTAGAATCCCATGGGCTGTGAATCAACCATGGCTAAGGATTTATTAATATGTATTATTTATCTAACTCAATGTGTGGTTCGGCGCTCTGTAGTTTCTCGATGGATCTGAAGCACAGAGATCTTCGGTCCCAAATTTGGCATATCGTGCTGTCCTTGAAAGTGACATCAGGATATTGCAAAAACGCATCTCGTTCTGCTGTACATTTAAATCGACGCTTGGTCATATTGGAATAAATCGATTGCCCGGCCGGTGTCGTAAGTGAAACAGACAGACTGCCTCAGATTTTTCCATAGTCTTTACACTTTGAGCAAAACCCTGACGATCTAATGTTGTAAATTTGGTTGGACGATTTACCGAGTTCTTGCTGATGGATATAATAGCCCATTGAATATTAAAAGACTAACCTCATTGTGATTGGATGAAACCAGACACACATTAAGAACGTCGCATGAGACGCGCTGAAGAAAATGGTAAAAACTAAACTGCAAGTTATATAATATTTAAAAAACATCTGCAATTTCAAAGGTTTAAACTGCAAATATCAGCTTTTATCTATCTTTCAAAAAAATAACGTTCTTTAACCCTCGTTAAATTCATCTAAAGTTGTGATGTCCTTGGACGTTGACTAACATCAACCGAACATTGACAAATTTCTTTTGTTCTTTTATGAGAGTGTGCTGTCAGGTCCTCTCTTACTCTCTGTGTGTCTGAGCCTCTGATACTCTCTACATGTGCTGCTGTGTTTGATCATTTTGAGACGGTGTCTCTGTCTTTTTTAACTAAAGTTGTTCATCAGCTAGGCCCTTAAACTGTCCACTTGACATAATCCCGCCACGCCTCCTTAAAGAGGTATTCCCGACACTGGGACCTCTCATTTTGGATTTTATTAATTCTTCACTGTTGTCTGGCTGTTTCCCGGCTGCTTCAAACATGCTGTGGTCCAGCCCCTGTTGAAACCTTGATCCCACATTGTTATCAAATTTTAGACCTATCTCTAAACTCTCATTCCTGTCTAAGATTGTGGAGAAAGTTGTATATGACCAATTACAGTCTCACCTTGATGAGAATGGAATCACTGAATTATTCCAAGCTGGCTTTAAACCCCGGCATAGCACAGAAACAGCTCTCCTAAAAGTTTTAAATGATTTGTTTTAGCTGCCGATTCAGGCAAATCTACTGCTCTGGGGTCTCATTTATAAAGCGTGCGTACACACAAAACGGGGCTGGAAACGTATGTACGCCAGTTTCCACGCAAAGGTTGTGATCTATAAAAAACAAAATTGACGGGAGAATGTGCGCACCTTTAAGCAAACTTTGAGCTGTGCATACGCACGTTTTGGAGACGGAGCAGTTTGGCGACACCGATGGTGAGCTGGAGCAAAATGTCTTTATGGTCACTTTTAGACCGAAAATCTAAAGAAAATTATATACAGAAAGATAATACAAATATACTTTCACTCACCAAGCCTATCACATGAAGCAAACATCCATCCCTTTTTAAATGTCCGCGCCAGTGAGCGTGTTGGGCCGTTTAGTGAAACTGACGCAGCCTTTCTAAAACCGTAAATCTTCATTATAATCATAAATACAGTGTTCTGTGAAATATGTTCACAATAACAGTTTAAATAAATAAAATAAAAAGAATGATTTAAACTATGTTTTACTTCTGATATAAACATTTAGATTAAATATGCCATTCTGATTAATGGAGTTAGACACTTAAATTACATGTAATCATTACTGAGAAGTTACAAAATTTTTTATATTCAATAAATAGAAATATTTGTTGTGGATGTAATGCTTTCAAACACTTTTCCTCTGGCATGCTGTGTTTTAATGTTTCATAGATAATTGCTTATGATAATAGCAGATTGTCTGAGAAAATAGTTTCATGCAAATAATGCACAACAAGGTCTATCTGTTTCCATTCAAAATATAAATCAATTAAAAATACTATTTGGCCAGTGAAAAAGATTGAGAAAAGCTTTCTTAGCTTCAATAATGCCACTAAATTTCGGCCTGCCTCAGGGTGCAATTTTAAGCCCTGTTTTATTTGCACTGTACATGCTTCCGCTTGGGTCCATTTCAAGAAGCATAATGTGGCATTTCATTGTTTTGCGGATGATATACAAGTCTACCTCCCACTCAGTACAAATGACTTTTCTGAAATCAAAACTCTACAGGACTGTCTTAAGGAGGTGGTGTCCTGGATGGACTCAAACTTTTTAAGCATTAATAAAAACAAAACTGAAATTGTGGTCTTTGGGCAAACAGACTGTCTAAAGGGCTGGGACAGTGCCATTGGCCCATTAGTTTCATTCTCTCGCACAAGCACCAAAGTCTTGGAGTGATTTTTGACTGTGGTTTTAAGTTTGACAAACTGGTCAGTTCAGTGGTGAAAAGCAGCTTTTATCATTTAAGACTACTTATTAAAATCAAGCCTTATCTCCCTTTGTGACATCGTGGCTGGACTACTGCAATTAGCTGTACTGCGGACTCGAACAGCGCTCTCTTCGCCGCCTCCAGGGGGTACAAATGCGGCTGCCCGGCTGCTGACAGGGAAAAGGAAAAGGGATCCGTGCTGGCCTCATTACACTGGCTCCCTGTATCTTTTAGAGTGCATTTACAAATTTTATTAATAGTTTTTAAATGTTTGACAAACATTGCGCCACCATATCTTTCTGATATGCTGTACCCATATGCTCCTGCCAGAGCATTAAGGTCAACAGACCAGCTCCTTTTGACTGTCCCTAAAACTAGGCTCACCACTCGAGGGGACAGAGCCTTTTCAGTGGTAGGACCACGGCTCTGGAATAGCCTACCACTTCATGTTAGATCTGCACAATCCGTAGGTCATTATAAATGCAGGCTAAAAACACACCTGTTCTCTATAGCTTTCAACACTGAATAAGCAGGTTACATTGGCCGTACTTTATGTTCTATATTGTATTGTATTTATTATTTTTTATTTTATTCTGATTAACCGATTCCATATGTACAGCACTTTGGTCAGCAGAAGTTGTTTTAAATGTGCTTTATAAATAAATTTGACTTTGACTATAATCGAATGCTGTGCCTGTGTCACAATACAGAGGCTTCATCCTTTGAAGACCACATTCGAAGGCCTATTGGGTCACCGTGTGTGACGAAGGCTGTCTCAATTCAAAGGCCTCTTCAAATGCGGCCTCGTTTCTTGTGAAGTGAAAGATACACAGATGGACTTTTTGTTTTTAGAGAAATTGGCGAATTACAATATAAAGCATAAGTATTGGGTCTCAACTTACTCAACTGTCTAATGACCCAAAAAAATTATAAAATATATATATACGTTAAAACGGTTAAAATATTGACTTATATATTTTAGATTTTATTATATCTAGTTTATATTGTAGTTTTTTTTTTATCATATACAGAAATGGACCATGGTGAACATATTTAGACGGATTGTGAACCCTGTTTTGTTTTCAAACTGTTTATCACAATTTTCAAAAAAGTCTAGTACAAACATTACTTTTCAATCATGTAACAATCTCTAGTGAGTGCCGGGATTACCATCAGAGGGCACTCCAACCTGGACTATTACCACACCTTCACAGACTCCATTACCCATAATCCTTTGCGTTGTTTTTGCGTTTTACCAAGCAATTTCGCTATTTACGGTTTGAAAAGCAAAGTTGAGGCAAAAAATATACCGGTATTGACGATAATCGTGATATTCAAAGCATGAAATATCGACATCGTGTTAATTAAGAGTGTGACAATATAGGCCTACCAGTATTGCGATAACCACGATGTTTAAAATTAATAGGACTCTAATGATAACATCTGTCTTGATGTATGCGTCGGCTGTACGATTGAGCTTGCCTAGAACATAAATGGCACGGATGACATGAGCCGCTGCTGACTCCAGAGGAGGAGGTTGAGACATACACCACCTTGGGGGTTGATATACCGTTGCAGTGTTGTCTGTCTGGACCAACATGTGCTTGCCCTGAAGCAACTGTATAAACCAGAGTGAACAGAGTGAGCAGCACTACTATAGACCATCAATTCTAGGCAATTGATATGCCACCGCAGTCGAGGCCCCATCCAGCATCCTGAAGCTGTGTGCCCATTGCATACAGTGCCCCAACCTGTTCTGGAGGGCTCTGTTGTCACAGAAATGTGCCTGGACACTTGTTCTAAGGGCACTCCAGGCAAGGCAAGGTCTGACCAAGGGCTGAAGGTTCAGTGACAGATCTGTGTGATAATCACACGGAGTGTGCCGTGGCACCATGCCCATCTCGGGACTCGGCTGTGTAGTCAGTGCAGGAGCAAACTATATGCATCAATCCAAACGGCACTGTGAACCGCGCGCCGCACCCAGGAACCAATCACTCAGGACAAGGTGGAAGTTTCAACTCGAGTCCAATGACCAACTCTGGATCCAACTTAGCATGAGCGACCAAAGCCGAAGGGGGAAGCTCAGACTCATCTTCCTCTGCAGAAGACGCTCTCTGATGCAGCTATCCAATTTGGTCTTTGACTGGATCATCTTTACCTGATCATCTTCAGCTTGACTTTTTCTTTCCATAACAAATGTGCTTTATAAACTCAGCAGCCAGAGAGAAACTAATGTTAAAGAGTCCAGAGCTCAACTAAAGCTAAAACTGATCTCCATCATGGTGACTCAAACTTCATTATTTTCAATAAAACATCAACAACTAAATATCTGTTAATTCTCAACAAGAACTTTAGTACATGTATGAAAGAAATAATGTTAAACTGGTCTGGAAACTGGTTTCACACTCAGTGTTGCTGGAAGTCAGTTGTAGATCTTGTGTTTCTCTTTTTTCTGTTCTCGTTTCTCTGTCCTTCAGGATTGTGTTCATCAGTGTCTCAATTCACTCACTTCTTGTCATTCAAGTGGACTGGAATAGGGAATAGTGAATGAGGGTATAGGGTGTGATTTTGAACACAGTCTCTGAGTGTCGACTTTGAGAGCTGTTAATTCACAGTATATTCCTGTAGGCTATTTTCCTGAAAACAACACATATAACCCAGAATGCATTGTTTTCTACGGTAGATTACTGTTTTAATGGAAAATGGTATGATTCTGTGAGAATTTGACCTTTTTTTTACAGCAAGGGTTAACAGTGTATGCTTTGGTGGTCAGAGGTTATGCGGTCTTCAAGCGGAGGATGTCTCATAGGCTTGCCTGTGAGGTGTTTATATTTACTCTTATTCTACAAATAATGTGGCTTCTTCGTTGGCATTGGTTAAAGGCGCTTGCTTGGTAGACACTGGCTTGAGGCTGGTCCTCTCCAGGCTTTGATTCTGGCATCATAGGTTCTTTCTGTGGGATGGAAGTAATTCATATGTATACAGTGTATATATTTTTTTGCTTAGCATGTTTGGTGTGTCAATGTTTGCTTGCCACACAGTTTTAGTCATTTGCCAGCAACAGTTCACATCCCTCAATGTTAAATTGTTCACACAGCATTGAATTGCTACTAAAGGGAATGTTCCCTGAATGAGACACTGTATATCTGGCCATACTCCCTGTTATCGCATTGGCTTATGCCTGTTTGAAGAACATCTGAGGTGATAATGCCAAGCAGAAATGTAGAAGAAGTAGCACCTCATGGCATCACTTTAGCACCATCATCCAATGAATTGGTGTAATTCTATAAGGCTTCAGACCATGTGAACACTGATATGTTTCCATCACGCACATCTCTCATTAACACTCAGGGAACTAGGATTATAGACATTTCTCAGCTTCCACAATCCAGTCCAATACAGGATTTTTATTCAGTAGGTGTTCAGTGTGTTAAGCTATCCAGCATAACCCAACTAACACAACAAATGTCTCTCACTGTTTGACAGAAACTCATATTAACATGCAAGAAATAGTTTCTGTGGCACAAAACTTCAGTTACCTGCTTATTTTTCACACTTGGTTATTAAACTTCAGTTATGTAGTATGGAGGCAACCCAACCAGATGTGTTATATTGTCAGAACACACATATAAAGACATTAACAGTAAATAGTTCCTTTTGGCTGAGAATTTGGATATAATCACCACAAAAGTGACTTACTGAAACAGCTAGTGATTTCACAGTATAATGTCGTGTATTTATGGTCAGAAAGTCTTCTAAAATCCTGGTAGTTGTTTACAGTGTAATGATGTGCTTGAAACCAGAGCATATATCACTATCTATCTACATTCTTATCACGTATGTAAATGCATATGCTCAAAGCTGAGAGTGTGTGTTTGAGAGCGATAGGATGAGTAGGAGTGTGTGTAATTACCCGTCTGTTACTGCATGTGTGTGTGTTTATCCCTTTCACAGTGAGTAAGGCGAGTGGGCGACAGCAGCAACTGGTCTCTGTGTGTGTTGTTGCACAGCAGACATGCCTCACACTGCACGATATTACTCATTTCCTCAGCCTTGTGTACAAGCACACACACACACACACACGCGCGCGCACAAACTCTCACAGTTTTTTACAGTCAGCCTTGCAGCCCTTTCAACATGGTGTGACACCACAATTTGCCTGTAGATTTGTACACACCGTTGTCTTAGTGGTTGTGTGTGTGTGTGGTGTGTGTGCGTGTGTGTGTGTGTGTGTGTGTGTAAGAGATGCAGGTGTGATGGACTGCAGGAGTAAGTGGCGTCACATGGATATCTGCTCCGCTCACCCCATCAAGGTCAGTCGCATCAGGTCAGCAGTGCTTTTCATTTCGATCTCCATCTAAGTCAGTAACACGTTTATGTGTGCTCGTGACATGCGTAGAATTGGTTTTCTGTAATCGTTGGTTTTTAATCTGTTTTGGGTTTTTTTTTTTTTTGCTTTTTACTTAAAGTTCATAGTTTACTTGGTAATTATTTAGTATTCATAGTTTTTTTAGGTTCCCGTTTAGGTTGTTTTAGTAAGTCATCGAAGATCACTGGTTCTCAGGTTTTCCACTAGTTCGTGCTGCACAAATAACTTGCACTGGAACAGTAGAACATGAGTTAACATAAAAAGTAGTGAGACTTAAACTAGGGAAAATTAATATACTGTGACACTTCAAAAATAAACACAGTGTTAAGCCTCAATGTTATTTGTGACAGTGAAGTGTAATAAATGTCAGTTGTCATGAAATCCAGTCTGATAACTGAGAGAAGCGTTGCTGTGCTGTCTGGAAGGATAGTGGCTGGTGATTCATTAATGCTGAATGCTCCTCTTAAAGACTACTCGTGTTTGTCAGTTTGATTCTGTCAGTGCTTGTCCTGTGTTCCACAAAAAAAGCTTTCTACAAAACTTTCTAAATGTATCAATTTGCAGAGCATTGCACATGATCCAAAAACATAATGTTAGAGAGATTTAATCTAACACAAGCAGGTCTGTAAAAACGATTTGCAGGGAAATAAGGTGTAAAATGTATTTCTACCCGACTTTCAAAAACTGAATGTTTAGGGTAATAATCATGGCATGTTGCAGCTGTCAACATTTATGTAATGTTTTTATTTTATTTTCCAACACTCCACCTAGAGATAATAAAGTCCAAGCTCGCAGAAATATCAGTTCACAGGGTTTATGTTGTGTTCTATGTCTAGCTCTTCTATTTATCAATCTTTCCAGTTCTGATTTGAATAAAAAAATTACTACAAAAATGCTTCTCAACTTGTATTATTATTATTATTTATTATTATATTTAAATGTCTGCTGGAGTAACACAATTGTGTTTAATCCAGGATTTCTCTACTTGAAATGTGTTCATATGTGCAGCATTCAGAGATATAACAAACATTATGTGCGGTTTACAGTAAATGACCGATGATGCACAAAACAATGTGTAAACACTATAAAAAACATAAAGGATTTGTAAGCACTTGACAGCTCAACATTTTGTCTTATGAGAAACTTACTAACACTCAGCTCTCTATTTATTATTCAAGTAAATATTTTCTCCACAAATTGCACTAGAACTTGAGAGTTCATATAAAAAAAGGAACTTGTGACAATTATTAGAAATACTGTCCATCCAATGTGAAAGCTCAGACCGCACAAACTAACTTTTCTGAACTGGTTGAACGGCCTACATTTTCTGATAGAATCCCTATATAGTCCCGTTAGCCTTCTTCGGTCACTGTAGATGTATGGACTCAGTTTCCATGGAAACAGCAGCAGGGTATCGGGTTCAGTGCATGCAGACAGTGTGGTAGACAGAGGCGTTGAGAAGGAGACCAGATGTGCTGGCAGCGCATCGCAGTAAAATAGAAGTGTCTAAGAAGAGTTGGATTGACATTAGAGACATTGCCCCACAGGATGGTGTGAATGAATACAAGCATATTTTACTGCTTTGTGTGTGTGTGTGTGTGTGTGTGTGTGTGTGTGTGTGTGTGTGTGGGGTGTGTGTGTGTGTGTGGTGTGTGTGTGTGTGTGTGTGTGTGTGTTGTGTGTGTGTTTTGTTGTGTTTCTAAGAATGTTCTTGCAAATGCCGTATATCCCAAAGTAAATTTCAATCATGAGGTAGCTTTCCCTATCACTACATTAGCAGTTATTGAACAATTCTGGAATAAGTCTGGAGATTCCCATCACAGTTTAATGAGCAGAGGCAACCTATTTAAGAACTGGCATGTAGTCTCATGCCATATCTGTATGTGTGTGGGTGAGAAACTGTTTCTTGAGTGTTTGTGTATCAGTATATGTTTTGTTTGTTTGTTGGTCCCACAAAAGCAATATGGTGATAATCATTATTTAGGCCTCAGTTGTCCAATGTATTGCTCCCACTAAAAAGCCCACAAAACCAAAGTTCTACAGAATACAAGATAATCATATATAAAGGCCCCAGCAAGTGATGTAAAATGTATCTTAAATGTGATGAACTAAATCTGTGGTTAATCTGCTAGGATATAGATTTTATACTTACAAAATACAGTATTTAGGGCCTGCACTGATGTTTTTTTTTTGTTGTCTGTTGAGGGCCAAACAAGAGGTCAGTAACGTTTTTTTCCCTTGCACTTTCTCCTCTCAGGTGAGTGGGAGTTCTGATCGTGGCCGTGAGTGACACGTTGTGTGCGTGATGCTGATCAGCAGAAGAACATTGATCTCTCCTAGCCCCTTGTTTTCCCCAGCCCATGTAACTTAGTGTGGCCCAGAAGGCCCGGGGGATTGTCCCATGAATCCAAGCCCAGACCGCAGCAAGGAGTGTCTCCCCCCAAAAAAGCGGGAGTCCCGACAGGGCTCATCAGATCAACCAGCTCCAGAGGATGACTTCAAACCCCCTGCCCCTTTCCGAAGCCGCCGGCAGCATCACTCCACCGAGGGTCACAGAGAGAGCGGGGATCTTCTGCCACCCGCTGCCCCCATGCTCCCTCCGTATCCTCTGTCGTTGCCTTGGCAGGTGTCCTACACCCCCGGCATGCATCACTCGTACTTGCCGGTCCAGGTGGGAGAGCGGCGAGGGTCATCTTCGGCCTCCTGGAGAGAAACATTGTGTGGACGAAGTATGGATGGAGGACTGGAGCAAACCGTTCCCCACCACTCTCGCTGGCTGAGCAGTGACATCCCCCCCATTAGTGTGCAACCGCTCATCTCTGTGCCCACCTTCAAGAGTGTCTACACAGCCGAGTCCAGGGAAATGTGGTCCTACGGCCCCAGTCGGCGAGGCTATAGCTCGTCTATCTTCTCCCCAATCTCTTCCCACAGCCCACGGCTTATCCCCACGACACCCTCCCTGACACCAGACTCAGGTACCAAGGCAGACGGCACAATGGTGTTGATAGCCCAGACAGCAGGCCTAGCAGAAGAGTGCCCTCTTGCGATGACTGTGGGAACGACAATGTGAGCAGGTCGGATGGTCCACATGCCAATGGCAGGAGAAGACAGGAGAATACAACAAGACAGACCCTCGGGAGAGGCCTTCTGCCACGAGAGAACACAAGTGCACATTCCTCATGGGACCGGGACCGCCGGGGAACACCCAAAGCTCTAATGCCCCCCTCGTCAGACACAAAGACAGGAAAGGCCATCACTTCTCAGGACCATTTTGGTGTTAGTGCCTCTCAGGCTGAAGCTCAGATCTACTATGCTCTGGGGTCCCTTTGCCCTTCTGCTCAGCAGAAGCCTCAAGCATATCCTTCTGTGCCCTGCTCGCCGAGGAGTTCCCAGCACTCCCTGCAAAGCCAACCGAACAGCCATGGGTTTGAGACAGAATGGGATCCTTACCGCCCTCCGGTCGCTGTGCTCACTGGCCCTGACCCGCCCCCTTCTGCAGTCCTACCTCATTTTGCCAAAGGTTCCCTGATCGAGCTGGCCGGTGGCCATCTGAAGAGGGTGGAGGAGCTGAAGACGGAGGATTTCTTACGCAGTGCTGACACCTTGCCTGAGTTTCACCTGAGCACCTGCACTATTCTGGTAATCTCGCCAGGACCCACTTATGGCTTCAACCACTTGCAGGTCTTACTCACAGACCGCAACACTCAGGTGAGTCTAGCACAACAAACATGTATACAGAAATCAAACTATGATGCCAAGTCAAGTGATGTAATGCTGTAGAGCGCAAAATGATAATGAGGAAGGGGATTTTGAAAACTAAAACTAAATTAAAACTGAAAACAAAAGCACAAGTGAAACATGACAATTGTCTTGGAAACTCTTTGCACAATTGATAAAGTATCACTATATTTCACAAACTAAATTAAAGCATGGGCCACTTTTTTCAGATCCTTTATGACAAAGTTTGTTTGCGTCCTTAAAATGCGTTGTTGGATGATAAACATAACACCAAGATCTTTTTCATTTTTTGTGCATGTTGAAGTAGCAACATGCCTTCCAATACTTGATGTCTTCCAGGTAACAGAAAAGGTAACTTAGAATCCTAATGAAGTCCCTTGAAATAACACAGTTACGAGTTATTGAATGCGTTGATGTCATTTCCACGGATATACAAGTTCAGAGCAGGACAGAAGTACTGAAAATGTGATGAGAATCTGGCTGATATTCAATAAAAAAGGTTAGCTTACCATCACCTATACCCTGAACTCTCGGGGATTTACCCAAACCTTGCTTACTCATGGTATGCAGTTTCCAAAACTGCAACTGGAGTACTGTAAGTTCGGTCAGCCCGGAGTATAAAACTCAAGAGTTAGCGGTGACCACACAAAGATATTCACCATGGAGTCGCCATGGAAACAGATGCTAAAAAGAAGCACGCCATACCTCTTCTTCTTCTTTTGTTTAATGCCGATTTACATTCTTAGTGCATACCGCCACCTACTGTGCAATCATTATTTAATCTTATTTAAAAATCTATAATCAGTCTTTTTATTACTGTGAACAATAATTATAGTGTTTGTTTGATGCTAATTACATTAAAAAAGATTGATTAAACAAAAATAAAACAGTCTGTGCTTTAATATATACTATGGCTTTATAAATAGTTTTTTTTTGTTTAGCCATTTTTCGTCCACATTTCTTGTAAGATTAAATGTATCACATTGTATTTTTATTAGAAATACATTATATTAAAAAAATATGTTTTTTTTTTCCCCATGGAAAAAAAAGTGAAGAGCCATGATGTGTGAGATGAGAATAAAATAAATATATCAGAGTAAAATAAACATTGCTTTATGTTATTATTGTGCTTTATAATCAAATATATTAAATATAATGATATTGTCATTGTTTTGGAGCACACTATCTTATAGATAACCTTAAGGCTAACATATTCCATACTAAGAGCCAAAAAAACTGTATGAAACTCTTTAATTAGGACTTCTAACGTTGTTCCCGGGTCTCAAGGGTGGCAAGAGGATAATCACTAGCAATAGGATTGCTGAAGAGAATATATTTATATTTTTCTTCCTTAATGATAATGCCTTAAACATAATGTTAATAACCCCAAATCATTTCATAAGAAACCTTGTGTTTTGTCTTTTTCCCAGCTGCATTCTACTCTTTGCTAAGCCATTGCTCATTGGTCACATTCAGCCAAGGCTCACGATCAGAAAAAAAAGTCTTTCATGAGAGGTTCAGAAGGACAGTAAATATGGATGTTAAAATATTCCCAGAAGAAGCCAGAAATGTACACGCATAAAAAAAAAACTGCAGTATTAATGTTGCAAAGTTTGAATACAATTTCAGTTATTAAACAGAAGACAATAGTGTGATTTTTGAGATTGAGTCAGTTCAGTGGTGAAATTAATTTGATTCATCTATAAAGCAGTTCTAAAGCATTGATGTCAACATCAAGCTCCATTTTTCTTATCCAATTGTGTCAGCACAGTCAAATCGATAATATTGCTGAATATTAAGTGTCTTTTAAACCCCAGCTAAGACCGTGAAGAAACTCAAAACAGTAACAATTCTGGTTACATAAAATGTGTCAGTTTCATAAGCACAAAGAAAAAGTTAAAAATACTCACCCAGGTTAAATAGGTTCAACTAATTTGAATACTTACATTTTCCCCTGCTCAATGCAATTGAATACTTTGAGCATTAGAGTTTACAGTGTATGCTGGGAGATAACTTTGATATCATATATTGCGGATAATGATTTTCATTATCATTTTCAGCTGCCTTTGTGTGAGAACAGTTTGGCCTTTTTAAATGGATGTCAATTGAAGAAAATAAAGTAAGCTCACTTTATGAACTGACAGCCTGTCTGCTAATGTTAAACATTCATTATGGAGCGAGCTATCTTTGGAGTTTACAACAAAATGTTGTTTTATTCGAGAAGACACAAGAATGTAGTTTTGCAACAGGCAAGATTCAGTTTGTGGCTCCACTCTTTCCTTTTTTCTGGCAGCTGCAAAACAATTGATTGTTGAAAAAAAAAAGCGATTCAGTTATTGAGAATTAAATTTTACAATAAACATATTTCAGTCTAATCTTTGATTTAGATAACCTGGCTTATTTCAGATGTTTTTTGTTTTGGCTAGTCGAAGTTCTTTAGAAATGTTTTCTGTTTATTTTGATAAATAAATTAATTCATTTTTGTACAATAAATATACTGTCATTAAAATATGTTCATATTAAAATACAGAAATAAAATTATTTTATAAATTAAAAGTTCTGAAAGCACTGAATGAGATTCCATAGTAATTTAATATAGCTTTACAGTTAACAATAAATATGACATTTTATTATATTATATAATTAATAGTTTCAATATAAATGGTGTTTATCTCTAAGGTGGACACCCAACTTAATATATGTTAATTATAATTTATAATTTGACAGCTGTTTCTTATCTTTCACCCCAAATACCATACTTTACATTCTTCTCTTATTGAAAAACTGTTTCTTTATTTACTTTGAACAAAACGGAAAAACATTAAGCAGACCTTTGTCTCAAAACATAGACAATAATTGTATAGATTCTTATGTTGTACATAAATCTACAACATAAAATAAGAGATACATTTATTAGATCAAATTAGCGCACAATCAACTTCCGAGATCGTGTCAAAGATCAGCCAAATTCAATGTGTATCATCGAAAGTGGTTGTTAAGAAAAGTGCTAAGCTGAATTTGAGTGCCATCTAGTGGTTTAAAGGAGAAGTCAAATGCACTTTTAGCCCCTATGGGTACAAAGTTCCGATCAGAGTTCCCTTTCGTTCAGTCTGGGGGTTTCGCTTAGAAGCCTATCACCTTCGAGTTTTAGAAAACGAGCCAATGGCATAAAAATGCCTTGGTTCTGTGAAATTTGCATACCGCGACTCCGCCCCACACGCGTGAGAACAAAAGGAGGAGCGCTGGCAATCTGCTTTATGTTTTTGCTTCGGAGCACAGAGCATTTCTTCACTCCTCTGGCAGCCTGTATCTGAGATCTTACGATACTATGAGACAAGGGCTCTCCATTGTGTTGGTGCAACGGCGCGTTCCAGCGAGATCACATTGCCTGTTGCTGGTCTGTGCAGTGATCTGCCAACAGTCTGTGTGCTTTTCCCTGGGCGCTTCATCACTCTGCTTATTCGATCACTCTGCACACTCTGCGGTCGATTTGTTTTGTCATCTGATGGGCACAATCGCTGCCTTGCATGTTTGGGCTTAGATCACGCTAAGGCAGCATCGCGGCGCTTCGGTCATGTTCCCACAATGAGAACATGAGTCATCCACAAATGCTGCCTTAGCGTGATCTAAGCCCAAACACGCAAGGCAGAGATTGTGGATGACTCATGTTCTCATTGCGGGAACATGACCATCACGGCGCTTCGGTCAAGACTCAATGACCTCCGTGGAGGAAGAGTCCCCTCTGCCACACCCCATTCTATCCCCTCCGCGAGAGGCAATACTTTGGCTGGTGGCCAGGGTGACCTGAGGTTTACCGTGTGGAACAAAACCCAAGCGATTCCTCCTCTGGCCTCTTGTGCACTGCAACCCGCAAGCGTGCAGGATGAGATTGCTGGCCGCTCTTCGGACCCACCCCGCGACTCAATTGGCACCCCAGATTATGTCGACGCTGCATCACAAGGTTGTCCGGCCTCTTCCGGAGATTAAGACTTGACTGTGCTGCCGCCTTCAGGTTGCCAGCATTGCCCGAGTCTGATCCGGAATTGACAGCCATGCTTTCCCCGCCAGCCGCAAGTATCAGGCTCGAATGGAATCCTCCACCCTGTCCCGAGCGTTCGCCGCTGGATGATTGGTTTTTCGGCGAGTGCTGACCCCAATACCTTACTTCCCAGAGGTGCATAAGGAGAACATGAGATCTTAGAAGTCTCATTTGACTTCTCGGGTCCTACTTCCGTCCTTCTCATCCGGCCCCAGCAGCAGCCTTCACCCGGGCCGCGCCATGGAGGTAGTCGCAGGAAGGCGCCCCAGCCCGTACCAACCCCGCAGCTTGTCGAACGCCAGACGATGCGGCGCTCCCGTTATGGACAGCTCAAAGATGGGTTGCAGTTCTTTCCAGGAAGTGGTTGCAGAGCCACTTCTTCCCCCGGTGGAGAGCTGGGGGAAAACCTCTTTTTCCAAAGAACTGACATTCCCATCTCTGAGCACTTTAGAGGCTGCGGATGGCAGTGTGCGCTGCTTACGAGCCTTGTCACTCTTGTCCCCCTCTGTCACCAGAACCCTGTTAGAGCAGACCCCAGTGGAACGCACGTCCTTCCCTAGTCCACTATATCTTGTCCGCTATACTGCTATACCGTGGTGGGTGGCAATGCCCCTGTCATGCGTGCAGAGGTCTCCACCCTACTGGCGAAGGGTGCGATTGAGGCCGTCCCTCCAGCCGAAATGAAGTCTGGCTTCTTCAGCTCCTACTTCATTGTACCCAAGAAAAGGGGGGGTTACGGCCAATCCTGGACCTGCGCATGTTGTATCAAACCCCTCACAGGCTTCCTTTCAAGATGTTGACCGCCTAAAGCATTTTCGAATGTGTTCGCCCGTTGAATTGGTTTGCAGTGATCGACCTGAAAGACGCTTACTCTCATGTCTCCATTTTTCCTCGACATAGACCGTTTCTTCGGTTTGCTTTCGAGGCGCAGGCATACCAGTACACGGTTCTTCCTTTTGGGTTAGCCCTGTCTCTTTGCGTCTTCACAAAAGTTGCAGAGGCAGCCCTTGTGTCACTCCGGCAACACGGGGTTCGCATCCTGAACTATCTCGAAGACTGGCTGATACTAGCTCACTCTCGAGACCAGGTTGGCGAACACAAGGATCTGGTGCTCTGGCACCTCGCCTGGTTGGGCCTTCGGGTCAACTGGGAAAAGAGCAAACTCTCCCCCGTGCAAAGGATCTCTTTTCCAGCATGGTCCACTCAGTCGCCATGTGCACGCAGCTTACGAGCGAGTCAATTCCAGAGCAAGAGTGCGGTTCCACTGAAGTTTTTTCAGACGCTCCTGGGATATATTTGACATTCGCAGCGGCAGCCCCGCTCAGACTGCTTCATATGAGCACTGTCTTCGCGATCGAGTCCGAGATACCAGTCACTCAGGCGGATACCCTTAGAAGGAGTTTCCAGGCATATTGTTGTCTCAACAGATGCTTCCACCACGGGCTGGGGTGCCATGTGCAAGCGCCATGCTGCCGCAGGCTCCTGGACAGGACCCCAGCGCCTTTAGCATGTTAATTGCTGGCAGTACGCTTGGCTCTGCACACCTCTGGGCGTTGCTCTAGGACCAACATTTACTAGTCCATTCAGACAACACGGCTTCAATAGCATACACCAACCGACTAGGTTGTCTATGTTCTTGCCACATGTTGCAACTTGTGAGTCAAGACACTGTGCAAGATCAGGGAGGACGAGGAGCAGGTCCTTTTGGTTTCCTTCCTGAAAGATGGGTTGGAGCAAAGGCTGTCTCCCTCCAGCCTCAAAGTGCATGTTGCCGCTATCGCTGCACATCGCAATGCAGTTGAAGGTAAGTCTGTGTGGAAGCATGACCTGGTCATCAGGTTCCTTAGAGGAGAGAGGTGACTAAATATTCCTCGCTCTCCTCTTGTACCCTCTTGGGACCTTGCAGTGGTGTTATCTGCCCCGCAGAAAGCTCCTTTTGAGCCCATTGTGATGAGTGGAGCTTAAGCTCCTGTCTATGAAGACAGCGCTCCTGGTCGCTTTGGCTCCATCAAGAGGGTAGGGGACCTGCAGGCATTCAGGCTGGCTAACTCTAACGTGATCCTGAGACCCCGGCCTGGATACGTGCCCAAGGTTCCCAACAATCCTTTCAGGGATCAGGTGGTGAACCTGCAAGCGCTGCCCTCGGAGGAGGCAGACTCAGTCCAGTATACGCCCTCTGTGCTTACGTAGACAGAACACAGTGTTTCAAGACCTCAGACCAGCTCTTTGTCTGTTATGGTTGGAAGATGAAGGGAATGGCTCTCTCCAAGCAAAGGTTATCTCGAAGGACAGTGGACGCCATTGCTTTGGCATACCAGCAGCAAGGTCGACCATGTCCCCTTGGTGTGAGGGCACACTCCACTCGGAGTGTGGCCTCCTCTTGGGCTCTAGCGCATGGCGCCTCGCTAACAGACATCTGCAGAGCTGCAGGCTGGGCGACACCCAATACATTCTTGAGATTCTATAATCTCAGAGTGGAGCCAGTGTCCTCTCATGTTCTCACCCCCAGTGGCCGGTCATAGGATCCGATTGGTGTCATCGCTTGCTCGCCATTCCACTCCTCGGACTGGATACGTGCGATTTTCTCCTCAGGTGTGTTTCCCCGAGAAGCCCTGAGTTCCTCCAGTGCTGTTGACGTCAAGGCCAGGGTTATACCTGCAGCAGCTTTCGTGTTGGCTAGGTGCCTCCATGTGCATGGTTCCCCCATTGGGTGACCCCCATATGTGTATTTCTTCGGGCAGGCAAACCAAATTCTATTGTCTTTGGTTGTCAAGTGGCCATACTGCTTGAGTTTGTTTGAAAGTCTGTGTGATTCAACAGAAGGCACCACCTGCACTCTTCTACCAGTTTACTTTACGAAGAACAATTCTTAGACTTTTTGTGAGAAAAATCATTCCATAGTGTGGAGTCAACTTCAATTGGCAAAACAGTTTACTGTCAAAATCAATCAAAACCCACAGTCAATCAGAACAGTGTGTAGGCGGGCTCTCACAGCAAGTAATCTTGACGGCACTTCCAAAGGAAAGTAGGCTACATAATCAATTCACAAATATTACACCATTTAAACATTATTAAAAATAGATAGGCATTTGAGTTACTAAAACAATCTTTGTCAAAGAATACACTTTGTTCACAGTTTGAATATTTTGTTTTTTAAATAAAGCACTACCTGAGATTATCATTACCACACTTTGTGTTTGTTGTTTCTAACAAAGAGTTATGATTTGTATTTCTCTCTCTGCGAAATGGTGGCTTTAGTCCTTTTCTTAGCAGGAATTCTCTCAAGTGTCTTTGTCCGTGAAGTGTTGTCATCTTACCGAAGTGTGTTTTTTCTTGTTCCGGCAGGAGCTTCTCACAGTGTTAGCGGAGTATCCGTTCTTCGTGCGGGACCGTGGCTGGTCGTCCTGCAGTCCCCAGCGGAGCGCGCAGCTGTACGGGCTGCAGTGTAGGCAGCTCAGCGCCGGGGACGTGTGTCTGGCTCTGACTCCCACACTTGCTCCGAGCGGGCCGGTGGAGATGCCCCCCCCGGGCACACCCGTCCCAGCGCCGCAGCCTTCAGAGCCACCGCGCACACGCAAGAGACGCTGGTCCGCACCTGATCTGCCACCCGGAAGCAAGACTAGCACCCATTTACCTCAAGGCTCGAAGCTCGAGAGACGGCAGTGATGTTTCCAGTTGACTTCACTCTGGGAAGGTTTTAGCAAATGATTATTGGTAACCTCATAGATACAGCGGAACAGCTAGTAAATTGGTCCTCTCCTATTAAACGTGATTTCAGAATGTAGAACAACACATGCTAGCGAATCCCAAAATGCACAATGAGACAATCAAAAATTCACTTACTTGTGATGCCACGCACCTTTTAGTTATGCTAATCTCAAGCCTCTTTCTGCAGGGTATGTCATTTCAATCAGTATTATAACAAACCAATGCTACGGGATGGAAAAAAAAACAAAGTACACAATTATAGGAGAATATATCATTACAAGTGTTCTGTGAATATGCTAAACGAAATAGTCTATTGTTATTTTGGTAATGCAGTCTTGTTTCATGCTTATGAACTGCGTTTGTACCTTCAGTCCAGCAGGCAAGCTGAATGTAAAGCAGCCTTCAGCCAAGCTTTCAGTGTGGGGTCAATATGCTAGTTCACTTTAGCATTACACAGTCCAGCCTGTTCTTACCCAGGGAAGAGACACTAATGATGGACTGAAACCAAACTCACACACGACCCTGGGCCTGGTGTTTTTAAAGAGCGATGGTGCTAATGACACATCAGAAACGTCCTGTGGGGATTTGTGGGGGAAAATGACAGAAATCTAGTGTTTTGAACTCAGATACGGGTATATCTACTCTTGATTAAGCACACTCTATCACTTTATTTTTCTCTGATTTATTTTTTGTTGTTGTGGTTTCTCAAATAATATTTGCTGTTAGATTTTTTTCTTTATAAATGTTCTAAATGCTCTAAAATTGTATATTTTTAAAGTTGTGAGACTGTAATACAATGTTGGCTAGAAATAAAAGAACGGCTTTCTAGATTTATATCGAAAGGATCTAATTCCATTTTTAGTGTCGCAATGAAATCGTAATATTCTAAATTATGGTGAGGTCAAAAAGAGTCGAACCCTAACCCTAACCCTAACCCTGAGAGTCAAACCTTCAGAAGCATCATACATATGTATAAATGCTACTCTATGTCTTGCAAAATCTCAAGCTAATGGAAAAAGTTAAAATGTTAAACGCAAAACTCTGGCTTGGAGCAGAAATCAAGCCACAGTTAAAAGCATTTGTCTGGATTTGTCTTTAATGAATAAATCGCTGTAATCCATTAATTCCACACCTTCAAATGTAATCTGCTCAAAATATATCATATGTCTTATGATATATTTACTATATCATAAGTACCTCCTCAAGAGAGTATGGGATTTCAGACGCAGCCAGTCTCTGTAAACCCCTTCTGTCCTCGAGTCTGCTCTGTTCTGATTGGTCTGCTCTGATTGGCCTAGTGTGTTATGATTGGTCGACTGCTTACAGCGTGTCGGAAACATTTCAGCTCTTCCTCAGCGATTGATACACAGTGATTCATAAGGTAACAATGGCGCCGGTTTCCCCGTATCAATTCCAGCGCAAGTCCTCATCCTTTTGTAGCACATCCAAACTGGATTTGCAGTGCAGAAAACAGCATCTTCTCGACATGAACAACGACATGAAACTCCCGTCTCAGCTACAACCACAGTGTTCGAGGGTCAAAGTAGACGTCGTTTGCCATCAGCCAATGAAGATCATAGGCTTGCATTTTGCACATGTGTTACACTGTTATAAACAGGAAGTGAAACTGGAATTGCTGACGACTCGTTTCGGCAGTTCAGAATCAATCCTTTCTTTTAGGAAACAAAAACTTAATTTGTTGTGCACTTTGATCTTTAAAACTTTGCAGACATTTTTCACTCACAAACAGCTACACTCCACACCGAATCAAAGGGAATATCTGAGAAAGCATCATAGGGGCACTTCAAATAAAAAATTGTCATTGAAAGTGTGAAATAAAGATTCTTAACTGTAATGTTTTGCTGTCGCTTCCTCTGACCTCTTCTCTGAAGGGTTTCGGGGTCAGACTGCTAAACATTGGCCATATGTAAGGTGACATACTGTACAATCTCTTCACTACAAGCTGTCACATGTTCCTTCTGAAATAACCCAATGATACAGAAGATTAAACAAACTCTTTATTTTTATTTAATTCTCCACACATAATTTTACAAAAAAGATCAATCATAATTGCATCAGTAGCATGATTATTAGTAAAAATAAAGATTCGACTTAAGATATAAAGCTTCATAGTGAGAGAATAAAAGTGAGCACATTTCATTCTACTGCAGTTAGTTACAGAAATATGAATGTTATCATTATTTGCAGAAATCCAGCAGAGGGATGTTGGAGTGTGTGCTGATGTGAGTGAGGTGTGTCTAGTCATTGGTTTGCGTGTGTGGGGGGGATTGCTTCATCTCCACATTATTAGGAGCATTTTGCCTGCGGAGACACTCTACAGCGAACAGAGGAATCACCTACACAGAGGAAGAGAGAATATCATGATTATTATTATCCCACAATGCCCTCTGCTGGTACTCAAAGACTGTACATCGGCACAACAACAAAAACAATCTAAACTTTAGGGGATAAATTTAAATATCAGGACATTTTATATTGTAAGTATATAAAATAGATGATAAAATAATGAATAGGTAAATGAATAAGTAATAAATGTTAAATTGCTTAAAATGATGTTTTGGTCCTTAACTAAGCTCTGCCCCTTGGAAAAAATTTGGCTCAGAATAATGAAACATATCTCATAATTAAAAGATACAATGTCATAATTAAGATTAATTATATCATAATACTTACTTCATAATAATGAGAACATTTCCTATAATTAAGTCCTAATAATAATGACTTATCATTTTGTTCAGTCATTGTGTGGCTTTTGAAATTCATATCCATGAGAAAATTGTTTAATTGTTATGCAATTTTGTAAATGAAGGGGTGGAAACCGGAGCTCATATGTTTTGACCGTCACTTCTAAATATTTCAGTTTAATTTCTGGAAAAAAAATCACATTTATCTGTTGATTCTCTGTCTAATGGCACCAAATACAACAGCACCCATGAGCCTCTGAATATGTTACTATTGAGATGACTTTGGAGATAATCGATATAATATTAAAATATAAACATTATTATATTATACTGTTGTCAAATGGGTCGGTTTAATATAAAATACAGAATTTAAGGCTCAGCGATTGGCAGCTTCTTGATGGGAACCTGAAAGCAAACTTATGCCGGGTTCACACTGAACGATTTGAAATATCTGGACCTGTCTGCGATTAAAACTCCTGCTGTGTGAAAGTGTTCTGACTGAAAACTACATCGCCGATGACCTGCAGTTAATGAGTTATACACCGGAATATCAGTGTTTTAAGACAGGGTTTCTGCAGGTATCTTCAAATTAAATTGAATGCTGTTTAATGCCTTTTTTAATGCCATACATGACCCATGATTAATCATGGATATTATATATATATATATATATATATATATATATATATATATATATATATATATATATATATATATATATATATATATTAGTGCTGTCAATTTTTTAACTCAATTAATCCTATTATTTCTTAGCCTGGTAATACCAGACTCTGCTACTTCACTTTGCTTCGTAGACAGAGTCTGGCATAGCATAATAGAGAAGTGTTTTCTCTCCCGCTAGGGGGCGATTTCTGAAGTTTAAAATCATTGGTTACCCGTAAGCCAATCAGATAAGTTTGTTTATGACGTATGTTATGCGGCGACACAGCCGTATCGAACCACAGACATCATGCATCGAACTCAAATCTATGATCAAACTTCCACTGTAAACACTTGATGCGAGCGAAATACCGAAGTGAACATGGCTGTAAACGACCTTTTTGATCGGTGATTGATGTAATAGAATGACTGCTGCACTTGACAAGGCGCTAACAAGCAGAGAGAGAGAGAGAGAGAGAGAGAGAGAGAGAGAGAGAGAGAGAGAGAGAGAGAGAGAGAGAGAGGAGAGAGAGAGAGAGAGAGAGCGAGCGAGCGAGCCCCGGCCGCGCGCGCAGTATCACGTCTTCAAACAAACAACACGAGCGCTGTCTTGCTCTCTCTCCCTCGCAAATATTAATCAAAATCAATCGACTAGTAAAAGGTCGGAACACCGCAGTTTCACGTGGAGCATTTGGAGATTTTTAGAGATTAGAGACTCTAGGAACAACATCTCAAAAAAACAACATCTCAACACTAAATTATAAAGGCCTGTCTCATATAACTTTAGACGCCTGTCTCAAATACAAGCCGGTGCAGTTCGACGATTTGGGCAAATAAAAGCCCGGGCTATTATTTGAAGTTTTACGGTATTTAAGACCTGGAAAAGAAAGGAGACACTGACCTGTCAAAAGGCTCCCCAGTTTCTCGCTGACGATCGGTAATAAACTTTTCCCAAAGGGAGTAGGGCCACAACATCACCTCCATTCAAAATGTTTAATACACACTCTTCTTGTTCGGGCTTCAGTTTGCTAATGCTTGGAATATTCTCCACAACAGAGCGAATTGCATCCGTGTCTCACTATCCGCGGTCGTTTTCGATTTCTCGGACCTAACTCTTGTACGTCACGGCTTTCAGCCCGCCTTCTGTTTGCTGATTGGCCCGGCTGTTTTCAGGCCGGTGGAAAACAGAAAGATAGGCTGCTATCTCAGACTGACTACAGGAGTGAAATGAAATTAGCGGAAGTAGGAAGTCTGACGTAGTCAGGCTAATTATTTCTGGGATTAATTGCAATTAAAAGCACTTCCATGTTTATAGGTTTATATTAGTTTATATATTTTACAATGATTTACAAATGATTGTAGAGACAACTTAACGATATTTTAACTCTTTAATGTTATTCTCTAAACGCTATTTCTGTAAAATCTCAGTTATTAATAATTATGGCAGAAAAAAAAAAAATAATATGTATATATATATATATATATATATATATTTTTTTTTTTTTTTTTTTTTTCTGAAAATATAAAAAATATATATAATATATAAATATAAAATATATATATATATATTTTTTTCTGAAAATATAAAAAATATATATAATATAAATATAAAAAATATATAATATATATTATGTATAATTTAAATAATTGTTTAATGGCATCTTTTTATGAATGAAGGCCAGTATCACTAATACAGATATTGATGTTTGGATAAAAATGATTTTTTCCCCCTAGTTTTAAACATTAATTATAGCCATCAATTGAAAGCTATCCATTTTTTCCACATTTATTAGGCTTCAATCCTCACATAAATCTATAATAAGTGTCATATTTAGCTGTCTAACAGGTAGTACGTATACAGAAATTGAATAAAGTTATCAAACGGTCTGCACAGCATAAACTGTTAATTAAATAAAGCTACAAAAGTTCTTTACTCTGCATTAGGCTCAGTTTACACCTGGTATTAAGATGCGTTTTGTCGATTGGATCACAAGTGGACTAAATTCATGTGTAAACGGGGTGTAAAATGTTTTGAGCATAGGCGGAGTTTGACATTCGAGCCAAGGGGAACTCAGCACTAGCACATATGGACAAAACAAACATGCTAAATAAACACATAGTTCTTTTTAACCCAAGAAAAAACAGTACAACAATACAATCATACTTGTAAACCGGTAGAACTTCGCATACAGCCACTTGACTTCGCATCGCATCTTCGTTCGGACACAATCAGGATCAATGAAATGTGGACCACTTTTGCACTGTTCAAATATTATCTCCAACCAAAACAAAAAGATTTTTTACATTTTTCTTTCCTTTTTTCAAAACACATTGCGGCAATGAGAGTGATTAAAAAACAAGTTATATTTCGCATTTTGTTGTACTTCATGAAACATTTAAAACATTTTGAGAGCAGTCACACAATACTGTCCACTTTTGAAACCTATTGAACAGCATATAGAAAGCAGTGAGTTGAGTTTCTCCAGCTTAAGCGGTTATTTGGCAGAGAAATAAAACTTTTTTTTGCGTCCTGCATCCCGATGACTGACTATTTGTGTCATTTGGAGCTCGCGTTTTAAAAATCTCCTTATGTCCATATTTTGGTGTAACGAGTCCGACAAGTTAACTACAGTCGCTATTACATGCTAGCTGAGAATCGCTCAGCCTGTCACATGACCCAGAGCACTGATTTTATTTTTACTAAAGCAGTATATAAAATCAGATGTATTAACTACCACCATTTAGTTGTTTTGTGTTATTTAAAATAAAATAAAAAAAATAAAATATGTATAATGTATCTTTTTTTTAAACAATGACATGTTTTGTTGTTGAAAAAATGCAATTACCTGTTTCAGCCACCAGGGGCAATTTTTTCTGTTCTTGTTGTTTCTCTAAATTGACATTCCCAGAATTCCCTGCGTGACACTTCATTTAAACAATAATGTTTTCTTCTTAGTTTTTGTTATCAGTTATGTACATTTGGGGTTTATATTACATCATAGTGTATATTGTTTAATGAATGTGTATGGCATTATTTGGAGTCATGTGTGTGTTGTGTATGTGTGTGTATGACACTGTGCACCTTCTTTATATTAATATGTTTCTCAGCTTGTGGAAAACTAATGGTGGAGAACTTTGAATCATCATGTGGTTTTCTTTATACCACCTGTATTATTACGGTGGTTATCAGTATATTATTAAATTGAATGATAATGTTTATCGGCTAATGAAATATAAGTGTTGTCCAGTAAAAACGAAAAGGTTACTACTGTATTTGTATGGTAAATTACTGGGAACCACAGCTGATGTTTTTTTATCGCTCATTCTACCACTCATGTCCTTCTGATGTTTATTATTTATTTTTGCCGCAAACTTAAGTCCAAAGTAAGGTAAAATAATAGCATCCAAGCTGACGTTTTATTACCGTAAATTTCGCAGGTTTTCTTTACATTGTGGGTTTTTTTGCCGGTAAATTTAAGTCCTGTAAAATATAAAAGGTTGCCACTATATTATTTTCAGTAAAATACTGGCAACCACAGCTGCCGTTTTTTTTACCGTAAATTTCAGAGTTTAAAAAGTTAATCTTATAATTCTTAATCTTATCATTCTTATCAAGTCTAGTTCAATTGTCACAGTTTTTTTAACAGTGTACATTAAGATAACTCATTTGTTGTTGTCATTTGGTTTGGTTAAGGATACTAATGGAATTTGGGAGAAAAGATTTTTTAAAGTACTTTTAAAAATGCTTCCTTTTTATCTACTACTTTATCTATTTATAAGCAAGGATAAATCCCCAGGCCTATGGAATACCAGTTGAATTATATTTGACTGTCTGGGTCGAGTTGGGTTCACTTATGCTAGACATGATGCTATATTCAATCGATCCTTTCCACAAAATATGAACATGGCTATTATATCTCTTCTGCTGGAAAAGATAACGACTCTACATTATGTTCTAGTTATCGCCCACTCTCTCTCTCTAATTGGTACAGATGTTAAAACATATGCAAAAGTTTTAGCCTGCTGTCTAGAAAGCTTTAACTTGATGAAAACTTGTTGATCATGATCAAACAGGATTTATCAAATCTCGCTCTGCCTCAGATAACCTGTGAAGACTACTTCTGCAATACTGTCTTTAGATGCAATGAAAGCATTTGACCATTTGTAGTGTTATTATTTGTGGGGAGCGCTAGATCACCAATGTTTTAGCTCTTACTTCAAATCAAAATATGATTAAAATGCCATGTTCACACTCTTTTCTGATTGGAAGAGGTGAATCCTCCCTCTCAATTCCTGTGTTGGATTGGTGATGTTCTCAGGTTTTATACCAGTGGTGCATTCCTTCAAATACTTAGGCATAGACATCTATCCTTTTCTGAAGGATATTGTTGGCCAGAGTCAGCACAGATCTTGCAAAGTGAACACACCTTCCTACTTATTTCCATGTAAGAATTTCTGTTATTAAAATGAACATCTTTCCACTCCTCTATGAGTCCTTTACCTCCCCCTGCTGGCTATTGGAAAAAACTTAATTCAGCAATTCCTCCTTATATCTGGAATGGTAAACGTCCCTGGATTAAGTTGTGTACTTTACAGCGCAGCAGAACAGATTAAGTTAAGTTATACGCAGACTCCTTTACTCTCTGTGCATTGTCAACCTGGTTTAAAAGAGCATGGACTTCATGGTGGCCTGTTGAAGAATCTCTTGTTTCCCTCACGATATAAAGCAATTGGTTTTTGCTGGTGTCTCACTTAGACAATGTAATCTTCATTTTGGCCCTATCATAACACATTGTATTTCTACTTGGAGCACGGTGAGCAGAAAAATAAAGCCAACTTTGATTTGCCATCGTCATTCACCTCTGTTCCATAATAATATTTATTTATCAGGAAATAAAACATTTCATTGTCCACAATGGCCTAAATCTAAAGTAAATTGCTTTGGTGGCATTTATGATGACAAAAGGCTGAAAATCATTTCAAGATATTAATAATTTACCAGGAACTTCCTTGTTCATGTATCTTGGCATTAGATCTGTGCTTCACAATTAGCTGTACTTCCCTTACAAAAGACCTTCTTCCAACGGATAATTCTGTTACTTCTGCCTCAGCTATTTACTCTTTTCTCCTCAAACACTCACACACACTACTTTCCATATACACTGTTTGGACTAAGGATATCAGTGAGGACATACTTTATTCACTGAGAAAATGTGGGAGATAATCTCATTATCCTCAAAAAACACAAATCATCAGATGATCCACTGGAAACTTCTGCACAGACTCTCTCCCCTTTAAAACGTTTCTATATGTATTCGTCTCCTTCCCTGAATCGTAATTGATGTCCGCAGAGAACACTTGGTACATATTTACATTTCTGGGAATGCCCTGCACTTTTTCCTTTCTGGTGTCAGCTTGCTCATGACATATCATCCCTGTTAGATAAAGATTTAACTCCAGAACTTTTCTTTCTAAACAACTTCTCTGAATTGGCATTGTCTCCGCAACAGAGAAACGTACTTTTAGCTGCTTCATGGGGCTTATCTCTGCGGGATATTCTCTCTTTGAGCTACCAACAGCTCGCATTCATGGAGCAAAGGCAAAGTGCAATTTTTGACATTTTTAAATCCTGTGTTTCTTCTTTTTGATGTAAAATTTATTTTAGTGTTTATGTACATTTTCAATGTATCTATTGATTGGGTATTTTATTTTTTTTAAATGTCTTACAATTCCTTAGCACAGAATAAGTCTATAGTTGGTGGGTGGGTGGGGCGTTGGGTTTCACTTTAATATGTGAATTGGCACTTATATTGCACTGACTGATCAATAAAAACAATTGTTCACAAAAAAGCAATGAGATGTTAAATACAAACACTTTGTATTTCAGTCACAGAATCCAGTGAGAAACACGATGATTTAGGCACTTAGGAATCAGGAACAAGTTCATCTCAAAGTTTATCCAGATAGCACTTTCTGCTGTGCTGACAGAGTCTGTAGAAAGCATCCGGCACACAATAATAATCACAGTCTGATGAGCATGTTATGTTAATAATCATGTTATCTTATCAGCCACCCCCAGCCCTGTTTTCAAACCCTAGAAACACCCCTGCTTAACACTGTCAAAATAAGATTCTTTTTTTGAATTTCTAAGAAAAAAAATATAAGATATATAACCATTTATTTGTGTCCCGGTCTGTTTTGACCCTGAAGGTAACTGTGGCTTTACACGTGATATTATGCTGTTTTTTTGTAAGATTTGTCTCAAATGACTTTTTCCTTCCCACTAGGGCAACATTTTGTTTATTAGCATGCTCGTTCATACACAGACAGTAATTCTGAAACTAAAAGAAAGTGACAAAAACAAATGGATGTCTTTATGTTGTGGCAGTGCAGAATATCTGTGCCACAACACTGTTTCTGTTTAACTTTTACTTTTACTTTCCCTTTGTGTGAATGGGTGGAGTGATTCACTTAAAGGTTAGTCATTTTCGAAATATGCTATTGATATGTGAAATTAACCCAAACAAAGACACCAACAAATATTCTCATGAATATTGATGACAACTTAAAAACTTTTGCGCATTCACTTATTAATGAGAAGTTACTGATACTGTACATGTTATATTAGTTGAAAAACATTACGTTATTACTGTGGAATCTAAAAGGTGTTTAATGTATTAGGAGTGCTAAACTGAGTTAAAGTGAAACTGAGCATAAACTAAATATTTCCGAAGCCTCCGATCAGGAGGAACGGTTGGAATAAAGTAGTAGACTGACAGAATTCATCAAGAAGCTTTTGTTTTACTCGACAGACTTCCATCATTTGGAAATGTATAATAATGCTGACATTTATAGAGAGAACATTATGTGAGTAAATCGTTGTTTTAGTGGCTCTTCGACACGGACCCGTCCTAAACAGCGTGCCTCTGTTGGGCTTGACAAATAACATCAGCCATGATCATAAATTCCATTTCTTATGTTATTTGTATTAGTATTTATTTATTGATCCTTATCATTTTCAAATACGGTTTCTAAATGTTATTTGCATATAAAAAATGCCTATTATGTTATTCGTGATTAAGTAGTATCTTATTTAATTTAAACTTTTTACTGTTAGTTATTATAAGGCAAAAGAAGTTAGAATAAATGATAAACTGAAATTCAAAGCATTTCAACACAACTTCTGCTCACATTTAGCAGAGGACATATGATACTTATGATAATATGATAATAATATACGTATAGAGCAGAAGCTCAACCGTGTGTCACATGATGCAGGAAAAGCAATGGTTTGTTCTAGCTTCCTCATTTACTGAATATAATGTGCTCAGATGTGAATAAAAGCCTAAATGAAATCTGTGTGATCGTATCAGTGTCACAGCTGGAGGCCGTAATGATCTCACTATGATGGAGGAAAAATAGAAACAGTCATTAATAATCAACTCACAGAAATATTACAGGAATAAAGTATAACAAAACCTTATGTTACCAACCTCAAAGCCGACATGGATCAATGAACAGAGGAAACTCAGGGTCTCGATACACAGAGATAAACGAACGAAATCCAGTCCGAAACCACAGAAACTAACTAGCAAACAGACCTGAGGAAAGCAGCGCAGGAACAGAGCGAACACGAAACCAACACACAACCGTTACAATCTCTTCAAGACTTCAACCGCTGAATTCATTTTACAATGCCTTAATGACCTTTTTATCTTCTAAGTTTTGGTTACATGGAATATCAATGGAGGGACAGAAACCTCGAAACAGCACCAACCTTAAAGGAGACGATACACAGGGCCCACGACCCATCTAAATTACCCAGATAGAAATTCTTTTCTCATTTTCAGTGGGAAAGTGCCCAAGCAACAATCGCTCTGCAAGATTGCCCAGCAACATTGCTCAAAGCGTTGCCCTGTGTATCATCACCTTAAGGGTTGTAGTTATATTAGGGTGAGTAAATGATGACACAACTTTCAGTTTTGGCATTAAGGATTTCCCCTTAATTGCTTAAGTGTTCTGTTATAGTGATGGGATTTATGGCTCTTTGAGGGGATCCGGATCTTGGCGATCCGTTCCTTTCAAAGAGCCGTTCAAAAGAACGGCTCTTTTGGCTCTTTTTAAATATTTAGTCAGTTTTAAGAAGCCAGCTTGGGGGCATCTCAGTTTATCCTGGAAATAATCACTGGGAGGAATGATGAGGTGAGATTTGTAGTCAAATAATTAAAACTCAGATATCACACACCAATATCTGAGTTTGAATTATTCTGAAATATTAATTATTACCTCATTTGTCATGTGTGGACTATATTCCATAGGGTTGCTGCACAACATCCCTCTGCTTAGAAAGTGACATCACTATTTTGGATTTACCTTTAGTAGGCTACAAAGTGTGTGTATGTGTAAAGCTATGTTGACTTATGTTATTCATACAATTCCACAAGAACATTTTGATAAAAAAAATATATATATATATAAAGTTGTAAATATATACTGTAGATACAATAACATGAACATGAACACAAAATGCAATGTAAATAAATACAAAGCAGTTCCGAGAGGCACTCGCACGTGTGTGTGTGTATGCGTGTTTTTTTTTTTTTTTTTTTTTTACTGGAGTAACCATGTGACGGCGCGTTTGCCGTGAATGTCTTCCGCGCAAGTTGAAAAATTTGAACTCGAGCGAATGTTCAAGCGTCTAACTAGACGCGATAGATGCGTATTTGATGCTCTATCGCGTTCGGTGTGAACACACCATTAGGCAGTAGCACCCCTGCGCTGGGTGCGCCCCTTCCCCCATTACTGAGGAGCTAATTTGTGTGCATATGTGTGAAACACGCATAGGAAAAAAAGAACGACAGAAAGAACGGCTCCCCACCAGCCGCGACTCGGCTCCCATCGTTCATGTTTATGAGCCGTTCAAAAGAATCGGTTCGTTCGCGAACGTCACAACTCTATTCTGTTAAGTTAAGTTATGCGCTTACTATTTCAGTCTAAACATAACAGAGACCAGAACAGGTCCTTTATGTTGCAGATCTCCAGCACTCTTCTTTACCCCTTCATCAACTACATCACCACTATCCTGGACTCGTTGTGTTCTGATCACCGACATGTGTTTGTTAGGGGTGAGACGAGACACTCACGAGAACAAGATGAGAGATTTGCACAATATTTTATAAAAAATCCTCAATGACAAAATTCATGACTGTAAAAATAGCCTGCAGGTGCATTTAGCAATGTTTTAACTAATAATCTTCTAATGAATGTCATTTCAGTTCTACTTTATAAGTAGTTTATAAGAATTATCAAATGCATTGAAAGACAATATAAAAGCACTGTAAAATGTTTTGCTACAAACTCAACTCAACTCTTCAGATCTTACTGTACTTTAATTATGAGCTTCCAGAACTTCTGACTGAGGCTGTGTGGGATCTCCTAATGCAACCGGTTTCCACAGAACAGAGAAAGAAAAACAGTATAAATAACAAAAATCAAGAATAGCTTTTTGCTTGCTTAGTCTTATTAAGAGCAAACAGAGAGCAGAGCCTCAGAGACAGGTTTGATATCGGGAGAGTATTGTACACAGGCTAATCTGCATCAGGGAGCTCGTGTTTTACTTACACGTTCACACTCGTGATTGTGTGTTCTCAGTAGTGGCGGTGCTGAGCGCACAAGATAAGACGTTTACCAGACGCTCTGTTGCTCAGCGAATCCTCCGCCAGCGTCACACGATCGCTGTGATTCTGCTGTCAGTGTGTGTGCGACTGCAACTCGTGATGGATGAGCAGACGTTTACTATCGTTTACAATGGTTGTGTGTTCATTCACTCGTTGTGAAGTCTTGTTGGTGTAGCTGTGTTTCTGAGTGCTACTTCTGGTTTCTATCTCATGGTTTTGGTCTTCTGCCTGTTTCCCTGTTTGCCTGTGCCGTGGACTTTTGTTATTATCTGTATGGTTTACTCGGTGGTTTTGACCGTATGCCTGTTTTATGGATTATGATTATGGTTTACACTCAATAAAGCTGCATTTGTCTCTGCGCAGTACGTAACAAATGCTTACATTGAAAATAGTGCTGGGCAACGATTAATCGCATCCAAAATAAAAGTTTGTGTTTACATAATATTTTTGTGTGTACTGTGTATAATTATTTTTAATATATATAAATACACACATATGCATGTATATATTTAAGAAAATGTGTTATTTATATATAAATATTATGTATAAATATATATATATATATATATATATATATATATATATATAGATATATATAGATATATATACAGTATATACATGCAAATGTTTCTTAAGTATATACATGCATATGTGTATATCTATATATATTAAAAATAATTATACACAGTACACACAAAAATATTATGTAAACACAAACTTTTATTTTGGATGCGATTAATCGTTGCCCAGCACTAATTGTTAATGATGATTATTTTGATAAAAATTATAATTACAACGATTGTTGTCATTGTTTTTTACATTTCATCAAAATTATTGCACTTTCACCTATAAGCATAAATCAAGAGAATGTTAAAACATTATGCATGATTTATTGACCTCATATTTGTTATATATATATAAAAAAAGAAGCAAATTACAAACAATAGGAAAAACACGATAGCTAAAAAAACTAAATTGTTCAGGTACAGTAGGTTTATTTAACATTGAGCATCTTTTGTTGTTAGGTGAACATTAATCACACAGATGGGTATTTTAGACTGCTGTCACTTTAAGACCGAATGCTAGGATCTAACATACTGACACAGATCTGGTTTTCACCGAGCTGTTTACATTCACTGAAGCCTTCGCCGGCTGTATTTACGTCAGATTCTCCACATGACGGAGATTCTCCACAACTGTGTCTGTATTTGACCTTTCAGGACCAAACAGAACTGAATTGGCGCTGTCTGAGAGAACGCTTCTGATGCGCGTCATTCGTCGCTTAATAACTTGATAAGCTCTTTTTTAAGATCCTCGTTAAATGTACACATACACGATTTTTTGACATCTTCGCATCTGAATTTATCTCCGCGCTCCTTCACTAACTGCAAGTGAACCGATGTTTCTCCACAATATAGCATGACGAGGCTATGAGGCTATTCTTGCGAGAAGAAATACGGGACAAAACACAATTTCATAATAGGTCGGGACACTAAAACTATAAAAATAGAGCTGAAATACGGGACTATCTATACGGGAGATTGTAGTCTGTTACTGATTCCAAATTACATGAGAAAAATTGTAGTTAGTAACATAATTCATTACATTCCACATTTTAGGTAATATAATTGGACTACTTTTTTAATCATTTTAGGTTACTTTTGATCTAACTTGCCATCAGTTAGAATTAAAGAATTGATTTGATAGGCAGTGTTGCAATGTTGAGAAAACACAGTGAAATTGTTTCTGTAAATCCAGTGGTCAAATCTCTCAATTATAAAATAAATGTATTACATTTTCAATACATAAGCAATATAGCTTTTAGAAAGGACAATCTAACATGAAAAATAAGTATTAGTGAGAATCAATCAATTATAAGTGGCTTACTGCTATTGTGTGAATAATATGCAATCATGTAATCAATAGAAAAGTAACTATAGTCTGATTACAAGTATTTTAAAATGTAATCTAATTAGTACTTAGTATTTTTGGAATATGATTACATAATTCAGAATACATGCTGCCCAGCACTGCATGTATACAATTCTAACTACGATTATGTGCTAATGACTCTATGTTGCTGTTTTGAGTTGAGGATAATTAGTACGGTTCAGGGGAACATGTGTCAGGAGTTAAACAGGGTAAGTATATGGCTCACTGAAAATCCACTTTGGAAAAACTGCAGCAATTTTTTTGGAAACTAAACATAAATTAAACAAAACTCCTGATCTGGTTGTCAAGGCGGACTTGTGTTATTTTGTTCTTGACAATAGTTTAAATGCTTTAAAGGTGATAATAAAAACATTTTTAGTGAAAGGACCAGACGGCAGTTCTTGGGTGGAGAATATTAGAAATGATTCGCATGAAGAAGACTAAGTACTGTGTCACTTTGAATACGAAATTACAATCATCTCCAAATAAACTGATAAGATTAGTCCAAAGATTACAACCTCTGTACTGTGAAGGTACAAATCGATTTCAAGTAGTAAAATGGTTGCCAGTGAAATTGATGTTAACTTATGTGTTATAGCTTGTTATAGTTTGTATAGTTTATTTTAAACATGTCAGGTCATTTGAGTAAGGACCAAAATGTAAACAAGTCTGTGACTTTATTGCGCTACCCTTGACAAACAAGTTCTGAAACGTTGTATTAGTCAAATAAACTAAACTAGGAAGAATCACGGCCACAGTGCAAGTGCATGCAGTAACAGTTCTTCCCTTATTTACACCGCACACGTTACGGCTGCGATGAGGTTTAGTCCCGTCCTCCTGTCCAGTTATGAATGAAAAGAATAGAATATTTGATTGTTTAGTCTTTTAAAATACATCTTTAAAGGGATAGTTCGGGCAAAAATGATACTTTAAGCCATGCATTACTCACCCTCAAGCCGTTCGAGATGCATATGTCAATCTTGTTTCAGACGAACACATTTTCAGTTATTTTAGAAAATGTCTTAGACCCTTCAGTGGATATAATGTGAAGATACGGGGTCCACCTCCTTCAAGTCCCAAAATGTGCATACATCCTTCACAAAAGTAATCAATCCGGCTCCAGGGGGATAAACGAAGGCCTTTGAGGGTAATCCATGCGGTTTTGTCGTAAAAATATACATTTTAAAACTTTATAGATTAAATATCTGACTCGGCAACGATCGACGCCGTCACAGGATAGTCGCGTCGAGTACGACGTAGCGTAGCGTAGGACGTAGCGTAGAAAACGTAGTGACGTAGAACGAACGCGCAGGCGCAGCCAGAGAGCAGAGCAAACCTCACGTCGTTTCCTACGCTACGTCCTACCTCGTACGCCGACTTCCATCACCCGTGAACGCGCGTCGATCGTTGACGGAAGTCAGATATTTTCATCTATAAAGTTTTAAATATGTATATTTTTACGACAAAACCGCACGGATTACCCTCAGAAGGCCTTCGTTTATCCCCCTGGAGCAGGATGGATTACTTTTGTGAAGGATGTATGCACATTTTGGGACTTGAAGGAGGTGGACCCCGTATCTTCACATTATATCCACTGAAGGGTCTAAGACATTTTCTAAAATAACTGAAAATGTGTTCGTCTGAAACAAGATTGACATATGCATCTCGAACGGCTTGAGGGTGAGTAATGCAAGGCTTAAATATAATTTTTGGCCGAACTATCCCTTTAATGATCTTGTATCTATATTTCACATACAGTGCCTGAGCTGGAGGAGAACACTCGCTGCATCCGTCTAAAAGCGGCCAGGTGCCTATATCTTTCGAGCTTCTGAAACGGCTGTATAAACACCAGCATTGAGTGAGCCCCGATCGGCTCCGGTGGCCGAGTCGGAGACGTGTGCAGTGTGAAACTAATATACTTCAGTAGTACAGGTGTTTCTGAGAGACCTGTAACGCCACTCGCCTCTTCAGGACTAATGCCAGTGAATGCTCACCTGTGCAGTGATGAGCTTCATGGTCTTTGGCTGGCTGGGGTCAGGGAACTCCTCTCCAAAGCACAGGTCCACAGTGTGTCGAGGCTCGGGGCCGGTGCCCTGCTGGTGGTTCTGGAGCTCTGCCAAGAAAACAGGCATCAGTGTGAGGGCATGCAGAAGAAAGTCCATAAACTGGTTTCCCAGGCTTAGTCCTTCCTCTTCTTCACCTTGAATGAAGATGGTCACGTCCAGGAGTTTACAGGTTCGCTCTCGCTCCAGCTTGTTTGGTTTCTGTCTGTGCTGTGCCAGCGGGCCGTCCCAGTACACGCGGCCCTGGCAGAAGCGCTTGATGAACACGCCGTCCGGAGCCACCCACACCAGCACCCCTTTCTCCAGGTGGGGCAGGAGACGGCTCATGGCTTCAGCGATGCCCGGGGGCAGGGGGACGACGTCTGGACGGGGGAAGAACAGCTTCTCGGCTTCGCAGGGCCCGTAGATGCGCTCGTTCCCCACCGGAGCACAGCCCTGCAGGATGAAGCAGCCGTCCGGAGACGCAGTCACCAGGTTCTGCACCAGTTTACCATGATAGAACAAACGCACCTCCAGACGACAGTCTACAAACACACACACAGCAATACACCTGTACATCAACAACACCATAAAAGTCTCAGTTTTCTCTCTCAACGAGTGATTAATATTCAAAATCATACCGACGCCAAGTTTCAAGTTAGTACTTATGCCAGGTTCTGACTTTTTTCAGACGTTTTGACTCCTAAACTCTCAGACAAGAAACATAATTCCCCCTAGCAGCAGCAATACCATCATCTCTCTTTCGATTCGGCATGTTTGAAAGCTGTGTAAGGAAGAGCTCCTGTTTGCTAATGTCACAGATGTGACGAACCCGTCATGGAGGACATTAAAGTCCCCATGAAATCAAAATTGACCATACTTACTTTGTTTGCCTAAATTGATCGTCTTGTGGTGAACAATTCATCCATGCAAGCCAATCCACACAAAAAAAATTTTTGGCTTCGTAATCTTTAATCAAATTCTGAAAATGCCCCTCCCCTCTGCATTGGAGGACCTTGCCCGATGACGTAGGCTTGACGGTTTAGGTGTCTGCTTAACATCCGTAATACGCCCCTCCAACTGACATTAGACAGGCACACAGCGTGTGAAAGGAGAGATGGCGAGGAGGTGCATTTTTCTAGATCCAATCAGGTGCTAGTTGGAAAAAAAAGCCATGCTCATTATTTTGCCTCATTTAGTATTCCGTTTCTCTCGGAAATACGTCACAGCACTGGAGAAAAGTCGTTTGCAACTTCCGGTTCACGGGGACTTTAACATTAAACGTGCGAGTCTTTCTGTCAGGACGTCGTGAAGCATTGCAGACGCGCCGTCAGTTGTCGTCCACTATGACACACTATACAAGACCAAATTCTGGCCTCTCGAAACACATGTTATGTAATGTAATGTAATATGTAATGTAATATCTTTATTGTCCACCAAGGTGGAAAATTGTAGTTTACGAATGACCACGACACGCTACGTCAAATTGAACGTGCCAAAAACTGATATCGTGTAGTCTGAACCTGGCATTACATAAACTAAAGAGACATTCAAATATGAGCTTGTTGAAAAATTCTCTCACCAGATATGGGGACATGAGACGGATATACTGGAACAGATGGAAGATTGGAGTTAATGCCTGTACTGGGACACACATATGACCTGCCATTCACTGCACAACACACACACACACACACACACACACACACACACACACACACACACACACACACACACACACACACACACACACACACACATACACACACAATGTAAGTGAAAATGAAACCTTTTGTCATTACATATTTCTTTCTGAAAGTAAAACGCTGACCACTCCATCCGGCACCTTTGTTCGAGTCACCAAGCGGACTGTCCTCCTGGATGTGGAAACAAACTGTTATTGTCATGTCACACACCTCTGGACTCCTCCAGTAGGAGGCAGAACAGCGTAATCCCGGTTTATCCCGGTCTGAGTGAGGGATTTCCACAGGAGAGTCATTATACCTGCATGGCCAGATGCGTCTCTCTCAAGGCTTTGCTGCAGTCACTGTCATGTGATATCACTGGACTTCCAGCCGGTTCTGGAGGACAGAAGAAGTAGCTAGCAGCAAGTTTTGAATATGATTATGCATATATATATATATATATATATATATATATATATATATATAATAAAAGAGGAAGTGAGATTTGGGTGTTGGGTGGCTGAGGTTTGAGGAACTCCAGTGCAGATCTTTTATAATACCTATCAGTCTTCCTGTGTCGTCCAGGATCCGGTAGACCTTGTACGGCTCCGAGATGTCCAGCTGACTGCGCTCTGGAACCTCCTGGAAGTCCGTGCTCTTGTTCAGGGCACAGCGGAGCCGCGTCTTCCACGTCGAGGGGTCTGCTTTATCCCGTCCCTCTTGAAATTTACCCTTGTACATGGCCCATGCCTAAGACAAACAGCGTGTTAAATCATGTAAACAGTTTTGTTTATTTTAGCAGATTCTGTACTAAACAGGATTTAAATGGGAAAATCAATTACATTAAAAATTGGAATGATACAAATAAAAGCTATATGTGCTGATATAAATGAAGTTATAAGTTTTGTTCGTTTGGTCAGACATATTAATTATAGTAAATGTGTTTGTGTGTGTGTGTGTGTGTGTGTGTGGTTTGTGTGTGTGTGTGTGTGGTGTGTGTGTGTGTGTGTGTGTGTGTGTGTGTGTGTGTGTGTGTGTGTGTGTGTGTGTACCTTGAAGAGCGCCGCGTCCTGGTTCTGTCTGTAGTCCTGTTTGGCGGCGTGTTTCCAGGGAATTCTAAACATGGTTTTCTCCTGGTTTTCCCAGCTCAGTCCAGGGTATTTCCCGCTGTCTATCTGCGCTATGAGCCATTCTCTCAGTCGCATGTGCCTCGACCTGTCTTCCATCGATCTAAAACACAACACCATCAAATCATCTCTACAGCTTCAGTCGCATCTCCACACAGCAGTTCTGCAGTAACACACCAGAAAACGCTATACAACTTCAAACACGCTATAAAACGTGTGCTAAGGTCATAAAGAAAAAGAAAATTTCGATGAACTCACAGAGGAATAAGTTCATGAATTCAGACATGTGAGTGCGCTATAAAAGTGAAAGTAAAAGTATGAAGTGAAACACTTTCGGTTTCCCCGTAGTGAATGTTGCCCTGTGAACAGTGACATGTGCACGAGGACGAGAACTGTCACACGCATTACTATAACAACTGCATGTTCCCTGCAGAGGACTCACTGTAAAGCACTCCCACAACATGCACTCGTTAGCCCGTGCACTCTATTTATCTTTATGCTTCGCTCTAGCGCGGTAAAGTTAGTTTTAGGTTGGATATTCGCCAGGCATTTATTTTAATAGAGTCGGCTGTATTATATGGAGGACGAGAAATGACTGGTATTAATAAATAAATAAATGAATAAATAAATAAATAAATGCTGAAATAAATAAGTAAATAAATGCAGAAATACATAAATAAATAAATTAATGAATGAATAAATAAATAAATTCTGAAATAATACATAAATAAATGAATTAATATAAATAATTTTGTCAAAAGTATCATTTTTAATTGTGCTTTTTTTACCATTTGTAATACTACATTTTTCTACATTTATTTATGTATTTTTACATTTATTTATGCATCTATACATTTATTTATTTATGTGTACACGTATGTTAATAAGGTAGGCGGTCCTAACCTCTCTCTAAATATGGCGGGTTTTTTTAAGTACCATTGGTAAAGATTTGCACTGTGAAATGAAATGCACCAAGCGACTGCCTCTGTGTCGTTGGGCCGTGTAGTCGATGATTTAGTTCAGCTCAGTGCTGATATGGATGTAGACCTTGATCAGCTTCACATGCACTCAGAAACTGAGACAAGGGACGTCCTCATCTCTTTTCTTCGCAAGTAGTCAAGTTATCCTCATTTATATAGCGCTTTTTACAATGTAGTTTGTTTCAAATCAGCTTTACAGAGATAAACATATCATTTAAGGTAACAGAGATTGGTTTGGTTTTATAGCGGTTCTTGAATAATGTTGTTTCCAGCTAAAGTTAGTTTTGATTGATTCACTTCCCTCGAAATGATCATTTGTTATTAAATTAGGGGCCGCTAAGACGACGCCGTTCTCTCTAAACGCAAACCAAACTACTTTTGAGATCGCAATAGACGTGCATGAATATAATGCGTTAAGAGCTCGCTCAAGTACTGGGGAGCTAAACCATTTAGTGCTTTGTAAGTAATCAGCAATATTTTAAAATTTATACGATGTTTAATAGCCAGCCAATGCAGTGTTGACAGAACCGGGCTTTAATATGGTCATACTTCCTGGTTCTGGTAAGAACTCTAGCTGCTGCGTTTTGAACTAGCTGTAGTTTGTTTAATAAGCGTGCAGGGCAACCACCCAGTAGAGCATTACAATAATCTAGCCTTGAGGTCATGAACGCATGAACTAATTGTTCCGCATTTGTCTGTGAGAGCATATGACGTAATTTAGATATATTTTTATATAAAATATAAATGATATAAAATTTTATATAAAATGATATAAAAATGCTGTTTTACAGATACTTGTCACGCTTTGATGTGTTTGAGTTCTGTTTTGTATCTTGGTTTCCCCTGTCTTTGTGGTTTTTGGTTTAGTCCTGTTAAGTTTTCCCGCTCCTCGTTTGTGTTCAATTTTATGCACCTGTTTTCAGTTAATTATCTTGTTTGGTTCAGTGTATTTAAGCCCTGTGTTTTCCCTCAGTGTTTGTCGATCGTCGTCCATGTGTGGTTGTGTGTCTCTGAAGCCCTGGAGTTTCTTTCTTGTTTCAGTTTGGAAAGTTTCATTTATATTATTAAAACTCTAATATTGAAGCTTCTGTGTCCTCGTCTTCGGTCACCTGCACAGCAACCCTGACAGAACGATCGACCTTAACAAAAAAAAAAATGGAGAGCTGGAAGCAGGCCTTCGAAGGAACCCGGATGGCCATATTTCGTGGGACCCGTGGAGGTCGTAGTAGGGGATGTGACCGAGTTCAGGTGGTCCCGAGTCCAGTATGGCCTGAGCCCATTGCATGCACGCCAGAGCCTGACCCGTTTGCCGACCTTCCTGAGCTTCTTCCCCCAGAGCCTTCACCGCTGGTCCCGTCCAGCCCAGTCAAGCCTTTGCCGCTGGTCCCGTCCAGCCCAGTTGAGCCTTTGACCGTCACCTGCCCGCCAGAGCCTGAGCCCGTCGCCTGCCCGCCAGAGCCTGAGCCTGTCGCCTGCCCGCCAGAACCTGAGCCCAGCCCCAAGTTCCCCGAAATGCTGGTTCCGTCCAGTTCCGAGTCCCCTGATGTGCTGGTCCCGTCCAGTTCCGAGTCCCCTGATGTGCTGGCCCCGTCCAGTTCCGAGTCCCATGAAGCGGCAGGGCCAGAGCCAGAGCCCGTTGACCCAGCGCCAGAGCCAGAGCCCGTTGACCCAGCGCCAGACCCAGAGCCCGTTGACCCAGACCCAGAGCCCGTTGACCCAGAGCCAGAGCCAGAGCCCGTTGACCCAGCGCCAGACCCAGAGCCCGTTGACCCAGAGCCAGAGCCCGTTGACCCAGAGCCAGAGCCCGTTGACCCAGAGCCAGAGCCCGTTGACCCAGAGCCCGTTGACCCAGCGCCAGAGCCAGAGCCCGTTGACCCAGCGCCAGAGCCAGAGCCCGTTGACCCAGCGCCAGACCCAGAGCCCGTTGACCCAGACCCAGAGCCCGTTGACCCAGAACCCGTTGACCCAGCGCCCGTTGATGTCAAGTCAGTTCCCGATCATGAGCCTGTCCTCCCCAAGAAAATTTTGGGGGGGCGCCATACGCCTTCGCCGTGGCCGGCCAAAGATCCACGGAGGCCGGCCAAAGATCCACGGAGGCCCGAAAAGATAACACCGCCATGGCCGCCCGAAGGGTCCTCACCGCCATGGCCACCTGAAGGGTCTGCACCGCCATGGCCACCTGAAGAGTCTGCACCGCCATGGCCACCTGAAGGGTCTGCACCGCCATGGCCACCTGAAGGGTCTGCACCGCCATGGCCACCTGAAGGGTCTGCACCGCCATGGCCACCTGAAGGGTCTGCACCGCCATGGCCACCTGAAGGGTCTGCACCGCCATGGCCACCTGAAGGGTCTGCACCGCCATGGCCACCTGAAGGGTTTGCACCGCCATGGCCACCTGAAGGGTCTTCACCACCACGGCCACCTGAAGGGCCTTCACCACCACGGCCACCTGAAGGGTCTTCACCGCCGTGGCCACCTGAAGAGCCTTGGACGCCCGAGGGTCCCACAGCTCCGCCCTGGACGCCCGAGGGTCCCACAGCTCCGCCCTGGACGCCCGAGGGTCCCACAGCTCCGCCCTGGACGCCCGAGGGTCCCACAGCTCCGCCCTGGACGCCCGAGGGTCCCACAGCTCCGCCCTGGACGCCCGAGGGTCCCACAGCTCCGCCCTGGACGCCCGAGGGTCCCACAGCTCCGCCCTGGATGCCCGAGGGTCCCACAGCTCCGCCCTGGACGCCCGAGGGTCCCACAGCTCCGCCCTGGACGCCCGAGGGTCCCACAGCTCCGCCCTGGACGCCCGAGGGTCTCACAGCTCCGCCCTGGACGCCCGAGAGTCTCACAGCACCGTCATGGCCACGCCCACAGCCTGCTCCGCCTTGGCCACGCCCACAGCCTGCACCGTCGTGGCCACGCCCACAGCCTGCACCGCCGTGGCCACGCCCACAGCCTGCTCCGCCCTGGAGGCTTCCTGGACCTGCACCATGCCCTCGTCAGCCTCCAGGGCGCCCACCCTCCCACCCCTTTGGATGTTATACGGCGCGAGGACGCGCCTTCGGGGAGGGGGGAGGTACTGTCACGCTTTGATGTGTTTGAGTTCTGTTTTGTATCTTGGTTTCCCCTGTCTTTGTGGTTTTTGGTTTAGTCCTGTTAAGTTTTCCCGCTCCTCGTTTGTGTTCAATTTTATGCACCTGTTTTCAGTTAATTATCTTGTTTGGTTCAGTGTATTTAAGCCCTGTGTTTTCCCTCAGTGTTTGTCGATCGTCGTCCATGTGTGGTTGTGTGTCTCTGAAGCCCTGGAGTTTCTTTCTTGTTTCAGTTTGGAAAGTTTCATTTATATTATTAAAACTCTAATATTGAAGCTTCTGTGTCCTCGTCTTCGGTCACCTGCACAGCAACCCTGACAATACTAGACACGTGACTTTCAAATGAAAGATTGGTATCAAAGAGCACACCCAGGTTCCTAACCGACGACGAAGACTTAACAGAGCAGCCATCAAGTGTTAAAACAGTATTCTAGGTTATTAGGTGAGGAAGTTTTTTGTCCAATAATTAGAATCTCAGTTTTTTAAGAATTTAGTAATAGGAAATTACTGGTCATCCAATTTTTTATATCAGCTATGCATTCAGTTAATTTTGTGAATTGGTACGTTTCGTTAGGTTTTGAAGAAATATACAGCTGAGTATCATCAGCATAACAGTGAAAGCTAATTCCATATTTCCTAATTATATCTCCTAATGGTAGCATGTACAGAGTGAACAGCAGCGGTCCTAGTACTGAGCCTTGTGGTACGCCATACTGAACTTGTGATCGATAAGACATCTCTTCATTTACTGCTACAAACTGAAAACGGTCAGATAAGTAACCATGTAAACCATGCTAGTGCAATTCCACTAATGCCAACATAGTTTTCAAATCTATTTAAAAGAATGTTGTGGTCGATAGTATCAAATGCAGCACTAAGATCGAGCAACACTAATAGAGAGATACAACCACGATCGGATGATAGGAGCAAATCATTTGTGACTTTAATGAGAGCAGTCTCAGTACTATAGTACGGTCTAAATCCTGATTGAAAATCCTCGCAGATATTATTTATTTCTAGAAAGGAACACAGTTGTGAGGATACTGCTTTTTCTAGTATCTTTGACAGAAAAGGCAGATTCGAGATCGGCCTGTAATTGACTAATTCTGTAGGATCAAGTTGTGGTTTTTTAACAAGTGGTTTAATCATAGCCAGCTTAAAGGTTTTTGGTACGTATCCTAGAGACAAAGATGAATTAATCATTTTTTGGTATGTATCCTAGAGACAAAGATGAATTAATGATATCTAGATGAGGATCTATGACCTCTGGAAGCATCTCTTTCAATAGTTTAGTCGGTATAGGGTCTAACATACATGTTGTTGATTTAGATGATTTAACGAGTTTGGAAAATTCTTCCTCTCCTATAGCAACAAATGAGTCAAGTTTTTCATCATGGAGACTACACTGCACTGTCTGATGCGATACTGTAGTAGACGGTTGCATAGTTATAATTTTGTCCCTGATATTATCGATCTTATAAGTGAAGAAGTTCATAACGTCATTACTGCTGTGTTTCTTGGAAACTTCTGGGCTTGAAGCTTTCTTTTTCGTTAGTAATCGTTAGTAATGTAATCGAGGCACACCTCTTATGGGACACACCGCTGGAGATGTAGCTCGTTTATTGGGAGGGAGTGTGAGAGAACAGTTCAGCACAGCATGGATTAGGTAATTTATAACATTCTGTCAGCTGTACGTTTGATGACCGATTTGACACTTGTTTGTTTAGTGAACTTAAACCCATTTGTTGTTAATTATTGTAACTTTTCGAAACCTTCTCCATAGTCATCTATTCTAATCATAACAAATGCATGTTGCACCCTGCATAAACCAAAGGGTTCCTCTTTTCTTACTATTTCTTAGAGATAAAATAAAGGATGTTGTATTGCTGTAGTGTACATTATGCCCATTGTTACAAGATGATGATTTGCAGTGTTGTGCTAAGAAACTATTTGACTTAAAACTCCTCTAGACCTCATTTGCTTTAGGTTTTTTAGGGCCTGTTATGTAACTTCTTATAGGACAGGACAGCCTTTAACATTAATGTATATTTTGTTTAAGACAACACTAGTTTTAAGTCGTTGATATTGCAGCAAACAGGGCAGCTAATCCATGTGTTTTTGTCAGAGGTGGAAAGTAACGAATTACATTTACTCGCGTTACGTAATTGAGTAGTTTTTTTGTGAACTTCTACTTTTTCAAGTAGTTTTTAAAATCTGTACTTTTACTTTTACTTAAGTACGTTTTGTTTGAAGTATTGTACTTCGCTACATTTGAAATCATATCCGTTACTGAGTAAAAAATAATAATACAAGGGAGAGAAAAAAATCACACTCGGGAAATTACTGCATTGGTTGAAGGGCGGGAGAACGCGCAAGAAAGGTGACGGCGCAGACCCAGCTGAAGCTGAAAGCGAAGCGCCCTCGAATTCTTGAAGCGAATTATGGGCAGTATGAAAACAGTTTGTAGGAAAAAACCGTGGTTGTCCTCGAGGATAGATATCCAATTTGCAAAAATGTGGACGCAAAGTGGCTGCAAAAGGAGGACACCATCCCTCCTGCAGATAAAGGTATTTAAGGCCGAATGACTCAACATTATGCAGAGGGAATCCCGGAATCCAGTCATTAAAATGGAATTATTCACTTAACGCAGATGTCATGTAAAACACGCAAAACAATGGATGGATGAATACATGGAAAGTAGAACTGTGCAATAAATCCAATCGCGACATGGTCTTTGAATATTTAAGCACAAAAATACTGCAAATAACCATTGTTCTGCTGAGCTGCGCCGCTTTGTCTACTACATACTCAAGTAGCCTAAGCGTGAGCGTGACGTTCATGGTGTTTTCAGCGTCTCACAAACAATTTGAGGATATGAATACATGAACATTTCCAGAGCTGCTCTGAGAGAACGCCTAATGAGCATTTTCATAATTTTATTTGAGAAAAACCATATTCAAATACACTGAAACATTTTTTTTACACTTTTGGTCTTCACTACAACCCGTCAAAATAAAAGTTCGGTTTTACTAGGAGACATTCTGACAGAAATATATTACTATTTTAGGAATACAATAGAACGTAGCCTACTTCTCAAAATAATATTAATAAGACCAATAATAATACATTTTATTTAAACATTATTTAAAGGAATATATTTTTTTGGTTTTGATTTAGTGAATCTGTTTTTGTAGCACTTCCCCAAAAATTAAACGGACTCAAGTTTAAATTTACATTTAATTACCACCGTTTTTGATAATATATTTGGATTAAATCATAAAAAGAAACAAAAATATCTCATACCATTACAACCCTACAACCGTATAAGGACCCCCCCCCCCCCCCCCTTAAAAAAGTTACTCAGTAACTTTTACTCTGAGTAAATTTTAAATGAGCTACTTTTCTTTTACTTGGTAGTTTTAGACCGTATTTTATTGTATTAAGTAAATTTCCGTGAATGTAGTTACTTTTACTTAGTAAATTTTAATTACTCTATTCTCAACTACTGGTATTTTATTTTGATAGTATTCTATTATCTTGTCCACCTGGTTTTTTTTTACATTCATGTTGTGTCAATTGACTTTGTTGTTAATGATTAGAGTCCACAATCTATTTACTCCAATGGATGACAATGATCTGGATGAAATTCTGCAGCGCCATCCCAAATTATGGATATAATTATGGTCGGGCTCTTGAATGCACAGGGTATCCGCATACGCTTCTGGTAAATTGCTGATCTATTAATAATGCTGGAAAGAAGTTTCTTTATTTATTGCTTGTGAATGTATTATAGGACTTGAAAACCTGACTTGTGTAGTTAGTGATTTTGAGTAATTCACACCTAATTCTGTGATTAGTTTAGCATGTTATAGGACAGCGTGTACTCAATGCGCTGTGTGGATTATAGAGTCTCGATTCGCACCCTTCAGCTCGACCCACGAGGGGAAGCGTTATACCAGCGCCACACAGATCATGGCACATTGACGGCAATCACACATTAATAAGGTATCTGAAGAACCACAATATTGTTAAGCTTGCCAGGTCATAACAATGTTTCCTTCTTAAAATTGTTTGTACTGATCAATTGGAAAGTATTTAAACAGTGTTATACTGTGCCAGTGCTCAGAATTATATATATATATATTATATATGTCAAGTCAAGTCACCTTTATTTATATAGCGCTTTTTACAATACAAATTGTTTCAAAGCAGCTTTACAGAGATAACAGGAAAACAATGTTGTAATAGTATTGTTCAATTGAAAATTAAATGTCCCCAACTAAGCAAGCCAAAAGGCGAAGGCAACAGTGGCAAGGAACCAAAACTCCATCAGGTGACAGAATGGAGAAAAAAACCTTGGGAGAACCCAGGCTCAGTCGGGGGGCCAGTCCTCCTTTGGCCAACGAATGAACAGTGTATGATTATGAGTTAGGCAGCATAATGTCAGGAGTCAGATGGGATCAGAACTTTCACGATATTATCCAGTTCATCTGGTTGGGTTGGGTCATCCGGCAGGTGAGGAGATGAGTGGTGAGGTGTCCATGGGCCTTCACAGCCCTGATAATGCGTGTCGTTGTGTCCATGTGATGGTCCTTCATCAGATCTGGATATGCCCTGGATCCGGCGGTCTGCGGTAAACCTCGGGATAAACAGAGAGACTAATATTAGCGTAGACGCCATCCTTCTTATGATGTACAAAGTACATCAGGAATTATGGGAAGTGTTCCCGGTTCCGGCTGATCTAATCTATGCAGCCTAACATTGAATTATAGAAATCTATAATGTGTTATGTGTATGCTAAGCCAAAGAGATGTGTTTTTAGTCTAGATTTAAACTGACAGACTGTATCTGCTTCCCGGACCGTGTTAGGAAGATTGTTCCAAAGTTTTGGTGCTAAATAGGAAAAGGATCTACCGCCAGCAGTCGATTTTGATATTCTAGGTATTATCAACTGGCCAGAATTTTGAGATCGCAATAGACGTGAAGGACTATAATGCGTTAAGAGCTCGCTCAAGTACTGGGGAGCTAAACCATTTAGTGCTTTGTAAGTAATCAGCAATATTTTAAAATTTATACGATGTTTAATAGGCAGCCAATGCAGTGTTGACAGAACCGGGCTAATATGGTCATACTTCCTGGTTCTGGTAAGAACTCTAGCGGCTGCATTTTGAACTAGCTGTAGTTTGTTTAATAAGCGTGCAGGGCAACCACCCAGTAGAGCATTACAATAATCTAGCCTTGAGGTCATGAACGCATGAACTAATTGTTCCGCATTTGTCAGTGAGAGCATATGACGTAATTTAGATATATTTTTAAGATGGAAAAATGCGGTTTTACAGATACTAGACACGTGACTTTCAAATGAAAGATTGGTATCAAAGAGCACACCCAGGTTCCTAACTAACGTCGAAGACTTAACAGAGCAGCCATCAAGTGTTAGACAGTATTCTAGGTTATTAGGTGAGGAAGTTTTTTGTCCAATGATTAGAATCTCTGTTTTTTCAGAATTTAGTAATAGGAAATTACTGGTCATCCAATTTTTTATATCAGCTATGCATTCCGTTAATTTTGTGAATTGGTAAGTTTTGTTAGGTTTTGAAGAAATATACAGCTGAGTATCATCAGCATAACAGTGAAAGCTAATTCCATATTTCCTAATTATATCTCCTAATGGAGCATGTACAGAGTGAAGAGCAGCGGTCCTAGTACTGAGCCTTGTGGTACGCCATACTGAACTTGTAACTTGTCTTCATTTACTGCTAAAAACTGATATCGGTCAGATAAGTATGATTTAAACCATGCTAATGCAATTCCGCTAATGCCAACATAGTTTTCTAGTCTATTTAAAAGAATGTTGTGGTCGATAGTATCAAATGCAGCACTAAGATCAAGTAACACTAATAGAGAGATACAACCACGATCGGATGATAGGAGCAAATCATTTGTGACTTTAATGAGAGCAGTCTCAGTACTATGTACGTCTAAATCCGGACTGAAAATCCTCGCAGATATTATTTCTTTCTAAAAAGGAACACAGTTGTGAGGATACTGCTTTTTCTAGTATCTTAAGGCAGATTCGAGATCGGCCTGTAATTGACTAATTCTGTAGGATCAAGTTGCGGTTTTTTAACAAGCGGTTTAATCATAGCCAACTTAAAGGTTTTTGGTACGTATCCTAATGACAAAGATGAATTAATGATATCTAGAAGAGGATCTATGACCTCTGGAAGCATCTCTTTCAGTAGCTTAGTCGGTATAGGGTCTAGCATACAAGTTGTCGATTTAGATGAATTAACAATTTTGCAAAATTCTTCCTCTCCTATAGCAACAAATGAATCAAAATGTTCCTCACAGAGACTACAATATACTCCCTGATGCGATACTGTAGTAGACGGTTGCATAGTTATAATTTTGTCCCTGATATTATCAATCTTATAAGTGAAGAAGTTCATAAAGTCATTACTGCTGTGTTTCTTATAAACTTCTGGGCTTGAACCTTTCTTTTTCGTTAGTTTAGTCACTTGTTCAAATAAATACCTAGGATTGTTTATTTTCTTCTAATAGGGTTGAAAAATAATTAGTTCTAGCATCTTTTAAGGCCTCTCTGTAAGCAATCGAGCTCTCCTTCCATGAAACCCGAAATACCTTAGTTTTGTTTTCTTCCAGTTTCGCTCCATTTTTCTGGCTGCTCTCTTAAGGGCCCGGGTGTGCTCATTGTGCCACGGCGTTGGACTATTTTCTTTGATCTTCTTTAAGCGCAGCGGAGCAACTGTGTCTAAAGTGCTGGAAAAGAGAGAGTTAAAAGTTTCTGTTGCAATATCAAGTTCTTCTAAGCTATCTGGGATGCTGAGATTATGAAACTGATTTGGAAGATTATTGATAAAGCAATCTTTAGTGGCAGAAGTGATAGGTCTAACATATTTATAACACGGAGTCGGCTTTGCAGCCTTGGCTAAATGTAATTTACACGAGACTAGATAGTGATCGGAGATGTCGTCGCTCTGCTGCAGAATTTCAACGCCATTAACATCTATTCCATGTGATAATATTAGATCAAGAGTATGATTACGACAATGAGTAGGTCCTGACACGTGTTGTCTCACTCCAATTGAGTTTATAATGTCTTTAAATGCCAATCCCAATGCATCTTTTTCATTATCTACATGTATATTAAAATCACCAACAATTAGGACTTTATCTGCAGCCAATACTAATTCTGATAGAAAGTCAGCAAATTCTTTGAGAAAATCTTTATGGTGCCCTGGTGGCCTGTATACAGTAGCCAGCAGAATTCTCAAACGTGATTTATTGTTTACACTATAAATTTTTACATTAAGCACCAACACTTCAAAAGAAGTATATTTAAAACTAGATTTCTTAGTGGTTTTCAGAATATTACTATAAATTACAGCAACACCTCCCCCTTTGCCTTTCGGACGAGGCTCATGTTTTATAACAATAATCTTGCGGAGTGGACTCATTTAAAGTAATGTAATCGTTTGGTTTTAGCCAGGTTTCTGTCAAACACAGCACATCTAGGTTATAGTCTTTAATCTTATCATTAACTATGAGCGATTTTGAATTAAGGGATCGAATATTCAGCAACCCAAGCTTTATCGTTTGCTCATCTGTATTATATCTGTTTTTTATTTCTTGAACATCAATTAGATTTTTAACCTTAGAAAGGTTTGGCAGTTTTTTGGATTTCCAAATTCGGGGAACAGACACAGTCTCTATATAATGATATCTAGGTGAAAGAGTCTCTATGTGATGAGATTTATCTGACCTTGGTGACGTGAGGCCGCTAGCAGACGGTCGGTTTAGCCAGTTTGTCTGCTTCCTGACCTGAGCCCCAGATTGTCATGTTTTATCTCTAAGACTATGAGCCAAATTACTAGAGAGAAGAGCAGCACCATCCCAGGTGGGATGAATACCATCTCTTTTCAACAGGTCAGGCTTGCCCCAAAAACTTTTCCAATTGTCTATGAATTCTATATTATGTTGCGGACACCAATTAGACAACCAGCCATTGAGTGAACACAATTACTAACTATCTCATCACTCCTTCGAACAGGAAGGGGGCCAGAGCAGATTACAGTGCCTGACATCGTACTTGCGAGTTCAAACACCTCTTTAATATTAATTTTGGTGATCTCCGACTGGCGAAGTCGAACATCATTAGTGCCGACGTGAATAACAATCTTAGAGAATTTACGATTAGCATTAGCCAGCACTTTTAAATTTGCTTTGATGTCAGGCGCTCTGGCTCCCGGCAAACATGTGACTATGGTGACTGGTGTCTCTATTTTCACGTTCCGTGTAATAGAATCGCCAATTACCAGGGCACAATCAACAGCATTCTCAGTGGGTGTTTCACTGAGAGGGGCAAATCGATTTGTTATGGTAACCGGAACAGAAGATTGGTTTTTTGATCCGCGACTAGAGCGATTTCTCACCGTCACCCATCTGCCTGGCTGCACAGGCAATAACTCAGCCGGAACCGAATCATGTAAATGGTTCACTATGCTAGGCGCATCCAAAGTAGTATCTAAAGCTCGAGCACACTTACTATCCTCAATTAAAGTTTGGATGCGTGTCTCTAATTCTGAAATCTTCTCCGTCAGCCTGACTGTCTCCTTGCATTTATCACATATAAACCTATGCCGACGGGGAAGGCTATGGTAAACATATGGCATGATGTGCAAGTGACAATAACAGGACAAGACATTACTCACCGTGTTTGTTGACTGATTCTTACTCACCTGGGCTTTTTATGAACTCAGATGTGCGGGCGCGCACGAGAAAAATAAATAAATAACTGAGCGCACGGGTGGCGCCTTAACAGGCTAGCGAGATACTAGCGTGTTGTGCTAACAATAACGGAAGCTAGCGATGTTAGGTAAGCTGTAATTAGTAGTATAAACAACTAGAAATGATAGTAAACGATGGTTCAAAACTAGGGTGGCCATACGTCCGGATTTTGGCCGGACAGTCCGGATTTTAAGCCCCCTGTCCGGCGTCCGGCGCAGCCTCAAGCCGGACACTCATTTGTCCTCCTTTTTGGAGTTGCGCTGAATTGTTGAAAAAATTAACCTATAAAAAGCCCGCATAATGATAGCGGCTCTCTGATTCCCCTATATTAGGCCGGTGACACACTGGCTGCGTGGCGTGAGCGTGGCGTTTCTGTTGCGTGTCAGCTGCGTCGCGTTTTCTGTGTCTTTGCACATCAGAAGCGTGTCTGACGCGGCGCTGCTGACACGCATCACCCTTGTTCAACATATGGGAGAAAGTTGTGGAAGCCCTATACTTCGTGTTAAGCATAAAGCCTACTGATAAAGACAATATCAGCACAGCAGTATTGACAGCAAAATAGACTACAGAATATTTCGTTCTGTCTTGACAGGTGCAATATTTGAAAATTGATAATTAGGCCTATTTATTTATTTATTTTTAAATGAGGCCTATATTTATATCTGAATTTGTCAAAAATGTAATTTATTAATATGTATTCGTGTACAAAATAACATAGAAACATATTTTCCTATTGTATTTTGCCTGGAAACGCTTCCCACACGCTTGCATGTCGCGTGAAAAATAGGCGTCGGTTCTATTTCTAGCATGAGACGCGCGTGTCACGCAGGCAGTGTGCAAGCTCACCTGTTAACATGGGAGTCGAAATAAAAACGGACACGCCACGCAGCTGAGACGCGCACGCCACGCAGCCAGTGTGTCACCGGCCTGTTCAAATCTCTAGAGAAGCGCGTGCGAGACAGAACATACTGTATGTGCTCCAAACCGTGCAGCGCGCGGCAGAGAGCGAGAGACCTTAATTGCGTGCCCTCAGCACCAACTACAACCCAACCCCCCCATCCCCCACCCCCCTCTGTCCCTTCCTTTTTTGGTGTTATGGAAATGGCCACCCTATTCAAAACAGAAAGAAATGCGAGGCTTAGCACTCGCATTTCAATACAAACACTTCACATATTTCAATACAACTGACGACCTATGCGCTGTGCGTACACAACATACACACATACTTATTGAGCATGATACATAAAACATAAAAGCAACAATAATATTAATAATACTTACAGTTTGTGATTCGGAGAAGGAAGCTGATCCAAATAAACTCGGTACTGAACCTTCAGTATCAGCCGACTCGCAAATCCATACTTAATAGCATTTAGGTTTGTGAAGCAATCATCTTCAAATTGACGCGAACAAGGTCCGGGCTATACTTCTGTGGTATAGTTGTATATATGAACTGTAGCCACTTAGTCTTCAAATGCTCCTCACTGGGCAGATGAAAAAAGTTTGCTTTTGCGTCGCACTTCAAAACAGCGTCTCGACATGATGTTAGTTTTCCCTGGCGACAGGGTTGCACAACAAAAACCAGCCCAACTGCTCATCAAAACTAACCTAATCACGGCCAAAAATAGTCAAATAGCGTTCCCGGGTGTTTCCCCAATAACAATCATGTTCCAGTGGGTAAAACAATCACGTCAACCCGTGCACTACACAAACAACCCGCGGAAACAGTGCAGGCATACGGACCTGGCAACACTGGTCTCCGAACGCAATAAGTGGGCGTATCTTATTCAAATAACTTGTCAAGTTGACGTCAACTAGACAAAGGAAAAGCATCGTTCGTCGAACGATTCATATCAGCGACTCAGAGTCGACTCTTACTTTTGAGAGACAATAACTTTGTATACGGTGAACTTTCATGTTTAAAACTTTGCAGGATGTTTTCGTTTACTTAGATCTATGTTACACACTACATGAAGGGCAGTTTTCAAAAATTCCATAATAGGTACCCTTTAACAACACATTATCTCATATTTCTAGCTTTTTATTTTATTTGAATATATATTGACTAATGATATGTTAAGCATTATATAATGTTTGATAATGATTTATTGATGAAAGTCATTATAAAGTGAATTAAAAACAGTGGCTGATGGCTTTAAATGAAAGCGTGGGCAGAATGGAATGATTTGCTCAAATGTAATGCAGGATTTATGGAATGATTCCCATCTTTGCAGCTTGTTACACTGACAGTTTGGCTCTCCAGACACAGTGAGATGTGTGCTATTAGACCAAACACCTCGTCTTTCCACATTCAGTTCAGTTTCACTATTAGCCTTCAGAAAAGCATACAAGCCTTTGGAACATAAAGTGAAAGGAAAGATGTAACAAACGTGTAGAACAGGTTTGAACTGCTCTCCGGATTAAGAGGATGATTTTTAAACTCGACTCAGACATGAAGACGATGATATAATAACACTTTCTCTCATGATGGAAAAGCACTGGTGTAAAGCACATGTTGGCCTGCACAGTTTCTATTCTCAGTTTGTTTCCATTTCTGTTCACCACAGTCATCGGTGTCCTCTACCCAGCGCCACTACTGTATCTAGGGATGTCCCGATCAGGTTTTTTTGCCCTCAGTCCGAGTCCGAGTCATTTGATTTTGAGTATCTACCGATACCGAGTCCCGATCCGATACTTCTATATTACATTAAAAAAAAGAATAAAGAAGAGCGAAAAAACAGATCCAGGATGTTCCTTATTTATTATTTAATTCACCTTATTTTAACATTCAAAAACTCTGTTAACAAACAGAGCACTTCTGTGAGGTAGCTTGAACAATCAAGTAATAAATAACATAATTATTCACTTTTGGAAATTAGTGCAACAATATAAAAACAAAAAGTCTAATGTAAAAACAAATAGCACCTCAACTTTAAAATACCCGGCAGGCATGTAAACAAATAAAAAAATAAGTGTATAAAAAAATATGAGAATATACATTAGGGGTGTAACGGTTCACAATATTCACGGTTCAGTTCGATATGATACAGTGGTGTCATGGTTCGGTACGTTTTTTAATACAGTAAAAAGAAAGAAATGCCAGAGAAATTTCCTATTTGACGCTGAGGGCACGCAAGGTCTCTCGCTCTCGCTCTCGCGCGCTGCACGGTTTGGAGCACATACAGTATGTTCTGTCTCGCATGCGCGGCTCTAGATTCCAAGAGATTTTAACTAATTTACGGGCATCAGAGAGCCGCTATCATTATGCGGGCTTTTTATAGGTTAATTTTTTTCAACAATTCAGCGCAACTCCAAAAAGGAGGACAAATGAGTGTCCCGGCTTGAGGCTGCGCCGGACGCCGGACAGGGGGCTTAAAATCCGGACTGTCCGGCCAAAATCCGGACGTATGGCCACCCTATCACGGCACAATGTTTCTCCTGGTTTCCACGTCAGCGCTATAGAGATATAATAGAGATCTACGGTTAATAACGGAGAAATTTGAATGTTTCTCATTAAATCTCACAGCGATGTTATTACTTCAGTGGCGAATTCAAATGCTTTATTCACTGGATCTCTAATAGCGCTGTGTAGTAACAGTGTCGCTTGATCAAGATCGGCTCGCGCTGCACAGATGTTGCTTGTCCGAACTGATAAACGGCCCGTAAAGCACAATATAATGAGTAGCGCAGTTTCGACCCGCTTTCATTACGTTCGTCATTTGTTGTTGCGCAACGTTGTGGTGTTCACGCCAGCGTGGAATTTGTCGGCAGAAAAAATGATCCAAGGACCTGGTTTGGTTTGTATGCGTACCGAACTGGAAGCCTCGTACCGAAACGGTTCAATACGAATACATGTAGGCTACCATTACACCCCTATTATACATATATATCCGAGTCCTGATCGGGAGGTGACGTCAGATTCCGATCGAGTCTGAAACCACGTGATCGGGCCCGATTTCCGATCACTTGATCGGATCGGGACATCCCTATCTGTATCCTCTACCCATCGCCGTTATGGTGTCCTCTACCCAGCGCCTCTACTGTATCCACTACACAGCGCCACTACGGTATCCTCTACCCAGCACCACTACGGTATCCTATACCCAGCGCCTCTACTGTATCCTCTACTCAGCGCCGCTACGGTGTCCTCTACCCAGCGCCACTACTGTATCCTCTACCCAGCACCTCTACCCACAGTAGAGGCGCTGGGTAGAGGATACAGTAGCGACGCTGGATAGAGGATATCCTCTACCCAGCGCCGCTACGGTGTCCTCTACCCAGTGCCACTACTGTATCCTCTACCCAGCGCCTCTACGGTGTCCTCTACCCAGCGCCGCTACGGTGTCCTCTACCCAGCGCCTCTACGGTGTCCTCTACCCTGTGCCGCTACGGTATCCTCCTCTACCCAGCGCCGCTACGGTGTCCTCTACCCAGCGCCGCTACGGTGTCCTCTACCCAGCGCCACTACTGTATCCTCTACCCATCGCCGCTACTGTATCCTCTACCCAGCGCCTCTACTGTATCCTCTACCCAGCGCCGCTACTGTATAATCTACCCAGCGCCACTACTGTATCCTCTACCCAGCGCCACTACAGTGTCCTCTACCCGCGCCTCTACAGTATCCTCTACCCAGCGCCACTACTGTATCATCTACCAAGCGCCACTACTGTATCCTCTACCCAGCGCCACTACAGTGTCCTCTACCCAGCGCCACTACTGTATCCTTTACCCATCGCCGTTATGGTGTCCTCTACCCAGCGCCTCTACTGTATCCTCTACCCAGCGCCGCTACGGTGTCCTCTACCCTGCGCCACTACTGTATCCTCTACCCAGCGCCGCTATGGTGTCCTCTACCCAGGCCTCTACTGTATCCTCTACCCAGCGCCGCTATGGTGTCCTCTACCCAGCGCCTCTACTGTATCCTCTACCCAGCGCCTCTACTGTATTCTCTACCCAGCGCTCTACTGTATCCTCTACCCAGCGCCTCTACTGTATCCTCTACCCAGCGCCTCTACTGTATCCTCTACCCAGCGCCTCTACTGTATCCTCTACCCAGCGCCCTTACTGTATCCTCTACCCAGCGCCTCTACTGTATCCTCTACCCAGCGCCTCTACTGTATCCTCTACCCAGCGCCACTACTGTATCCTCTACCCAGCGCCTCTACTGTATCCTCTACCAGCGCCTCTACTGTATCCTCTACCCAGCGCCCTACTGTATCCTCTACCCAGCGCCTCTACTGTATCCTCTACCCAGCGCCTCTACTGTATCCTCTACCCACGCTTTTTCCTCTACCCAGCGCCTCTACTGTATCCTCTACCCAGCGCCTCTACGGTATCCTCTACCCAGCGCCTACTACTGTATCCTCTACCCAGCGCCGCTACGTGTCCTCTCACCCAGCGCCACTACTGTATCCTCTACCCAGCGCCCTACTGTATCCTCTACCCAGCGCCTCTACTGTATCCTCTACCCAGCGCCTCTACTGTATCCTCTACCCAGCGCCCTACTGTATCCTCTACCAGCGCCTCTACTGTAGTTATATCCTCTACCCAGCGCCTCTACTGCATTCCTCTACCCAGCGCCTCTACTGTATCCTCTACCCAGCGCCTCTACTGCATCCTCTACCCAGCGCCACTACTGTATCCTCTACCCAGCGCCACTACTGCATCCTCTACCCAGCGCCACTACTGTATCCTCTACCCAGCGCCTCTACTGATCCTCTACCCAGCGCCACTACTGCATCCTCTACCCAGCGCCACTACTGTATCCTCTACCCAGCGCCACTACTGTATCCTCTACCCAGCGCCATCTACTGCATCCTCTACCCAGCGCCACTACTGTATCCTCTACCAGCGCCCTACTGTCTCTACCCAGCGCTACTGTATCCTCTACCCAGCGCCTCTACTAGTTCCTCTCCTAGCGCCTCTACTGTATCTTCCGCAGCCGCTACGGTATCCTCTACCCAGCGCCTCTACTGTATCCTCTACCAGCGCCTCTACAGTATCCTCTACCCAGCGCCTCTACAGTATCCTCTACCCAGCCCGCTACTGTGTCCTCTACCCAGCGCCACTACTGTATCCTCTACCCAGCGCCTCTACTGTATCCTCTACCCAGCGCCTCTACTGTATCCTCTACCCAGCGCCTCTACTGTATCCTCTACCCAGCGCCTCTACTGCATCCTCTACCCAGCGCCACTACTGCATCCTCTACCCAGCGCCACTACTTTATCCTCTACCCAGCGCCTCTACTGCATCCTCTACCCAGCGCCACTACTGCATCCTCTACCCAGCGCCACTACTGTATCCTCTACCCAGCGCCTCTACTGCATCTCCTCTACCCAGCGCCACTACTGTATCGTATCCTCTACCCAGCGCCTCTACGGTATCCTCTACCCAGCGCCTCTACGGTATCCTCTACCCAGCGCCTCTACAGTATCCTCTACCCAGCCCCGCTACAGTGTCCTCTACCCAGCTCCTCTACTGTATCCTCTACCAGCGCCTCTACTGTATCCTCTACCCAGCGCCTCTACTGTTTCCTCTACCCAGCGCCTCTACTGTATTCTCTACCATCGCCTCTACTGTATCCTCTACCCAGGGCCTCTACTGTACCTCTACCCAGCGCCACTACTGTATCCTCTACCCAGCGCCACTACTGCATCCTCTACCCAGCGCCACTACTGTATCCTCTACACAGCGCCTCTACTGCATCCTCTACCCAGCGCCACTACTGCATCCTCTACCCAGTGCCTCTACTGTATCCTCTACCCAGCGCCTCTACTGCATCCTCTACCCAGCGCCACCACTGTATCCTCTACCCAGCGCCTCTACTGCATCCTCTACCCAGCGCCACTACTGTATCGTATCCTCTACCCAGCGCCTCTACAGTATCCTCTACCCAGCGCCTCTACAGTATCCTCTACCCAGCCCCGCTACGGTGTCCTCTACCCAGCGCTTCTACTGTATCCTCTACCCAGCGCCTCTACTGTATCCTCTACCCAGCGCCTCTACTGTATCCTCTACCCAGCGCCTCTACTGTATTCTCTACCAGCGCCTCTACTGTATCCTCTACCCAGCGCCTCTACTGTATCCTCTACCCAGCGCCTCTACTGCATCCTCTACCCAGCGCCACTACTGTATCCTCTACCCAGCGCCACTACTGTATCCTCTACCCAGCGCCTCTACTGTATCCTCTACCCAGCGCCTCTACTGTATCCTCTACCCAGCGCCTCTACTGCATCCTCTACCCAGCGCCACTACTGTATCCTCTACCCATCGCCACTACTGTATCCTCTACCCAGCGCCACTACTGTATCCTCTACCCATCGCTGTTATGGTGTCCTCTACCCAGCGCCTCTACTGTATCCTCTACCCAGCGCCGCTACGGTGTCCTCTACCCTGCGCCACTACTGTATCCTCTACCCAGCGCCGCTATGGTGTCCTCTACCAGCGCCTCTACTGTATCCTCTACCCACCGCCTCTACTGTATTCTCTACCCAGCGCCTCTACTGTATCCTCTACCCAGCGCCTCTACTGTATCCTCTACCCAGCGCCTCTACTGCATCCTCTACCCACCGCCACTACTGTATCCTCTACCCAGCGCCTCTACTGCATCCTCTACCCAGCGCCACTACTGTATCCTCTACCCAGCGCCACTACTGTATCCTCTACCCAGCGCCTCTACTGTATCCTCTACCAGCGCCTCTACTGCATCCTCTACCCAGCGCCACTACTGCATCCTCTACCCAGCGCCTCTACTGTATCCTCTACCCAGCGCCACTACTGTATCCTCTACCCATCGCCGTTATGGTGTCCTCTACCCAGCGCCTCTACTGTATCCTCTACCCAGCGCCGCTACGCTGTCCTCTACCCTGCGCCACTACTGTATCCTCTACCCAGCGCCGCTATGGTGTCCTCTACCCAGCGCCTCTACTGTATCCTCTACCCAGCGCTGCTATGGTGTCCTCTACCCAGCGCCACTACTGTATCCTCTGCCCAGCGCCTCTACTGTATCCTCTACCCAGCGCCACTACGGTGTTCTCTTTCCAGCGCCACTACTGTATCCTCAACCAAGCGCTTCTACGGTATCCTCTACCCAGCGCCTCTACTATATACTCTACCCAGCGCCTCTACGGTATTGTCACAGGTGAGGGGCGGGCGCCAGCGGGCCGCCCACCCCCTTCTTAGCGGACCACCGCCCGAGGAGCGTGCCGTGAGACTCATGAGGCAGACACAGCATTTAAAATAAATATAAGTTCTTTATTAAATAGTTAAAAGCAACTTTAAAAGTCTCTTCCGTTCAGAGAACAGCACAGCAGTCAGCAGACTCACTTCAGGATTCACAGGGTCTCTTTCGTTCATAGAACAGCACAGCAGTCAGCAGACTCACTTCAGGATTCACAGGGTCTCTCAGGAGAATGATTCACAGGGTCTCTTTCGTTCATAGAACAGCACAGCAGTCAGCAGACTCACTTCAGGAGAATGATTCACAGGGTCTCTTTCGTTCATAGAACAGCACAGCAGTCAGCAGACTCACTTCAGGAGAATGATTCACAGGGTCTCTTTCGTTCCTAGAACAGCACAGCAGTCATCAGACTCACTTCAGGAGAATGATTCACAGGGTCTCTTTCGTTCGTAGAACGGCACAGCAGTCAGCAGACTCACTTCAGGAGAATGATTCACAGGGTCTCTTTCGTTCATAGAACAGCACAGCAGTCAGCGGACTCACTTCAGGATTCACAGGTCTCTCAGGAGAATGATTCACAGGGTCTCTTTCGTTCATAGAACAGCACAGCAGTCAGCAGACTCACTTCAGGAGAATGATTCACAGGGTCTCTTTCGTTCATAGAACAGCACAGCAGTCAGCAGACTCACTTCAGGAGAATGATTCACAGGGTCTCTTTCGTTCATAGAACAGCACAGCAGTCAGCAGACTCACTTCAGGAGAATGATTCACAGGGTCTCTTTCGTTCATAGAACAGCACAGCAGTCAGCAGACTCACTTCAGGAGAATGATTCACAGGGTCTCTTTCCGTTCATAGAACAGCACAGCAGTCAGCAGACTCACTTCAGGAGAATGATTCACAGGGTCTCTTTCGTTCCAGTGGTGCTGCATGCGTCTGGACTCAACAGTAAGTGGAACAGGTAAGGATCTGCACAGTACTCTCTTCAATTCACAGTGAGGAGACAATGGGTTAAAAGATCGTTTCTCCAGTGATGCTGTAGGCTTTTGAGCTCAAACAGTAAATAACAATTAAGGACCTTCACAGTACAGAGTACCATCTTCAGTGCAGCTGACTTCAAATGGGGAGCAGATATAGTACTTTCCACAACGTGTGAATGGGGCTAGGGCCACTTCTCAGCAAAGGCACAGCACACTTGTGTTCACCTCAATTCCACAGCCACAAATCGATGTGTATCAATAAGGCAAAAGCACTGCAATTCACTCACACGTTAAGGCTGGTCAGAGGCCCCACTCCGTTTGTTGCGCTCGCTCCACGAGGGATTTCTCTTTCAATTCCTCCTCAACACACTCTGAAACACATAGCTCTTCCAACAATCAGATCCACATTTACTGCATCCTCTTCCCGCAATTTAAATACTCATAAGATGAAATCAGTTCACTTATCTCTTCTCTCTCCTTCCACCGCACCAATCCAGACGATAGCTCAGTCCAGCAGACTTCCCACAAACGATCCTCTGATCCAGCAAACTCAAATGGGCGATCCCCACACCCCAACGGTTTTCCTGAGGAAGCTTGTATCCAACACTGCTCCAAGTCAACCCTTTAGGCTCTTCAAACACTTCCAACTCACTGAGCACTTCAATCCCACTGAACACCGCTGCTTCGGCCTCAGCCTCGGCCCCTCGGCCTCTCCCCTGCTGCGTGCACGCTCCGTCTCCGTTCCTGTGTCCCACCACCTCTTCTCTCTCCAAAATGGCCTTTCTTTATACTCTGCTCAGGGAGCATGTGCCCCAATCACCACTCCCTCCACACCTGCCGCTCGTTTGCCAATTAGTCACCCCTGTGACATCCTCCCCCACCAGTCCGTTCCAGTCCCTGGAACGGGGGAAAAAAAAACTGGTCGCCCCATGGTCCCCGGTCGCTCAACTCGGGCGGAATCCTGCCGACTACGCCATTTGTGTCACAGGTGAGGGCGGGCGCCAGTGGGCCGCCCACCCCCTTCTTAGCGGACCACCGCCCGAGGAGCGTGCCGTGAGACTCACTTCCGAAGGATGAACGATTCACAGGATCTCTCAGTTCACAGAACGACAGCAGATGACTCACTTCGGAAGGATGATGATTCACAGGGTCTCTTTCGTTCATAGAACAGCACAGCAGTCAGCAGACTCACTTCAGGAGAATGATTCACAGGGTCTCTTTCGTTCATAGAACAGCACAGCAGTCAGCAGACTCACTTCAGGAGAATGATTCACAGGGTCTCTTTCCGTTCATAGAACAGCACAGCAGTCACCAGACTCACTTCAGGAGAATGATTCACAGGGTCTCTTTCGTTCCAGTGGTGCTGCATGCGTCTGGACTCAACAGTAAGTGGAACAGGTAAGGATCTGCACAGTACTCTCTTCAATTCACAGTGAGGAGACAATGGGTTAAAAGATCGTTTCTCCAGTGATGCTGTAGGCTTTTGAGCTCAAACAGTAAATAACAATTAAGGACCTTCACAGTACAGAGTACCATCTTCAGTGCAGCTGACTTCAAATGGGGAGCAGATATAGTACTTTCCACAACGTGTGAATGGGGCTAGGGCCACTTCTCAGCAAAGGCACAGCACACTTGTGTTCACCTCAATTCCACAGCCACAAATCGATGTGTATCAATAAGGCAAAAGCACTGCAATTCACTCACACGTTAAGGCTGGTCAGAGGCCCCACTCCGTTTGTTGCGCTCGCTCCACGAGGGATTTCTCTTTCAATTCCTCCTCAACACACTCTGAAACACATAGCTCTTCCAACAATCAGATCCACATTTACTGCATCCTCTTCCCGCAATTTAAATACTCATAAGATGAAATCAGTTCACTTATCTCTTTTCTCTCCTTCCACCGCACCAATCCAGACGATAGCTCAGTCCAAAAGAGTTCCCACAAACGATCCTCTGATCCAGCAAACTCAAATGGGCGATCCCCACACCGCAACGGTTTTCCTGAGGAAGCTTGTATCCAACACTGCTCCAAGTCAACCCTTTAGGCTCTTCAAACACTTCCAACTCACTGAGCACTTCAATCCCACTGAACACCGCTGCTTCGGCCTCAGCCTCGGCCCCTCGGCCTCTCCCCTGCTGCGTGCACGCTCCGTCTCCGTTCCTGTGTCCCACCACCTCTTCTCTCTCCAAAATGGCCTTTCTTTATACTCTGCTCAGGGAGCATGTGCCCCAATCACCACTCCCTCCACACCTGCCGCTCGTTTGCCAATTAGTCACCCCTGTGACAGTATCCTCTACCCAGCGCCGCTACGGTGTTCTCTTCCCAGCGCCACTACTGTATCCTCAACCCAATGCTTCTACGGTATCCTCTACCCAGCGCCTCTACTGTATCCTCTACCCAGCGCCTCTACGGTATCCTCTACCACGCCGCTACTGTATCCTCTACCCTGCGCCGCTACGGTATCCTCTACCCAGCGCCGCTACGGTATCCTCTACCCAGCGCCTTTACTGTATCCTCTACCCAGCGCCGCTATGGTGTCCTCTACCCAGCGTCTCTACGGTATCCTCTACCCAGCGCCTCTACTGTATCCTCTACCCAGCGCCTCTACAGTATCCTCTACCCAGCGCCTCTACAGTATCCTCTACCCAGCCCCGCTACGGTGTCCTCTACCCAGCGCCTCTACTGTATCCTCTACCCAGCGCCTCTACTGTATCCTCTACCCAGCGCCTCTACTGTATCCTCTACCCAGCGCCACTACTGCATCCTCTACCCAGCGCCACTACTGTATCCTTAACCCAGCGCCTCTACTGCATCCTCTACCCAGCGCCACTACTGCATCCTCTACCCAGCGCCACTACTGTATCCTCTACCCAGCGCCTCTACTGTATCCTCCACCCAGCGCCTCTACTGCATCCTCTACCCAGCGCCACTACTGTATCCTCTACCCAGCGCCTCTACTGTATTCTCTACCCAGCGCATCTACTGTATCCTCTACCCAGCGCCTCTATTGTATCCTCTACCCAGCGCCTCTACTGCATCCTCTACCCAGCGCCACTACTGTATCGTATCCTCTTCCCAGCGCCTCTACGGTATCCTCTACCCAGCGCCTCTACAGTATCCTCTACCCAGCGCCTCTACAGTATCCTATACCCAGCCCCGCTACGGTGTCCTCTACCCAGCGCTTCTACTGTATCCTCTACCCAGCGCCTCTACTGTGTCCTCTACCCAGCGCCTCTACTGTATCCTCTACCCAGCGCCTCTACTGTATTCTCTACCCAGCGCATCTACTGTATCCTCTACCCAGCGCCTCTACTGTATCCTCTACCCAGCGCCTCTACTGCATCCTCTACCCAGCGCCACTACTGTATCCTCTACCCAGCGCCACTACTGCATCCTCTACCCAGCGCCACTACTGTATCCTCTACCCAGCGCCTCTACTGCATCCTCTACCCAGCACCACTACTGCATCCTCTACCCAGCGCCTCTACTGTATCCTCTACCCAGCGCCACTACTGTATCCTCTACCCAGCGCCACTACTGCATCCTCTACCCAGCGCCACTACTGTATCCTCTACCCAGCGCCTCTACTGCATCCTCTACCCAGCGCCACTACTGTATCCTCTACCCAGCGCCGCTATGGTGTCCTCTACCCAGCGCCTCTACTGTATCCTCTACCCTGCGCCGCTACGGTATCCTCTACCCAGCGCCTCTACTGTATCCTCTACCCAGCGCCTCTACAGTATCCTCTACCCAGCGCCTCTACAGTATCCTCTACCCAGCCCCGCTACTGTGTCCTCTAACCCAGCGCCACTACTGTATCCTCTACCCAGCGCCTCTACTGTATCCTCTACCCAGCGCCTCTACTGTATCCTCTACCCAGCGCCTCTACTGTATCCTCTACCCAGCGCCTCTACTGCATCCTCTACCAGCGCCACTACTGCATCCTCTACCAGCGCCACTACTTTATCCTCTACCCAGCGCCTCTACTGCATCCTCTACCCAGCGCCACTACTGCATCCTCTACCCAGCGCCACTACTGTATCCTCTACCCAGCGCCTCTACTGCATCCTCTACCCAGCGCCACTACTGTATCGTATCCTCTACCCAGCGCCTCTACGGTATCCTCTACCCAGCGCCTCTACGGTATCCTCTACCCAGCGCCTCTACAGTATCCTCTACCCAGCCCCGCTACAGTGTCCTCTACCCAGCTCCTCTACTGTATCCTCTACCCAGCGCCTCTACTGTTTCCTCTACCCAGCGCCTCTACTGTATTCTCTACCATCGCCTCTACTGTATCCTCTACCAGGGCCTCTACTGTATCCTCTACCCAGCGCCACTACTGTATCCTCTACCCAGCGCCACTACTGCATCCTCTACCCAGCGCCACTACTGTATCCTCTACACAGCGCCTCTACTGCATCCTCTACCCAGCGCCACTACTGCATCCTCTACCCAGTGCCTCTACTGTATCCTCTACCCAGCGCCTCTACTGCATCCTCTACCCAGCGCCACCACTGTATCCTCTACCCAGCGCCTCTACTGCATCCTCTACCCAGCGCCACTACTGTATCGTATCCTCTACCCAGCGCCTCTACAGTATCCTCTACCCAGCGCCTCTACAGTATCCTCTACCCAGCCCCGCTACGGTGTCCTCTACCCAGCGCTTCTACTGTATCCTCTACCCAGCGCCTCTACTGTATCCTCTACCCAGCGCCTCTACTGTATCCTCTACCCAGCGCCTCTACTGTATTCTCTACCCAGCGCCTCTACTGTATCCTCTACCCAGGCCTCTACTGTATCCTCTACCCAGCGCCTCTACTGCATCCTCTACCCAGCGCCACTACTGTATCCTCTACCCAGCGCCACTACTGTATCCTCTACCCAGCGCCTCTACTGTATCCTCTACCCAGCGCCTCTACTGTATCCTCTACCCAGCGCCTCTACTGCATCCTCTACCCAGCGCCACTACTGTATCCTCTACCCATCGCCACTACTGTATCCTCTACCCAGCGCCACTACTGTATCCTCTACCCATCGCTGTTATGGTGTCCTCTACCCAGCGCCTCTACTGTATCCTCTACCCAGCGCCGCTACGGTGTCCTCTACCCTGCGCCACTACTTCATCCTCTACCCAGCGCCGCTATGGTGTCCTCTACCCAGCGCCTCTACTGTATCCTCTACCCACCGCCTCTACTGTATTCTCTACCCAGCGCCTCTACTGTATCCTCTACCCAGCGCCTCTACTGTATCCTCTACCCAGCGCCTCTACTGCATCCTCTACCCACCGCCACTACTGTATCCTCTACCCAGCGCCTCTACTGCATCCTCTACCCAGCGCCACTACTGTATCCTCTACCCAGCGCCACTACTGTATCCTCTACCCAGCGCCTCTACTGTATCCTCTACCCAGCGCCTCTACTGCATCCTCTACCCAGCGCCACTACTGCATCCTCTACCCAGCGCCTCTACTGTATCCTCTACCCAGCGCCACTACTGTATCCTCTACCCATCGCCGTTATGGTGTCCTCTACCCAGCGCCTCTACTGTATCCTCTACCCAGCGCCGCTACGCTGTCCTCTACCCTGCGCCACTACTGTATCCTCTACCCAGCGCCGCTATGGTGTCCTCTACCCAGCGCCTCTACTGTATCCTCTTACCAGCGCTGCTATGTGTCCTCTAACCCAGCCGACCACTACTGTATATCCTCGCCCAGCGCCTCTACTGTCCTCGACCCAGCCGCCACTCTACGGTGTGACTCTTTCCATGCCGCCACTACTTTTATCCTCCAAACCAAGCGCATCACGGTAATCCCTCTAACCCAGCGCCTCTATTTAATAATCTCTATCCCAGCGCCTCTATCGTTATTAGTCACAGGAGGGCGTGCGACCAGCGGGCGCCCACAGCCCTTCTTTAGCGACCACCGCTCCTAGGAGCCGTGCCGTGAACTCCATGAACGCACAGCAGTAAGACATCAGAATATCACAGTTCTTTTAAACAATAAGCACTAATATAAGGTCTCTTTATAACACAGCAGTCACGACCACTTCAGTCACAGGTCTCTTCGTCATAAACAGCACAGATCACAGATCCTTCAGAAGTCACAGTCTCTATATATCACTAATGATCTCTTTCGTATAGAACAGCACAGCAGTCAGCAGACTCACTTCGAGAAGATTCACAGGGTCTCTTTCGTTCATAGAACAGCACAGCAGTCAGCAGACTCACTTCAGAGATGATTCACAGGGTCTCTTCGTTCATAGAACACCAGCATCAAGACTCACTTCAGGAATGATTCACAGGGTCTCTTTCGTTCAGTGGCGCAGCGTCGACAACAGTAGTCAGGAAGATCTCACAGTTCTCTTCAATACAGGAGAGAAATGGATTAACAGATCTTCTCAGGATGCTGTACTTTTGTTCAACAGTAAATAACAATCAAGACCTCACATCAGAGAATGATTCACAGCTCTTTCGTTCATAGAACATCACAGCAGTATGGGCAGACCACTTCCAGCAAATGATTCACACTCTTTGTTCATAGAACAGCACGCATCAGCAGACTCACTCAGAGAATGATCACAGGGTCCTGCTTCGTTCATAAACGTTAAAGGCAGTCAGAGCCACCATCACGTTTGTGGATCGCATTCACACGAGGGTTCTCTTTCAATCGCCTCTCAACCACTCGAAACACATAGCTCTTCCAACACAGCAGTCACAGTACTCACTTCAGGAAATATTCAAAGGGTCCTTCAGTTCATATGCAGCACAGCGTCAGCACTCACCAGACGAATCAGACACAGGGCTCTTCCAGCAGACTTCCCCATCAAATGATCACAGTCCCGTCAAAACACAATGGGCGACTCCTCAGAGAAGATACGGTTTTTCTCCAGTGATGCTGTATGCTCAGCTCAACAGTAAGTAACAGTAAGGATCTCACATACTGAGCTCTCTTCAATTCACAGTGAGAGGACAATGGGTTAAAAGATCGTTTCTCCAGTGATGCTGTAGGCTTTTGGCTCAAACAGAAATAACAATTAAGGACCTTCACAGTACAGAGTACCATCTTCAGTGCAGCTGACTTCAAATGGGGAGCAGATATAGTACTTTCCACAACGTGTGAATGGGGCTAGGGCCACTTCTCAGCAAAGGCACAGCACACTTGTGTTCACCTCAATTCCACAGCCACAAATCGATGTGTATCAATAAGGCAAAAGCACTGCAATTCACTCACACGTTAAGGCTGGTCAGAGGCCCCACTCCGTTTGTTGCGCTCGCTCCACGAGGGATTTCTCTTTCAATTCCTCCTCAACACACTCTGAAACACATAGCTCTTCCAACAATCAGATCCACATTTACTGCATCCTCTTCCCGCAATTTAAATACTCATAAGATGAAATCAGTTCACTTATCTCTTCTCTCTCCTTCCACCGCACCAATCCAGACGATAGCTCAGTCCAGCAGACTTCCCACAAACGATCCTCTGATCCAGCAAACTCAAATGGGCGATCCCCACACCCCAACGGTTTTCCTGAGGAAGCTTGTATCCAACACTGCTCCAAGTCAACCCTTTAGGCTCTTCAAACACTTCCAACTCACTGAGCACTTCAATCCCACTGAACACCGCTGCTTCGGCCTCAGCCTCGGCCCCTCGGCCTCTCCCCTGCTGCGTGCACGCTCCGTCTCCGTTCCTGGTCCCACCACCTCTTCTCTCTCCAAAATGGCCTTTCTTTATACTCTGCTCAGGGAGCATGTGCCCCAATCACCACTCCCTCCACACCTGCCGCTCGTTTGCCAATTAGTCACCCCTGTGACATCCTCCCCCACCAGTCCGTTCCAGTCCCTGGAACGGGGGAAAAAAAAACTGGTCGCCCCATGGTCCCCGGTCGCTCAACTCGGGCGGAATCCTGCCGACTACGCCATTTGTGTCACAGGTGAGGGGCGGGCGCCAGTGGGCCGCCCACCCCCTTCTTAGCGGACCACCGCCCGAGGAGCGTGCCGTGAGACTCACTTCCGAAGGATGAACGATTCACAGGATCTCTCAGTTCACAGAACGACAGCAGATGACTCACTTCGGAAGGATGATGATTCACAGGGTCTCTTTCGTTCATAGAACAGCACAGCAGTCAGCAGACTCACTTCAGGAGAATGATTCACAGGGTCTCTTTCGTTCATAGAAACAGCACAGCAGTCAGCAGACTCACTTCAGGAGAATGATTCACAGGGTCTCTTTCCGTTCATAGAACAGCACAGCAGTCACCAGACTCACTTCAGGAGAATGATTCACAGGGTCTCTTTCGTTCCAGTGGTGCTGCATGCGTCTGGACTCAACAGTAAGTGGAACAGGTAAGGATCTGCACAGTACTCTCTTCAATTCACAGTGAGGAGACAATGGGTTAAAAGATCGTTTCTCCAGTGATGCTGTAGGCTTTTGAGCTCAAACAGTAAATAACAATTAAGGACCTTCACAGTACAGAGTACCATCTTCAGTGCAGCTGACTTCAAATGGGGAGCAGATATAGTACTTTCCACAACGTGTGAATGGGGCTAGGGCCACTTCTCAGCAAAGGCACAGCACACTTGTGTTCACCTCAATTCCACAGCCACAAATCGATGTGTATCAATAAGGCAAAAGCACTGCAATTCACTCACACGTTAAGGCTGGTCAGAGGCCCCACTCCGTTTGTTGCGCTCGCTCCACGAGGGATTTCTCTTTCAATTCCTCCTCAACACACTCTGAAACACATAGCTCTTCCAACAATCAGATCCACATTTACTGCATCCTCTTCCCGCAATTTAAATACTCATAAGATGAAATCAGTTCACTTATCTCTTTTCTCTCCTTCCACCGCACCAATCCAGACGATAGCTCAGTCCAAAAGAGTTCCCACAAACGATCCTCTGATCCAGCAAACTCAAATGGGCGATCCCCACACCGCAACGGTTTTCCTGAGGAAGCTTGTATCCAACACTGCTCCAAGTCAACCCTTTAGGCTCTTCAAACACTTCCAACTCACTGAGCACTTCAATCCCACTGAACACCGCTGCTTCGGCCTCAGCCTCGGCCCCTCGGCCTCTCCCCTGCTGCGTGCACGCTCCGTCTCCGTTCCTGTGTCCCACCACCTCTTCTCTCTCCAAAATGGCCTTTCTTTATACTCTGCTCAGGGAGCATGTGCCCCAATCACCACTCCCTCCACACCTGCCGCTCGTTTGCCAATTAGTCACCCCTGTGACAGTATCCTCTACCCAGCGCCGCTACGGTGTTCTCTTCCCAGCGCCACTACTGTATCCTCAACCCAATGCTTCTACGGTATCCTCTACCCAGCGCCTCTACTGTATCCTCTACCCAGCGCCTCTACGGTATCCTCTACCCAGCGCCGCTACTGTATCCTCTACCCTGCGCCGCTACGGTATCCTCTACCCAGCGCCGCTACGGTATCCTCTACCCAGCGCCTTTACTGTATCCTCTACCCAGCGCCGCTATGGTGTCCTCTACCCAGCGTCTCTACGGTATCCTCTACCCAGCGCCTCTACTGTATCCTCTACCCAGCGCCTCTACAGTATCCTCTACCCAGCGCCTCTACAGTATCCTCTACCCAGCCCCGCTACGGTGTCCTCTACCCAGCGCCTCTACTGTATCCTCTACCCAGCGCCTCTACTGTATCCTCTACCCAGCGCCTCTACTGTATCCTCTACCCAGCGCCACTACTGCATCCTCTACCCAGCGCCACTACTGTATCCTTAACCCAGCGCCTCTACTGTATCCTCTACCCAGCGCCTCTACTGTATCCTCTACCCAGCGCCTCTACTGTATCCTCTACCCAGCGCCTCTACTGTATCCTCTACCCAGCGCCTCTACTGATCCTCTACCCAGCGCCACTACTGTATCCTCTACCCAGCGCCCTACGTGATCCTCTACCCAGCGCCCTACTGTATCCTCTACCCAGCGCCTCTACTGTATCCTCTACCCAGCCCACCCTACCGCGCTCACTCCTCTACCACCCACGTCTCTCCAGCTACTGCATCCTCTACCCAGCGCCTCTACTGCATCCTCTACCCAGCGCCACTACTGTATCCTCTACCAGCGCCTACGTCCTCTACCCAGCGCCTCTACTGTATCCTCTACCACAGCAGCCTCTACTAGCTACGTATCCTCTACCCAGCGCCTTTACCTACCGTCTAGTATCCTCTACCCAGCGCCTCTACTGTATCCTCTACCCAGCGCCTCTACTGTATCCTCTACCCAGCGCCCTCTAACGCATCCTCTACCCAGCGCCACTACTGTATCCTCTACCCAGCGCCTCTACTGTATCCTCTACCCAGCGCCTCTACTGTATCCTCTACCCAGCGCCTCTACTGTATCCTCTACCCAGCGCCCTACTGATCCTCTACCCAGCGCCTCTACTGTATCCTCTACCCAGCGCCTCTACTGTATCCTCTACCCAGCGCCTCTACTGTATCCTCTACCCAGCGCCTCTACTGTTCCTCTACCCAGCGCCTCTACTGTCTTACCGCTCCTCTACATCTACCCAGCGCCGCTACTGTCTCCTCTACCCATCCCACGCTTATGGTGATCCTCTACCCAGCGCCTCTACTGTATCCTCTACCCAGCGCCTCTACTGTAGTCCTCTACCCAGCGCCACTACTGTATCCTCTACCCAGCGCCGCTATGTTCCTCTACCCAGCGCCTCTACTGTATCCTCTACCCAGCGCCGCTACTGTGTCCTCTACCCAGCGCCACTACTGTATCCGTCTACCCAGCGCCTCTACTGGTATCCTCTACCCAGCGCCCTACGTGTATCCTCTACCCAGCGCCCTACTGTATCCTCTACCCAGCGCCCTACTGTATCCTCTACCCAGCGCCTCTACTGTATCCTCTACCCAGCGCCGCTACGGTATCCTCTACCCAGCGCCGCTACGGTATCCTCTACCCAGCGCCGCTATGTATCCTCTACCCAGCGCCCTACGGTATCCTCTACCCAGCGCCGCTACTGGTATCCTCTACCCAGCGCCTCTGTATCCTCTACCCAGCGCCGCTAGGTATCCTCTACCCAGCGCCGCTACGTATCCTCTACCCAGCGCCTCTACTGTATCCTCTACCCAGCGCCGCTACGTATCCTCTACCCAGCGCCTCTTACAGGTATCCTCTACCCAGCGCCTCTACTAGTATCCTCTACCCAGCGCCTCTACGTATCCTCTACCCAGCGCCTCTACTGTATCCTCTACCCAGCGCCTCTACTGTATCCTCTACCCAGCCCTCTACTGTATCCTCTACCCAGCGCCTCTACTGTATCCTCTACCCAGCGCCTCTACTGTATCCTCAAACCCAGCGCCTCTACTGCATCCTCTACCCAGCGCCACTACTGCATCCTCTACCCAGCGCCATCTACTGAGCATCCTCTACCCAGCGCCACTACTGCATCCTCTACCCAGCGCCACTACTGTATCCTCTACCCAGCGCCTCTACTGTATCCTCTACCCAGCCCCCTACGGTGTCCTCTACCCAGCGCCTCTACTGTATCCTCTACCCAGCCCCGCTACGGTGTCCTCTACCCAGCGCCTCTACTGTATCCTCTACCCAGCCCCACGTTCTCTACCGCCTCTACTGTATCCTCTACCCAGCGCCTCTACTGTATCCTCTACCCAGCGCCACTTACTGTATCCTCTAACCAGCGCCTCTACTGCATCCTCTACCCAGCACCACAGCAGAGTCACACACTCTGGCCAGCGACATGTCTTTTTTAATTTTTTTTATTATTGTAAGTTAACAAAACATTGTAGTTTATACAAGATAAAAGATCAGTGAATTACAATAACATATACACATACAAAAGAAAGAAAGACGTACATGGAGCACACACACATTAAAAAAAAAAACACGACAAAAAACAGCTAAATATATATATATTGATCTAGTGATGTATGCAAGTACATTGGTAAGTTTAAGCAATGGGATATTTTAGAGATATAGACAGAAGAAATATTGAGAGATTCATAGTAATTGTAATAGAGTTGTAGTAAAAGTAGAGGCAGTATTCATTCTAATAATAATAATTATAAAAAGATATATAAAATAGACACTTCTTTAAATCGGTCTGGGATGCAGAGAACTTCATTCAGTCACTGCGTTCCACTGCTTAAATTCCGCAAGCAAATGTGACTTATTAAAGGACTTCATTCTCTTATTTATCAAACAAAGGTAAAGTTTTTTAATTTATGTGAAAACATGATCCTATTCTATCAGAACTGGGATATCTATATTTGTACAGTATATAATGCAATTCTTGTATTCCAGCAAAATAACTAATAACTTTTGTAAAGTAGCAAAGTTAATTACACAATGAAAGGCTGTAAACTGTCATAATGTATATTCTTATTTTATTTTGATTTAGTCTAGTTTTAGATTTCCTGTAATGCGTTTATTATTATTTTTTTATATTCATTAATTTGTTTGTTTTATTGTATTGTTTTAATGTTCAAGCAAATGTCAATATATATATATATATATATATATATTTTTTTTTTTTTTTTTTTTAAAAACAGCATGTTGGATTATGCAGTTTAACCCATCCGGCTGGAGTGTTTATTGAACTCAAATGTCAGCTAACACTGACTGGATTCATTAATCGTGACGGTTCATCTTTACATCCACATCTCAGAGATTTAATCATCAGGGGCCTCATTTATAAAACTGTGCATAGGATCCTTACTAAAAGTGTACATGCGCCCGAAAGCCAAAAATGGCGTACGCAAACAAATATTCTGACTTATAAAACCGTGCGTATGCCAGAACCTGCCACAATTCACTTTATAAATCCCAGTCAGGGGAAGATTGTGCGCCCATGTGTCTCCTCCCCGAAACAACCATATATGGAGCTTACAACGCCTAGTTTTATGCATATCCTCATCTGCATATCATTTGCATATGATTATTCATCCACGTGATAACATGTTTAACGGTACAAGACATTAGAAAAATATGAAATACGGATGTGCTGACACATTACATTAATTAAAATCATTTAGTAGCCTATCATTGCCTTGTTGTTTTTGAATAAATAAATCAAATAGTGTAAAATACATTTCAGAGAAAGTTTTTCTCAATCTTTTCCACTGGCCAAATAGTATTTTTAATTGATTTATATTTTTAATGGAAACAGATAGACCTTGTTATGCATTATTTGCACGAAACCATTTTCTGCTATCTGCAATCTGCTATCATGATAAGCAATTATCTATGTAGTTAAAACATTAAAACACACCAGGGCTTAATTTAAGCCGGAACACGCCGGAACATGTTCCGGCACCTCCGACGTTGGATCCGGAACCTTTTTTATTGGATCCGGCACCTCCTGTGTCACTATGGAAAATGAATCGCCTAAATGAAAAAAATAAAATTACTGTTTGTGTAGTGTTCAATGTTGTTATCTGTCTTGTTAGTCTTTATTCCCAAATGAAGTCCCACAAAAATCTTGTGTTTGCATTTTCGATGCGGTTTGACGTGATTTTTTTTTCAGGGTAAGACAGAGGGGGGAGGGGTGGCGCGGCACTTCGAGTGACACATGCTATGCGCGCTTCTTGTGCTGAGATTGTTGTTAGCCTCGTTTTAGGGTAAAAATGTCAAAAAGACAGCAAAGTTTACTTAACTTTTTCAAATACGCTGGCCAGTCAGATCCCAAACAAGCAAAAATCGTTTCCACGGTGAACACAGTAGTACGCCTACCATTAATACTGCTAAATTTGCACCTGTGATTAGCGGGGATGATGATGACCCACACGAGCAAGGAGATGAAGATGACGACGAGACGGCTGATGGGCACTTTGAATCTGCGAGAGATTGTGATGGCGACGCTGCAGGTACATTTGTCGGGAACACTCACGGGAAAATATGGACGGAAGCTCAGTTTACAGAAAAAAAAGAGAGTTATCCCTGGCTTTTAATGGACAAAACTGGACTGGGCTGTGCCATTTGTAAAAAAGTGGGATCACTCGGTCCGGAAAAAACTGCAGGTGTAAAACTGGCAAAAGAATGGATCTCGGGCTCAGTGACATCATCTGCGCCCGATTTAAGAAAAAAGCAAAGAGCCTTAAGGAAAAAGTTTTTGAGCATGGGAGTACTAAAGCACATGTAATGGCATTAAATATTTGTGATAGAGCAAACGAAAATATATTGGTAAACGCAGTAATCAATATCCAAAACGACCAGGTGCAAACGACTGGCAGAATTTTTCGCACCGCTTACAAGGAGGCCAAGCATCATAGGCCAGCTCACGGCTTTGAACATGAAATAGACTGTCAGGAAATGAATGGTGTGGATATGGGGAGGATTCTCCACTCTAACGTGGCATGTTCTCATATACAACAGCATATTGCAACTGACATGAAAAAAAAACTGCTTGAGAGGATTGTCACTTGTGCTCCAAAAATCGGACTCATGTTGGATGTGGCCACAGGCTTACATAAAAAGAGCGCATTAATCGTGTATTTACGAATGCAGTTGCCAGAGATGAAATCGCCCGAGAACATATTCTTTGATCTTGTGGAGTTAGATGATTTTGGCGCAGAAGGCATTGAAGGCCACAAACTGTTGGATGCCTTAGATCACGCATACTTAGACGAGGCATTCCTCTTAAAAACACTGCTCGGTCTCACATGTGACGGTGCGTCAGTGATGCTCGGACGCAAGAGTGGGGTGGCAACTCGACTTAAAACACTCTTCCCAAACATCATGGTGTGGCACTGCTCTGCGCATCGACTTGAGCTTGCAGTTGGTGATGTGATGAAAGAAATGGGGGCTATAAATCATTTCAAAATCCTCATGGATAAACTTTACGCACTGTACAGCACATCAAACAAAAACCGAGTGGAGCTCAAAGAGTGTGCTGACGGTTTGAACATTCAATTGTGTAAAATTGGTCGGGTGTTAGACAACAGATGGGTGGCATCTAGTCTCAGAACAGTCGAAGCTGTGTGGAGAAGTTATCCTGCCCTCCACATACATTTTACGCACGTGTAACCGGTGGCTCGCGACACCAGTTATGATAACACTTTTCTGCCTTGTGTAGCGTTGTTGCAGAGAAAGACACGGGACCACAGGCGGCGGTTTCACTGGGTTTACTGATACACAAAACATATATGACAGTCTGAGTGAGACGCTCCTATTTCACTCTCCTCAGTGCATTAACAATGCTCAAGAGAGCACACATTAAACTGCTATGAAAGAAATAAAACTGAGAAAACATACCTGATACACAAAACATATATGACAGTCTGAGTGAGACGCTCCTATTTCACTCTATAAAACAAATGTGACGTACATTTAGTCACCATGTGCTTTCATCTCCATATACGGATCAAAGTCAAAAATATAACTCAATCAGGACAAAATCACTAAAATAACCATACAGATATGTAAAATAAAACAATACACATATATTGTAGTGAAAATATAAACATAAAACCAACTATTAAAGTAAAGATTAATTAAGATTAAGAAGAGCCAAAAATAACTCACCTCCTCAGTGCATTAACAATGCTCAAGAGGAAGAGGAGGAGACAAAACAGGAAATTTACAGGCTCATGATGACGTCACAGCAATTAAAGGAAAACACCCTCATTCTCAGACAAGTATATCAGATATATACATGAAAGTAAACCTTTGTGTAAATTATACCAAACAATACATACATTAACCCTCTGAGCCCGACGGCATCGTCGACGACGCCACAAATCAGCTCCGAGAAATTATGATATAACTCGACAACAGATTTATCGATTTTCTTACCGTTTTTTTCCAGCAGAAAGCTAACGAGCTAGCCATCACGGAGGTGTCTTTGGTGTCTTTCTAGCCTTTACAGAAGGTTTTCTATCCAGCCTGGAACTTGTGCATCCTTTCTGAGTTTTTCAGCCATAAATCCAAACGTTTATATCCAACTTTGATACACTTGAAGTCCATAATTTATAAATATTCCGTCATATTTGCCGCTAGCTCGATGCTAGCTGCCATTTTGGATATCCACGTGATGGTTTTTGACCAATTACAGGCTGATCCGTCGTAAACATTGGGTGCGTCACTGGGTCATTGCGCTCTCTCCAAGGGAGGGAGGGAGAGAGAGTAGCACGGAGACGCAGGTTTCACAGAGAATCACAGAGAAATGGATCTAAATCGAGCGCAGAATGGATTTTCAGGAGAACAGAGCTTTTTGACAGATGAGGAACTAGATTACCAGGATAGACCCAGCTGAAGTGCCATTTATTTATTTACTGTAAAAAAAGTATTATAGAAGTATAAATGTAGTATAAAAGTATAAAAAGAATAGAATAAATAAAAGAATAAATAAAATAAATAAAATATAAATGCAAAGCCTGTGATGTGGCCCTCTTTGTGATTGCTGATAGGAACTGTTTTGAGGCTTGGCACCAGTGGATTTCATGAAAACGCCTGGACTTCTTTTGGAAAAATGTAAATAGTTTTGGCTCTGTACAAGTTATAATGTTTATTCCTGTGCTCCAGGACTCCAAAGACATGAACAAACTGTTTTCCAGAGGAAATTTGCTTAGCTTTTATTTATTTGTGTGTGATTTCAATAAATATTTGAGTGATTCAATTTCTGATTTCTTTTTTCATCTGTATTTATGGACCCATAACTTATTTTACATTCAGGTGACATCAATGTAACACAGATATGCTGAAAGTTCAATTTGTCCTGAAAAAAAAGAGGTGTGTCAATTGTCTGTACACAAAAGGGTTGAATTTTTGTAGTGAATAACAATAGTGAATAACACCAGACGGAAAAATTATTGTAAAAATACCCTTAGGTCTCAGAGGGTTAACAGAACACATTCTGTCCCTGTTACACTCACCCCCCAGAATTTACACAAAATCCTGAAAGAGTAGAAGAAAATACACTGAATTACATGGTCTTCACTAATAAAACCGTAAAGACTCCATCTAGAAAGTTACCCAACCAAGGGATACAAAAATGGAGAAAGTTGGCCAAACTTCCACACATCTTGCAGGCAAAAACAAAGTGCCCATTACACTTTGATAAATTCAGACCAATTATACAAACAGGATTAATATACACAGGGATAAAAAAAAAAAAAAAAACATTTTCAGCCAATTACACTCAGAAATATAGCTGCAAGCAGCAATAACCGGGGCCAAGCGCAAAGAAGACGACAAGACATGCCAACATGTGTCAGACCAACTGCAGCAAGGAGCAATTTAAGACATTTAAAGATTAATTTAGGCAAAATGGCTTAAAAATCACACTAATTAACTAAAAATGTGATTTAATGGATTATCACTTTTGACCAATAGGTGGCGTAGTTACAAAAACAATGTGATGTGGTCAGAGTCTGGTGACAATGACAAACCTTAAGACCAGTGGCATTAAAATACGCAGATTTATTCAAAAGTTTTTTAGAAATTATGTTATAACTTTTGACCAAAAGGTGGCGCTGTCTCGAAATGTTTTGAGTACATTCAGGGCATGGTGCTGATGGCACATGTTGAGTTTTGTAATGTAGCACCAATGCATTCGTTAAGAGTAGCATGTTACGTTCTATTATAGCGCCACCAAGAGGCTCAATCCCACCATTTCTCTTTTTGTGACCTCAAAGTGAGCCCATACATGTGTGTGTAAAATTTGGTGAAAATATCTCATTTAGTTTTGGAGTTATATACATTTATGTGAATAAACACATAAAAAATGACTGACACGTGACTTTGATTGGATTTTACTACCCCTTACTATCAATATTTTGACATTTGGGCATTGGCGTATAGCTATCGACCTATGTTTCCAAACTTCTGACGGTGGTTTCGTCTCGATCGGTCAAACGGTTTCGAAGATATCGGCAAATGTTTTTTAAGCGCTAAATTACAACGCTACACAAACCGTAAACAAAACCTAAGCATATTTGGTATCTGTGGACTCGGCAAGGATTCAGGATCCCAACGAGATGACTCCCGTGAAAATACGTCAAACACAACCAGAGTTATCAGCATTTGAAAAATCAATTTTGCCACTAGGTGGCGCTGTTTCGAAACTTCTCAGGCTCCTTCAGGGTATCGTACTGATGACCCATACCGAGTTTCGTAACAATTCGTTCATGCGTTCATAAAATACAGCATTTTAGCACATAATTCAAAATGGCCGACAGCCAAAATGGCCGATCTGGGAAAAAATTTGGATATCTGTCGACTCGGCATGACGCCCTGAATCTAACAAGACCAACTTTATTATTTTTGGACAAACTGTTCAGTAGTTATGAGCAAAAATAGCAATTTTTCGTATCTCTGGACCAGTAGGTGGCGCTGCGCCGAAACGCAGCATGTAGCCTCAGGTCATGCTTGTAATGACATGTACCAAGTTTGGTTTGAATACGATAAAGCGTTGCGGAGATACAGCCTTATGTCTGTTTTCGCAAGCGCTACTTAAAATTAATTTGCGTGGTATTCGAGAACAACTTGCAGCGTTTTTATGAATTCCATAACTTTTTGTCAGCACGGTCTGGAGATGATCTGGTTCAATTTTGGTGAGAATCGGAACAACGGCCTAGGAGGAGTTCGAAAAAGTAGCTTTTTCGGATAATTACAAATGGCGGACAAATTGTCGTGACGGAAAATGACGTCATAGGGTGCAATCGAATCGGCATGAGCCAAGGAATAAGAGGACAAAGGATTTGTGATTCTAGCCATTATGGTTCAAAAGTTATAAGCATAAACATGAGTAAATCTTTGGACAGTTGGTGGCGCTAGAGGGATTGAGTTGGAGACTCCAAATTTGCTCTGGTGACTTTTCAGACTGTCCTCTATCAGTGTACCAAATTTCATAACTTTCCCGCAAACGGTTCTATGGGCTGCCATAGACGCCCAGTCGGAAGAAACGGAAGAATAATAAGAACCGGAACAGATACAATAGGTGCCACCGCACCTTCGGTGCTTGGCCCCTAATAAGAACCGGAACAGATACAATAGGTGCCACCGCACCTTCGGTGCTTGGCCCCTAATAAGAACCGGAACAGATACAATAGGTGCCACCGCACCTTCGGTGCTTGGCCCCTAATAATAATAATAATAAGAACCGGAACAGATACAATAGGTGCCTCCGCACCTTCGGTGCTTGGCCCCTAAATATAGCTGCAAGCAGCAATAACCGGGGCCAAGCGCAAAGAAGACGACAAGACATGCCAACATGTGTCAGACCAACTGCAGTAAGGAGCAATTTAAGACATTGTCAGATGAATTTAGGCAAAATGGCTTTAAAAAATCACACTAATTAACTAAAAATATGATTTAATGAATTATCACTTTCGACCAATAGGTGGCGTAGTTACTAAATCGAGTGACAATGACAAACCTTAAGACCAGTGGCATTAAAATATGCAGATTTATTCAAAAGTTTTTAGAAATTATGTTATAACTTTTGACCAAAAGGTGGCGCTGTCTCGAAATGTGTTGAGTACCTTCAGGGCATGGTGCTGATGGCAAATGCTGAGTTTTGTAATGTTGCACCAATGCATTCGTTAAGAATAGCATGTTACGTTCTATTATAGCGCCACCAATAGGCTCAATCCCACCATTTTTTTTATGTGACCTCATAGTGAGCCCATACAAGTGTGTGTAAAATTTGGTGAAAATATCTCATTTAGTTTTGGAGTTATATACATTTATGTGTATAAACACATAAAAAATGACTGACACGTGACTTTGATTGGATTTTACTACCCCTTACTATCAATATTTTCGCATTTGGGCATTAGCGTATAGCCTATCGACCTATGTTTCCAAACTTCTGACGGTGGTTTCGTCTCGATCGGACAAGCGGTTTCGAAGATATAGCCAAATGTTTTTTTCGCGCTAAATCGCAACGCTACACAAACCGTAAGACGAAACCCAGCATGTTTGGCATCGTTGGACTCGGCAACGATTCAGGAACTCAAAAAGATTACTCTTGTGAAAATAAGTCAACCACACTTAAAGTTATAAGCATTTGAAAAAAAAAATTCACCACTAGGTGGCGCTGTTTCGAAAATTCTCAGGCTCTTTCAGGGCATCGTACTGATGACCCATACCGAGTTTCGTAACAATTCGTTCATGCGTTCAGAAAATACAGCATTTTAGCACATAATTCAAAATGGCCGACAGACAAAATGGCCGATCTAGGAAAATTGGATACCAGACGACTCGGCATGACGCCCTGAATCTAACGAGACCACTTTTATGATTTTTGGACAAAGAGTACAGTAGTTATGGGGGAAAATAGCACTTTTTCGTATCTCTGGACCAGTAGGTGGCGCTGCGCCGAAACGCAGCATGTAGCCTCAGGTCATGCTTGTGATGACATGGACCAAGTTTGGTCTGAATCTGAAAAAGCGTCGCGGAGATACAGCCTTATGTGTGTTTTCGCAAGCTCTACGTAAAATTTATTTGCGTGGTATTCGAGAACGACTTGCAGCGTTTTTATGAAATCCATAACTTTTTGTCAGCATGGTCTGGAGATGATCTGGTTCAATTTTGGTGAGAATCAGAACAACGGCCTAGGAGGAGTTCGAAAAAGTAGCTTTTTCAGATAATTACAAATGGCGGACAAAATATCGTGACGGAAAATGACGTCATAGGGTGCAATCGAATCGGAATTAGCTCAGAAACAAGGGGAAAAAGGAATTTTGATGATAGGCCTTACGGTTCAAAAGTTATTAGCATAATAAAAGTGAAACTTTGGACAGGTGGTGGCGCTAGAGGGATTGAGTTGGAGACTCCAAATTTGCTCTGTTGACTTTTCAGACTGTCCTCTATCAGTGTACCAAATTTCATAACTTTCCCGCAAACGGTTCTATGGGCTGCCATAGACACCCAGTCGGAAGAAGAAGAAGAAGAAACGGAAGAATAATAAGAACCGGAACAGATACAATAGGTGCCACCGCACCTTCGGTGCTTGGCCCCTAATTACCAGAGACTGTGCAATACCATACGTAAACCTACACATGAATAACAGGAGATACAGAATCTATCCCAAGTAAGGATTCTAGTTGAACCATTGACTCAATTAACCTACGAACAGGTTTAATTACCCTACCAAGCCTGGTAGTGTAAGGATCATTAGAGTGATTGTCAACCATAGGATCATGTGAACTACTAGGAACAGGAACAGTAGAGAAAGAAGCACTAGCTACGGTGTCATGGTCAACAGGTAAGTCATTTTGTGCTTCAGAAACAGATTGAGGAGAATGGGACGAAACCCAAGAAGCAGTACGATCATCATCACAAACAGCTATGTGAGACAAATCATCAGTGACAGGTAATGTTGACTCCACCACATCACGAACAGATTGAGGTGATGCGGAACAAGGACCACCACTAGCACGGTCATCAACAGAAAAGTCAGTTGAGGGCAAAGGGAGGAAGTTAACTGGCAACAATAGATTCCGATGTACCACTTTCTCATGACCAGATCTGTCACGGATCTTGTAAATGTGCATGGAAGGTTTGGAGGCAACAACGGAATACATGGTGGGTTCCCATTTATCAGCAAGCTTCCGTTTACCTCTACAGCCTTTGTTGGCAATGAGAACATGATCACCAACTGACAGAGGCAATCCTTTGACTCTCTTATTGTACTGATCAGACTGATGCCTTTGTTCTGCAGTAGAGTTCGTTTGAGCCAGCGCCATAGCAGACTGTAGATCACTGACAAGAGATTGAACATAGTCATTGTAATTGCAGACTGACTCATCACGAAGCACGCTTTGAAACATAAGGTCAACAGGTAACCTCGGCACCCTCCCGAACATCAGGTAAAAAGGGGCAAACCCAGTTGTCTCATGGGCAGTGCAGTTATACATGAATGTCATCGTTTGAACCAACTGTGGCCACTTTTGCTTAGATCTGGGTGGAAGCGACCTCAGCATGTTACCTAACGTTCTGTTGAACCTTTCAGTTCCACCATTTCCCATTGGGTGGTACGGGGAAGTTCGTGACTTGTCAACACCAGCAACATCAAGAAGCTCTGCTATCAGCTCACTCTCAAAATTTGCTCCCTGGTCCGAATGGATACGGTGGGGAAATCCATAGATACAGAAGAAGCCATCCCACAGTTTCTTAGCAACACTTTTAGCGCATTGATTCCGGCAAGGAAAAGCATGAGCTAGCTTGGTGAAATGATCTGTAATTACTAAGACATCCACAGATTTATTGTGCTTATCTTCAGCAGACCAGAAATCAATACAAACAAGCTCCAATGGGGCAGTGGTCTTGATGCTCTCCAAGGGCGCTCTTGCTGCTGGCTCAGGAGTTTTACTCAGGACACAACGGGTACAAGTCTTAACGTAATCACGCACATCACGTTCCATCTCAGGCCAATAGAACCTCTGGCGTGCTAAAGACAGGGTACGTGGCTGACCTTGGTGACCGGCCAAATCATGAACACTAGAGAGTGCTTGCTGTTTCAGGGAGCCAGGCAGGATGAACTGAAACTTCTTGTGCTTAGTGAGCGGATCTTTGACAGCTCTATACAGGATTCCATGAAGCAGAAACAGTTTTTCCCACTGCCTCAAAATCCTTAAAACCTGCAAATCCTCATTCGCACGCTCACGCCTGTTAGGTCTTCGCTTCCTGCTGACATAGAAAGCCACCCTCGAAACAACTGCGTCATTGTTCTGCTGACACTGCAATTCGGACAACGAAAAAGCATGGTTTACGTCTTGACAGTCAGGAATCAAAGTCGTCAAATGGTCAGCCAGGGACGTTGCTCTGGATACAGCTCCTGAATCCCAATCCTCACAAGACGACAAGATAGACGACACATCCTCAGCAGTCATAGAAGAGTTTGTCTCAGAGTTAAGCTCGAGGTCTGTGTCAAGCGTCTGTGGCTGGCACGTGAGATGGAATGTCTTCTGTACAGAATCATCTTCCACACTGTGTACATGCTTCAACAGCTCAGAGTAAGGCTCGGACAGCAGTCACTGACTCACAGGGTTGACAAACGGGTCACGACTGAGCGCATCCGCCACAACATTCAATCTTCCAGGAACGTACTTGATCTTAAAGTTGTACGGGGCAAGTTTTGAAACCCAGCGCTGCTCACAAGCGTCCAGTTTCGGTTTCGTCAAGATGTACGTTAGTGGATTATTATCTGTCCACACGGTGAACTCATGATCTTTGAGCCAGTGGCTGAACTTGTCACACACAGCCCACTTCAGAGCTAAGAATTCTAGTCTATGTGCAGGGTAATTGGCTTGGCTGCGGCTCAAGGACTTGCTGGCGAAGGCTATAGGACGTGCTTTGTCCTCACCACTGGGAACTTGAGAAACCACTGCACCTAGGCCGTCCAACGATGCATCAGTGCAGAGAATAAAGGGACGCTCAAAGTCAGGGTGTGCCAAGACTACGCTCTCAACAAGGGCTCTCTTTAACTCCTCGAAGGCGACATCACAAGCTGGAGTCCAGTCCTGGGGAGACAACTCTCGGTAAGTACCAGATCTTTTACGACTACCTGTGCCTTTCATCAAACGTTTGTGACCGGCTGTCAAATCGAACAATGGCTTCGCGACACGCGTACAGCCAGGAATGAAGCTCTGGTAGTAAAGACCATGCCCAGAAACGATCTTAGTTTCTTCGGCGAAGGCGTGACACCATCTTCTTTCATCAGGTCATTCTTATGAAAGGCTGAAATGACTGCAACCTTGCCTTCATCTACGGAAACTCCAGATCCGCTAATCACATGGCCCAGAAACTTGATGGAGCGCCTGAGAAAGTGACACTTTTTTGGAGCCAACTTCAAATTACTAGCTCTCATCCGTGAAAACACCACTTCCAAACGTTTCAGGGCTTCTTGCTCAGAAAGGGCGAACACCAGCAAATCATCGAGATAGCAAAGGAGGCTGGAAAAGTTGAGATCTCCAAATACGCTGAGCATCATGCGCATGAAAGATGCCGGACTGTTACACAGGCCCGGGGAAGACGGTTGTATTCGTATAAGCCCATGGGTGTTGTGAATGCTGTGTAATGACGATCAGATACATGGAGTGGGACGTTGTAAAATCCCGAAGTCAAATCAACAGAGCTGAAGAGAAGATTGCCACCAAGAGCAGCAAGACAATCCGCCTGATGGGGCAAAGGGTGAGCATCCTTGATTGTCTTTGCATTAAGCCAGCGAAAGTCAGTACAGACTCTGAGAGACCCATCCTTCTTCCATGCCATTACCAGAGGAGACGCATACTCACTGACTGATTTGCTAATGATGCCCTTCTCTTCCATTTCAGAAAGTACCTCTCTCAACTTTTGGTAGTGGGCGGGAGGGGTTCGGCGATAAGGCAGGCGAAACGGACGCTCATCACTCAGATGAATTCGGTGTACAAAGTCTTTCACCTTCCCACAATCGAGTCTGTCTTTGGAGAAAACATCATTATAAGACACGATAAGACTTGCCAACTCCTCCTTCCATGATTTGGATACCTCACATCCTTCAATATCTATGTCCTCCAAACCATACTCCTGCAGTAACCGCACAGGGTCAACAGGTGGAATAGACTTGGGGAAAGTAGCATCAGGAACTTGAGGTCTGCAGACATCTTGAGAAAACGTAACATCCTCCACCGGCAGACAAGGAGACACATCAGCTAGCTTAGTGTTGCGTCGAAGAGTTATTGGAGACTCAGTGGGATTTAAGATCTTCATCGGCACCCATCGATCACCCCACAAAGGAGTCACTAGACGTCCTACAAGCACATGTCGAGGCGCTGAGCGAGACGTAGTGGGCTCGACGATGACGGAGCTTCCTGGGGAGACATTAGTGTTAGCTGGTAGTTTTCCCCAGACAAGATGCTCACATCTGGGAAGTAAAGTAACTGCCTGACAAAGCCTAACTGTGCCGAGCTTAGCGGGCTGTTGAGGACCAGACCAACGAGAAACACAGCTCAAAAGCTCAAGAAACTCTTCACACTCAGGGTTGCTATTTTGGCAAGAAATCAGATCCCAGTACTTCTTCTCGGCTTTCATCTTCTTAAGCACACATTTGATGACGTTACTGCCGATAATGAACTTATCCCTCTGTCCAGGCACTACCAAGGTTGGTACAATGAACTTGAACCCATAGACTTCAATTTCCAGGTCATACGCGCACTTAGGCTGAGTAGTAAGGCCACCACAGCCCACCAGGACCACGTTACCAGGAATCATTGAGGGTTGAGGGAGAACTCCGTCAGCACACAACTTGGATTCACCTTCCGTGCTCAGGGTACAAGCCATACTCCCAGAATCAAGCAAACCGTGCAGTATTGACTGGCTACGGACAGTTACAGGAGCATAAAAGAGTTCACTGGCTCCATCAATTTTCTGACATCCCACATACAGCACTGTTATGTCAGGTGACAACAATTTGCAACTATTTACAAAAATCTCTTGTGGGTCTGACTCATCTTTTAGGGGAAATACGCCACCGCCCATGCTATCCCCCTCTGCACATGGGCTACTTAGTTTAACTGGGTGGCTGGAGAAGGAAGCTCAAGGCCTGTCGTCTTAGGACAATTGCTCTTAAAGTGTCCAGGTTTAAAGCAGTTACGGCAAAGCCTCTGGCGCATACAATGAGTATGTGTAGTGTGCTCTTTAGATCGACATACTCTACATGCTGAGCTCAAACTGGGCTTGGGGTCTGAAGTTCTGACAGGACAGTTTTGGTTGGACGATGACAGTGAGGCAGTGCAGAGAGATAAAACTTTATCCATCATGCCAACCAACTGTTGCATACTACCATCAGGAGTAAAAGGAGCAGCGTTGGGGTTCAGCTGACCAGTTAAACTTGATACTTGGCTTGAGGAGAGTTCAGGCTGTTTGTAAGGACTGGGTACAGGATCGTCACAGACAGTCACAGTGTTCTTGATGGCGAGCTGACACAGGCAATGAGCGTGCAGGTCTGGCAAAAGCTCTCTTCAGGTTCCGGTGATGACTATCCAGTCGCTCTTGAACTTCAGCAGCACTCCACTGTTCAGCAGGCTTGAACTGAAAATACAAAGCAAGACCAGGATCCGGACAGTGTGAGAAACATAACAGCTTCAGTAACAGGATCCTCAACAGACTTGTTGCGCCTACGCAAACACTCATCAGCCACATCAATCGCCTTGTTCAGTCTGATCCAGTAGTCCATTGGGCTCTCGTCTGCCCTGGGCAGGGTGTTATAAAAGTCCGCCATAGGCATGTTTGAATACATTAACTCACTGAAATTTCGCTTCAGTATGTCAAACACTGTGGTGGGGAGCACTGCAGCAGTCGGTCCTGGAAGCTGCGTAAGGACACTTTGACTACGTCCCTCGCTTTTCCAGCTAACCTGCTCAGGATTAGATCAGAGGCAGTTTCATCAGTGCATTTCTTTCTGTTCATATAACTGTACATCATGTCTTCCCATTCATGCACAGTAAATGAATCACTCTGGTCACCTCTAAATAACGGTGGAGGTTTAACATCGTGTTGGACAATGATGTTTAGATTAGAAGCATCAACACCATCGCTTGAGTGCACAACATTTGACTTGGGCTGCACTGGGCTGGGATGCTGTGTTAAATTAAGACTGGCTGAAATACTCTCACCAATTTTCTGTGCCAAATCAGAAATAATACCTCCTAGAGACTCAGGGGTAATGATGTGATCAACATTTGGGCGTGAAAAAGGGTAGAACAAGCGGCTGGGCTTCCTGAAGTACCAATAGCTGAATCAGATGCATGCCCACGGTCAATTTCAGAATTAAAGAGTGCCCTCCCCCTTCCAAAACATTGAGGTGAAACTCCAGACATATTTTCAGGACGATTAAGTACAGCCCCAATACCCCTGCCAACTGGGAACATGACACTAGGTTGTTGTACAGGGCTAAAATTATCCTGACTGACAGTGTCCTCAAACATGACTCAGTTTCAATAGAAAACACAAAAAGAAATGTACTAACTTGTTTCAGAAAAATGGAAATAAAAACAATTAAGTCACTTAACTAGCATTCAGATAAAAGCACTTTGCAGAAATACTCATGTAGACTCTCAAAACAGGTCAGCTAAATGTACGGTGCAGAAATATCATGTAGACTCTTTGAAAACTGTTCAGTGTGACGATTCACGGAAGAAAAAAAGAAAAAAAAAAGTATGTGACGATCACAAACTCTGTCATTGAGCATGCAGCAGCGCAAAGAACAGTCCAGTACAGCGTTGCATGGAGAAAAAAAAGGCATGTGACGATCACAAAAACTCTGGCATTGAGCATGCAGCAGCGCAAAGAACAGTCCAGTACAGCGTTGCACGGAGAAAAAAAGGCATGTGACGATCACAAAAACTCTGGCAGCAGCGCAAAGAACAGTCCAGTACAGCGTTACACAGAGAAAAACAAAACGTAAAGTTCCTCATGTGATGATCACAAAGACATCACGTCATCGATGAGCGTGCAGCAGTGCAGAAAAAAAAAGTTCAACACAAAGCGCATATACGGCGCAAAGTCATTAATAAAACTCAAAACAGTTTTTCATCATACCTCATAAAAAGCAAGCGTTCAACCTATATACCATCCTACGTGATATGAGCAGCAGAGAGACGAGCTCTGAAGGCAAGATGAGACGAGCTGCGGCCTCCGCGATCAGCGAGACACTCCTCCAGCGATTCACCACAGCACACCGACGTCTGTTGAAGCAGCAACTCCGGCGATCAGCAATCGACCGATCATGCGAAATCCGAAGGTTCACGGCACCACGTGTAACCGGTGGCTCGCGACACCAGTTATGATAACACTTTTCTGCGTTGTGTAGCGTTGTTGCAGAGAAAGACACGGGACCACAGGCGGCGGTTTCACTGGGTTTACTGATACACAAAACATATATGACAGTCTGAGTGAGACGCTCCTATTTCACTCTCCTCAGTGCATTAACAATGCTCAAGAGCGCACACATTAAACCGCTATGAAAGAAATAAAACTGAGAAAACATACCTGATACACAAAACATATATGACAGTCTGAGTGAGACGCTCCTATTTCACTCTCCTCAGTGCATTAACAATGCTCAAGAGAGCACACATTAAACTGCTATGAAAGAAATAAAACTGAGAAAACATACCTGATACACAAAACATATATGACAGTCTGAGTGAGACGCTCCTATTTCACTCTATAAAACAAATGTGACGTACATTTAGTCACCATGTGCTTTCATCTCCATATACGGATCAAAGTCAAAACTCAATCAGGACAAAATCACTAAAATAACCATACAGATATGTAAAATAAAACAATACACATATATTGTAGTGAAAATATAAACATAAAACCAACTATTAAAGTAAAGATTAATTAAGATTAAGAAGAGCCAAAAATAACTCACCTCCTCAGTGCATTAACAATGCTCAAGAGGAAGAGGAGGAGACAAAACAGGAAATTTACAGGCTCGTGATGACGTCACAGCAATTAAAGGAAAACACCCTCATTCTCAGACAAGTATATCAGATATATACATGAAAGTAAACCTTTGTGTAAATTATACCAAACAATACATACATTAACAGAACACATTCTGTCCCTGTTACACACGCAGCGGAGGATTCTGCCCGCGAGAGCGCAACTCGGGAAAGCTACAATGGCATGGCAAAGCGCCTTTCATCCCATGCATTTGTTTACAATTTAGGACTCATGTATGACGCGCTGCAAGAACTGTCAGAGCTGTCTCTCGAGCTCCAAAAACAAGAAGGCAGTATCATAATGGTGCATAAAGCCATTTGCCGACAGATCAGGGTGTTCGAGGCTATGTCTGAGCGGCCCGGTCGATACAGCCTATTGAGCCAGCGCGGGGTCGAGGAAAACTCATTTCAGGGTGTACCGCTGCATGCAGGTCGGCTCACTGACAAAACCCTGGACCAGACAATGTTTTTTGGGAGCCTGGCAAGAAATCTGGAGAAACGCATGTTATCACAGGGGAAAGACCAAACAGGATACAACAAGCTAATTGAGGATTTAAAAGTGCTTTATCCACAATATTGGCCACAGGATGTTGACGCGCTGTTCGGGGAGAGTAAAGTTGAGACGCTCTGCCAGCAGTTTTGCATCGATAGCCCGCGAAATGTCATCAGGGCATTCAGGGAATACCATGACAATAATGGGACATTAATCGCAGATGAACTGAATTACCTCTTCGCTGCGGTCAACACTGTCCCCATCTCAAATGCTGAGTGTGAGAGGGGCTTTTCCCAGATGAACTTAATCTGTACAGCAAACAGGGCATCTCTTCTCCCCTCTACCATCTCCTCCCTACTTTTCCTTTGCCTTGTCGGCCCTTCCGCTTACGCGGTTCAACCCCTTTCCATACGTGAGGTCATGGATTGCAAAAGGACATAGAACTGCACTGGACACTAGGTGTAGAGAAAGAAGCAGGGGAATGGAGGCCCGGGCTCTATGGATGCTGTATGGGCCGTTTTGGACAAATAGGCTAATGACGGTAGGATGAAATCACAATTATTCCATGCTGGTCAGCATTGCAATATATAGCCTATATGGTTTAATTTCTATCATATGTGTATATTTAATTCCCACAAGTAGCCTGTTGCTGTTTATGTGGTCACATGATGAAGTGTTTGTCTCATCCAGTGTTTTTTGTTTTGTTGTTAATTCAATTGTTCGATGGATAATTGCTGCTTGTGAAAACGATTGTTGCAGTGTATTTTAATTTTTTTTTTTTTTTTTTACGTTTTGCACCCATGCAGTGCATGTTATGAAATTAAAATAAACATTGCCCTGATGTAGGCCTACATACAGCGTTGTTTAGTTTTTTTAGTCAGAGACCTACTAGGCCAGGGGTGTCAAACTCATTTTTACCCCGGGCCACATCAGAATTATGGTTGGCCTCAAAGGGCCAGTTGTAACTATAAAACTGTTTAAATGTAGCTACTTCTTAACATATTGTTAAATAACTCTCTCTGTATTTGTCATCCAAGTGGATGCTGCACATTAGTGGTGGTTGAGGTGATTCCCACTTCAATGTAAAGCGCTTTGAGTACCTAGAAAAGCGCTATATAATGTAACAAATGATTATTATAAAATTATTTGATTTGATAATTATTTATTCAAGTGTACAAATACAGCAAATACACTCACATAAATGTAAAATATATGTAGGCACATTGCTCTGTGTTATTATAAATCTCATATCTTATATATCATAAATCTCTTTAATTTATCAGGTTAAGAAAGATCAAACTTTTCAAGTGAATAACAAAGACAAATATCATTAAACACAAGTTATTAAATCAACTTTGTTCAAAACTTTTGTCTCAGTTGAGAGGGGCAGAACTATGGTCCAACACATACAGTAAGTGTGAGAGGCTAAGAACATGTGTGACAAATGTGGCATTTTACAAAAACAATAGGCTACAGACAGTCTTGCAGAGGGCATATCCAATCCAATTAATGAAATATGGTTTTGATTACAGTAAACATTTTCCTCTGTAAACACACTGAATACATTGCTTCATACACAAAGTAGTATGTGTAATTAACTCAAAGTAGTATGTGTAATTAACTCAAAGTAGTATGTATGTTTAATTAACTCAAAATGGCAATAAGGGTTGTCTCAGTTCACAACTGTATTGGTCAAGTTCTGTGTGAAGTTGATGAGGTGATGCTGCTTGACCTCAACACACCAAAGATCTGTTCTCACCCTACCTACACCATTTTCCACACCATCCTCATCCATTTCATGTTCTGAAAATAACAAACACAAAACAAAATGTAAGCTCAACCATTACATTGCACACATATTACACTGTACTTATTCGGTTGAAATATATTTTTTTTATATTTGGGTTATATTTTTATATATGGGTTATATAATTATATTTTATATTATATCCAGGTTTATAAAAATGCTTACCTATTTGTTTTCTGGCTGGATGTCTGACACCGTTTTCCTCTGGTCAGTCCGTCAATGTCTGGCTTTAGGTCTTGTGCTGTAGCAATCCGTAAAACAGCGTGGAGGTTGTCATCGTTGATGCGTGATCTGTGCTTGGTCTTGTTTAGATTCATTATTGAAAACATCTGTTCGCACAGGTAGGTGCTTCCAAACATGGACAGAACGCGGGCAGCATGAAGCCGGAGCTGCGGCATCAAAGCAGGGGGCAGTGGGTGGTAAAAGTCCTCGATTGCAGCATCCTGGAACTTTGCTCTCAGGCTACTATTGCTTTGAAGTTCTATTAACTCCATCTGAAGGAGATGGGGCGCACTGTCAACGTCAGCGGCGAAAGGATTGGCAAAGATGGCAAAGCCTGGGTGCTGTGTTTTAAAGTCAGAGAAGCGGCGATCAAATTCATTAATTAAGCGGTTCACTTTAGTAGCCAACCGAGCGCATGAAAAAGCAGAGACTGAGGCGGAGATGCTCTGACAGACAGGAAAGTGGGCAAGATTATCCTGTTCCAGTTGGGACTTCCACATGTGCAGTTTACGCTGGAAAGCTGTGATCATGTCGGACATCTGCGTGATGACTTGTTTGCGTCCCTGCAGCCTCTGATTAAGTTGGGCGAGATGCTCCGCTAGGTCACACAACATAGCAAAGTCACACAGCCAGTTTGGATCAGACAGTTCATGCAAGGGTTTTCCTTTACTTTGCATGAAAAGCGCAATTTCTTCCCTCAGCTCAAAAAATCGTTTGAGGACCGCGCTCCTACTCAGCCACCTTACTTCTGTATGGTACGGCACATCTCCATGCTCCGAGCCCACCTCCTTTAAAAACAGCTGATTCAGGCCACGCGCTCGAATGAAGTTCACTGTTTTCACGACTGTGCTCATTATATCATCCAGTTCCAGAACCTTTCCACACAGAGCTTCTTGGTGGATAATGCAATGATAAGTTATCAGAGGTGTGTGGCAGTTACTTTCTTGCATTTTCTCCTTCACTAGTCCAACCAAGCCTGCTTTTTCTCCACACATCGCAGGTGCGCCATCGGTAGTTAGCCCCACCAACTTTTCCCAAGGTAATTTACATTTACTTACGGACCTCTCCACCGCATCAAAAATGTCCTTCCCCTTCGTCGTCCCATGCATTGCAACTACATCCAAGAGCTCCTCGCTGATAGTGAAGTCTGCTTTCACGCCTCTTATAAAAATGGATAGTTGCGCTGTATCCGTATTGTCTGTACTTTCATCAACAGCTAATGAAAAAGTCTGGTAACTGCGTGTCTCTTCGGCCAGCTGTGTTGTCAGATTGCCTGCCAGTTCTCTAACTCGGTCCGCGATGGTGTTTCTTGACAAACTGACATTTTTAAAATTCTGTATCTGGTCGGGGCACACCTGCTCACATACCTTTAGCATACTCCTCTTTAAAAATGCTCCCTCTGAAAAACACTTGGAAGCACGGGCGATTTCTTCAGCCACAATAAAGCTAGCTTTCACGGCTGCATTATTTTTTCCTGTGGCTTTTGTAAACATGTTTTGCTGCAATTGCAGTCTGCCTTTCAATTCTTGAACAATTTGATTTTTTTCTTGGAGACTAGAGTTAGCATACTTCGCTCCATGTTTGGTGTCAAAATGCCGACGTAAATTGTATTCCTTCATCACCGACACTGCCTCGCCACACAGAAGACATACCGGTTTTTCTCCTTGAAGTACAAACATGTATTCACTTTCCCATCGTTCTTTAAATTGCCTCCCCTCTGCATCGATTTTTCTCTTTTTGGACATTTTAGCTTATAAATTTAAAATTTGTGTTATCTATAGCTCTTTCTCAACTCCTCCGTTAAGCGCCGAATTCGCCGATATGGAAACACTGCTATCTAGCGGCACGATGCCGTCATTTCGCGGGTTACAAAATCGACGTGCATTGTGGGAGATGTAGTTTTTGGTCAATGTACGCTGTAAGCATACTTTATTTTAAGACAATCATATGCATTTTGAGCTCACGCGGGCCACATAAAATGACAGGGCGGGCCGGATTCGGCCCGCGGGCCTTGAGTTTGACACATGTGTACTAGGCAGTGTAATTTTTTTTTTGTTCCGTTACCTCCAAACCCCGTTTTGAGTCGCCGGATCCACCACCCAAAACAAACACATCCTGCAAAGTTTTAAATATGAAAGTTCACCGTATACAAAGTTATTGTCTCTCAAAAGTAAGAGTCGACTCTGAGTCGCTGATATGAATCGATAGACGAACGATGCTTTCTCTCTAGCTTTCGTACGTCACTTGTACAAGTTATTTGAATTCGACACGCCCACTCAGTGCGCGTGCTGAGCAGACAGAGAAAACAGTGAAAACATCATGTCGACGAGACGCTGTTCTGAAGTGCGAATCAAAAGCGAACTTTTTTTTTCACTGCCCAGGGACAAGCATGTGAAGACTCAGTGGCTAGAGTTTATATTTACAACTGTACCCGTCCCGAACCTTGTGTGTGTTCGCGTCATTTTAATGAAGATCGTTTCACAAACACAAATGCTTTCAAGTGTGGATTCGTGAGTCGGCTGATATAGGAAGGTTCAATACCAAGTTTATTTAGATCAGCTTCCTCCTCCAAATCACAACCTGTAAGTACTATTAATAATTGTTGCTTTTATGTGTGTGTGTGTGTGTGTGTGCGTGCGTGCGTGTGTGCGTGCGTGCGTGTGTGCGTGTGTGTGTGAGAGAGAGAGTTACGCTCAGCAGCTTCTAGGTCTCCAATGTCATTTTTGTTTTGTTTTTTGAATTATGTCAAACTATGTGAAGCGTATTGTAGTACTGCAGTGCTTTATCAATATGTTTAAGCTTTGGGTTAACGCGAAAAATAACTGACTGAGTCATCTGACCAATCACTGCAGATTAGCGTCACGCAAAGGAGGGGTTTGGACAAATGAGTCGTCAAACGAATCATTAGGGAGTCGGTGAGCAAATCAGGTAAAAATAAATGCATATTATAAGACAACAAAAGTGTTTTTTGTCATTGCATGCATGTAAAACTGTTGTTGGAGACTCCCAGAACAATATTAGGAACATTTTAAATGCATAATAGGTACCCTTTAAACTTAGGTTTCATAATGAAGATTTACGGTTTTACTTCATCATGCCGTTAGATAGCCTAGGCTATATGTGTCAGTTTCACTAAACGGCCCAACCCGCTCGCTGGCGCAGACATTTAGAAGGGATGGATGTTTGCTTCAAGTGATAGCTTGGTGAGTGAAATTATATTTGTTTTATCTTTCTGTATATGTATAAAAAAAAAATTCGGTCTAAAAGTGACCAAAAAGACATTTAACTCCAGCTCACCATCGGTGTCGCCAAACTGCTCCATCTCCAAAACGTTCGTACGCATGGGTCAGAGTTTGCGTGCAGGTGCGCAAATTTTCCAGTCAAGTTTGTTTTTATAAATCACAATTTATGCGTCGGAAGTGGCGTACGCATCTTTCAGGGCCTGTTTTGTGCGTACGCAACGGTTATAAATGAGGCCCCAGAACACTGAAGTCTTTTTTTTTTATTAATAATAGCAAACTACAAATTAGTTTTACTTTAATAATATTTAAAGTCATACTAAAACACTGTATTTCTCCTTGTTAGTAGGGAATTCGTGAGTAATTAATTTTGATTTATAGATTGTTTCTGTTGTTTTCATAAAACAAAAAATATATTTATTTTAAATGTTGGTATTTAAGATTTTCTTTTTAAACATCCATATTCATCATAACCCAAATGAGCAGAATCATTCAATCTGAATTCAAATTCTATCATTTTTTAATTCATTGAATAATATAGTGTAATTCAAATGTATATGTTTGACTTAAACTAAATTCCCTATTATTGTCCGGACTGAAGCATGTTTATATGAGCCAGCAGATGGAGACATTAACTCCATATGCACAATCAAGCCAGTCAGCATTTGGTTCTTAATATCAAACCATACATATCTACACAAACATTGTCCCTTTTTGCATATTTTAAATTAATGAATAATTATGTGATTTATGAGCATGAATATAGACTGGATGAGCACTATAGTTTATATGGTAATTTTGTAACGCTTTACAATAAGGACTAATTTGTTAACATTAGTTAATGTATTAACATTAACTAACCATGATGCATTTATTAATCTTTGTTAAAGGTTAGTTAATACAAATCCAGCTGTTCATTGTTTTTTCATGTTAGTTCACAGTGCATTCATGTTAACAAATACAACTTTTGATTTTAATAATGTATTAGTAAATGTGAAAATTAAAATGAACAAAGATGAATAAATATTGTTCATCTTTAGTTCATGTTATCTATAGTTAACTAATGCTAACTAATGAACCTTATTATTAAGTGTTACCTTCAGTTTGTATTATGGAGGCAGGTATTACAACGGGAAAACATTCATTATTACACCGTATCACACTATCAAGGTGAGCATTTGTTACCACAAATGGAGAAACATTAAATTTCACTTTTAAATCTGTAATATGTGATTATTTAGACTACAGACAACCTTTGAAACGTTAAGAGGAAGAATATAATTACATCCGGACAGTTCTATAATGTTAAATAGATTCGGATGTTCCTGCAGATAGCACTTCGTGACGTGCAATAAGAACAGTTCATTACCAGAACACATCACAATCCTCTCCTGACGTTAGTCATTTCAACAACCAGATAATTCAATAAGAATCAAGAACGTTTGTATAATCATATTGTTTTTCAGCCTGTCATCATATGGTGGATGAAACATTATTCTTGCATATGCTGAGTCATTCTCACTGGATGTGGCAGAAGTAGAGTTTAATACATCAGCTGGCCAAGGGGAGAGGAGAGAAAGGTGGACTAGCGAGAGAAAGAGTGTGTGACTCTAGCGAGAGAGAAAAGAGTGTGTGACTCTAGCGAGAGAGAAAGAGTGTGTGACTCTAGCGAGAGAGAAAGAGTGTGTGACTCTAGCGAGAGAGAAAGAGTGTGTGACTCTAGACGAGAGAAGAGGGACAGGAGAGGTGTGTGACTCTAGCGAGAGAGAAAGAGTGTGGACTCTAGCGAGAGAGAAGAGTGTGTGACTAGCGAGAGAGAAAGAGTGTGTGACTCTAGCGAGAGAGAAAGAGTGTGTGACTCTAGTGTCAGGGCCCGCTCGCAAGCCGCGACAAAGAAGGAGACAACACGTTGGATCTTAATAAAAAAAATAACATTTATTAAAGTAAGAATAATTAAATAAGACGGAGACGAGACGGAAAGCAAACAAGATAAACAGAATCCAAGACACAAATGCCATGAGGATGGGAGAGCGCGCCCCGACACAGCTCCAACACAGGTGTAACTCCTTAGTCAATAATGACATCACTCACTAACTCCATCCTGTAAACCAAACAGACAAAAACACACACAACCCACAAATATAATCCCTACTGGGTTCATAACACCCTCCCCTATAGAAGAGGGTTTACACTTATGAAACCCAACCTAAACCCTTCACCCGATAACCCCCCACATTACTGTATAACACCAACTTTATCTTACCCCCAATGTCCTCAGCAACTACGGGCCCTGTAGAAGCAATTTAAGAGAGTAAAGGGAAGCAAGACAGAACATTGTTCGTAAACAGTTATGAAGAGTACGGAACTCTAGACAATGCGTCTGCCACCACATTGTCAGTACCTTTGATGTGACGAATTTAAAGGGCGTATGACTGTAGGAAGAGGCACCAACGAGTCAAACGTTGATTTGGGCACCGCAAAGAGTGTAAATAAATAAGTGGATTGTGGTCAGTGTACACGACCAAAGAATCTGATACTGATCCCACATACACCTCAAAATGATGCAGGGCCCAGATCAGCGCTAAAGCCTCTTTCTCGATCACCGAATAATTTAACTGATAAGAAGAAAACTTCTTCGAAAAATAACTCATGGAACGGTGAATCCCCTCATCGTTAGCTTGCAACAATACAGCTCCCGCACCCACGTTGCTAGCATCCACGCACAACCTAAAAGGGCGGTCAAATCTAGGAGCTGCTAACACAGAAGCGGAAGTGAGCAGTGCAGGGTTCCTGCACACTTTTTAAAGTCAAATTTAAGTCTTTTTAAGACCTTTTTAAGACCTGAAGAAATCAAAATTAATACCATACATTTAGGGGTGTGCAATATTAACAACAATATATCTCGATATTTTCAACGTTTTGTTGATAATAATTAGATGATTTTTACTGATTGTGTTTTTCTGCTGGTGCCATGGCTGGTTTAGGTCTGTTGTTGACAGCTGACTCACGAAGATATTAATATTTGTCATATTCTATGCAGTGGTCAGTTCACAGCAGTGACTTCCAGGGGCATTTTCACCTATATATGGACATTCTTTCTAAACCTATTTAGAGTTATGCATCACCTTTTATGTCAAATACTAACATTCAAATTAATTATACAGTAATTATACTTATTTATACAGTAATACTTAATTACACAATTTGACTGGTAACGGTGGTACTGTATAATTAAATCATTCAATCAAAATCCATCTTTGCAGTGCAGAGGTGACACAGAAGCAGCATCAGAAGTGGCATTAATATTTACACTCCATTTACAATTGCATAAATAAAGCTATGAGAGTTTTTTTAAATCAATATTCAATATTTAAATGATTTCTAATTTTAACGTTTTAATTAAAGTGTACTTTAAATATGAAACTAAAACCGCCAGTAGGTGATTGTCTTAATAAGCGAGTTGAGGGAAACATTCATTCAACCGATTCGTTCAAACGGCTGATTCGTTTGGGAAAGAAACAAGTGATTGTTCATTGAATCGTTAAAATGACTCGTTCAAAACGCGGATTTCAGTCAAGAAATCATGGCTGTCTGTTGCATTGAGACTGTGTCTGCTACGGGTTCACTTTGAAATTCATGTAAAGGGAATAAAGGGAAATAAAGGGAAAACAAGCAATATTGTGTCTAAAAAGTAACTCACAATGTTAATTTATTTTTAATTTAACTATTGTATATCAAACATCGCACTTGTGCACGAGAAAACGGCACTGACTGATGTGATATTCTAATATAAGAACATAATATGATGTAAATATAAGATAAAAACTAATTTGGGGACATAGGACATACCTATAGCTAATCTCCTGCTTTCACTGTGTGATGTGTGCAGTTATAGCCTATACAGTTATAATATACTGCACACATCACACAGTGAAAGCAGGAGAGACAAATGCGGTGTCAGCTCACAGTGCCTCATACATCGTTAAAACAATGATTACAATATCATAATAGACAATACACATCGCACACCCCTACGCACATAAAGAATGAACTTACGACTGAACTGACATTCGCCAACTTTCTCCTTCTCTCCTCTCTCGCGTGCAGGAGACAGACGTTATTCTGCGGCGAGTTGTCAACGTGACCAAGCAAATCCACAAAGATAGAATAATAAAAAATAATACTACGCTAATTAGTTTTAATTTGGAAAACATTTATATATGTCTAAGTCGAAGTGTCATCTAAAATTTAAGACCTTTCATAAGTAAAAATAAGACTTTATAAGACTTTTTATGGCCTTAAATTTTAAAAATCTAATTTAAGATTTTTTTAAGACTTTTTAAGGACCCGCGGGAACCCTGGCAGTGATTTAGCTGCCTCACAAGCCTCCTGACAGACAGAAGTCCAGATAATATCGGCTTTTGCCTTCAGCAAATCAGTGAGTGGGGCTACCATGGTGGAGAAATTCCTACAAAATCCGCGGTAGTAACCCACTAACCCTAAAAAAACGCATCAACTCCTTTTTAGTGGAAGGAGAAGGAAATAGATCAATGGCCTCAACCTTAGCCCGAACTGGACACACACAACCCTGTCCATTGACCTTACCCAAGTAAGTCACGGTGGCCTTGGCAAACTCACATTTGGCCAAATTGACCGTCAGACCAGCCTCAACAAAACGGGAGAACAGTTCTGCAATACGATTCAAGTGCTGCTCCCACGAATCACTAAAAACCATCACATCGTCTAAATAAACTGCGACTCCCTCCAATCCAAACACAACCCTATTCATAAGTCGCTGAAACGTTGCAGGCGCATTTCTGAGACCAAAACTCATAACATTATAAGAAAATAACCCCTCAGATGTAATAAAGGAAAAGATCTCCTGAGCCCTTGGGGTCAACGGAACCTGCCAGTAGCCCTTGAGCAGATCGAACTTACTTACAAATTTCGCTGCCCCAACCCGATCAACACAATCCTCAAGACGAGGAAGTGGAAAGGAGTCTGGTTTCGTCACTTTATTTACCTTCCTATAATCGGTACAAAAGTGATAAGTTCCATCGGATTTATTGACAAGCAAGCAGGGGGATGCCCAGCTGGAAAATGATGGCCATGCAATGTCATGATCTAGCATATATGTGACCCGCTCTGGCGAAATGAGTCGGAAGTCGCAACGTTCTATTTTAAGATATGGGCCGATTATGTGGAAAAATAATGAAATAATAAAAAAAAAACTTTTTTGGCTAATTTCATTCAAAAGACATTCAAAAATAATCTCCCGAAGTTTCATAGTCCATATAAATGAGTAAATGTATTTAAATGACTATTAAATTTTACAAAGTTGTACTAAATTCCCTGGAAATTATTGCTTTTCTCAACTCCTCTCATCACTTCTGAGCATTTCCCGGGTATCCCCTGAAAGGTCACTATCTCTGCTCTCCAAATATGGTGTTGCACATTGTATACAACCAATCAAAAAGCTTAGAAAATGTACACAAACGCTGATCATTTGGCAATGGGAAGCCCCGTTTCGACTGACCGTCACGCGATCGGTCCAGCCACCCTCCTGTCAGACTCGCGCTCGGTGTAAACAAGCTCGCAGATCTCATCAGAAAGATTAAATATTAATTTGAGAAATGTCGCTGTCAAAAGAGAGCAAAGTCACCAACGCGTTGAACTCACTGGAGGCTTCTAACCTAAGCTCTGCTGCTGATCAGCAAGAGTGCACATACTTGTGTGCGGTGCGTATGCGGTGCGGGAGCAGCACGCGCTATAGATAGTGCTCATGCTGCGTGCATTTGCTGTGCGCAACTGATCAGCGGCTGTACCACACACACATTTACTCACTATTTGTATTTCAAATCCAGAAATTATCATCAAGTTTTATTTTAAAAAAAAGTTGTCACCAGTGCGATTCTCTTTTTACAGATATGCACTCTTAGACGTATTCATGTTAAAACACACTTTTAACATCGCATTATTAATGCATTAGCCTACTTAGGTCTACACACAACACACACACACACACACACACACACACAACACACACACACACACACACACACAACACACACACACACAACAAGCAAAATGTAGCACCTCTGTTCAATCTTTCTGATTTTTGTTAAAGTGCCTTTTAAATTATTTATTCAAATAAAAACTTTAAAATAATTTGAGCTTCAGTCTGGTTTAATAGCATTATATATGTCTTTGGTCAAATTAAGCTGTAAAATAAATAGTTAATCTCTTTAAATGCAATGGATTTTGAAAGATATCAACAAAAAATGGGCAAAAAACTTTAAACGCAATTTTCTCAGGTTTTCAATTGGAAAAAGAGGGCAGACGACCATAATTCAAATGTGTATATCTTTACAACCATTTAAGGTATGACTTTGACTAGGATATCATTTTAAAGTGTATGGTCTCCTCTTTCCATTAATACCAAAATCTCAATTTTGAAATTTGGGTCACTGTGACTCATTTTGCTGGATCAGGTCACATATTGAACTTCAGCAACCAGGTGTAAAAGTTTATTTGGGGACACACGATAAAAATGTTGGCGAATGGGCTCAGCCTCCCCAACATCAATATCGTGCTCCGCCCAATGTGTACACGAAGGTACATCACCAAATAAAGAGACATGATGATTAATAAGAGCAGTCAAGTCGGTACGTTCCCTCTCTGTTAAATCAACATGACATCATGACTTTTGCGTAAACATACACGCCACTTTCAAGTCAAGTGGCATGTTATATCTATACGCATTTTGAGCTATCCGCGTGTATGCGTGTATGTCTACGCCATTAAATGGTTGAGTGATTCCGCGTGTATATACACGCCGTTAAATGTCCGACCGAAACGAAGAAAAACCTAGATCTACATCTGGCGAGCGATATTTTTTTCCTAGGATGGTAGGGGAACACTTATTAATGGTATTAACCCCAGTGACGGGTAGATTTAGGGACGGGGTTGGGGTAGGTCATATATTTATTAGTGCTGGGCAACGTTTAAAATTTTTAATCGCGATTAATCGCAAGAAATTCATGTGATTAATCGCATTTTAAAATTTTAATCGCGATTAATCGCATTGTTACGCGCAAAATTGAATAATGAATTCTAAAGTAATGTATTGCACACTTTTGATTTAAATGTACTGCTATATACACAAAAGTGCAATAACATGTGGTTTGCAAAAACTTTAAGCAAATAAGGTGCTTTATACCAGCAGTATTCTCTTTACACTGTAGCAATAAAATATTTATTGTAAATCTCAACTTAAACATTAATGTAATCATATCAAATATTAAAACAAAGCTATTTGGCACTGGGCATTACCTTTTATCTAGTTAAAACGAGTCCAGTTTTCTTTGTTGTTTTTTTCTGAACAGGTATCAACAGGTATCTTTTATCAAGGAGCACCAGAAACAGTCTATGTAGTCAGAGGTCATGACCACTACTACAGGTATAAGTCGACCAACGTTCCTTCTCTGATAGTAGCTTAGGTTTGGTCATGCCATGGTTTCCCACGTACACTAAGATTAGGCTACATTAAACAGAAATAAAGCCCAATATATACTTCTGCGTCGAACTTACGCCGTAGGCTGTGTGTAGCGCGCGTACCCTGACGTGCATCAACAACGCGTCAATATGCGTACCGTTTCACATGCTCCCGTAATTGCGCGTCAACGCAGACAACGACGCAGAAGTATAAATGAAAACCAACGTAGAGGCTCCGGCGTAGGTCCGACGCAGAAGTATAAATCAGCTTTTAGAGTGAGGTGAAGTTGTGGAGCACAAGGTGCAGCGAAAAGCGGGTGCGTTCCTGTGAAACTGTTGCGGTCAAGCTCGCCTCACGCACGGCCCGCCGTTGCCGACGTTGAATTGTCTATAACTTTTTGTACATGACGCGCAGCACAAATCATTGGAAGAGAGACTGATCCTCGGTTAAGTTATGTATAATTTTAATTTAAGTTAAAAAGGCTACTGCGTATCGCACAGAAGCCGTTGGTTACTATCCGCGCCTGTCATTCACTCGCGGAGCGCTGTCTCCCTTTCTGTTCACCTGAGAGAACCTGCCAAAGCCTCTCTCCACTGCTTGTTATTTGCTGGCTGACCAACATCCCACCCCTCCTGTGATCCATGGTTTGACTGTAGGCCTGTGTGTAGTATTCAGAGCCAGTGAGCCAGTGAGCCAGTGAGACTTTCAAAAAAAAAAAAACTGCGTTAACGTGCGTTAAAAAAATTGTCGGCATTAATTCATAAATGCGTTAACGCGATAATAACGCGTTAACTTGCCGAGTCCTAATATTTATATATACAGTAATGTAACGTTAAGTCAACGGCGTTCATAAACACACTGAAAAGCGATTATGCGTGTTGATAGCACGCCAAAAATGGAAATACGAATTGGCGTGTTATACATACGCTATTTCATGAGATCAGTCTGGTTAAATGGATCAACATTTTATGCACATTTTTCAGAGTCTCTGAATTTTTTAAGACGTCCCAACAGCACCGTATCCTCAGGGAAAGAAACCCCTTCATCAATTACCTCTTTCAAAGGAACAGGTGAAATGCTCTCAACTATACCGACTAAACTATTGAAAGAGATGCTTCCAGAGGTCATAGATCCTCTTCTAGATATCATTAATCCATCTTTGTCATTAGGATACGTACCAAAAACCTTTAAGTTGGCTATGATTAAACCGCTTGTTAAAAAAACGCAACTTGATCCTACAGAATTAGTCAATTACAGGCCAATCTCGAATCTGTCTTTTCTGTCAAAGATACTAGAAAAAGCTGTATCCTCACAACGGTGTTCCTTTTTAGAAAGAAATAATATCTGCGAGGATTTTCAGTCCGGATTTAGACCGTACCATAGTACTGAGACTGCTCTCATTAAAGTCACAAATGATTTGCTCCTATCATCCGATCGTGGTTGTATCTCTCTATTAGTGTTACTTGATCTTAGTGCTGCATTTGATACTATCGACCACAGCATTCTTTTAAATAGACTAGAAAACTATGTTGGCATTAGTGGAATTGCACTAGCATGGTTTAAATCATACTTATCTGACCGTTTTCAGTTTGTAGCAGTAAGTGAAGAGATGTCTTATCGATCACAAGTTCAGTATGGCGTACCACAAGGCTCAGTACTAGGACCGCTGCTCTTCACTCTGTACATGCTACCATTAGGAGATATAATTAGGAAATATGGAATTAGCTTTCACTGTTATGCTGATGATACTCAGCTGTATATTTCTTCAAAACCTAACGAAACTTACCAATTCACAAAATTAACGGAATGCATAGCTGATATAAAAAATTGGATGACCAGTAATTTCCTATTACTAAATTCTGAAAAAACAGAGATTCTAATCATTGGACAAAAAACTTCCTCACCTAATAACCTAGAATACTGTCTAACACTTGATGGCTGCTCTGTTAAGTCTTCGTCGTAAGTCAGGAACCTGGGTGTGCTCTTTGACACCAATCTTTCATTTGAAAGTCACGTGTCTATTATCTGTAAAACCGCATTTTTCCATCTTAAAAATATATCTAAATTACGTCATATGCTCTCACTGACAAATGCGGAACAATTAGTTCATGCGTTCATGACCTCAAGGCTAGATTATTGTAATGCTCTACTGGGTGGTTGCCCTGTACGCTTAATAAACAAACTACAGCTAGTTCAAAACGCAGCCGCTAGAGTTCTTACCAGAACCAGGAAGTATGACCATATTAGCCCGGTTCTGTCAAAACTGCATTGGCTGCCTATTACACATCGTATAAATTTTAAAATATTGCTGATTACTTACAAAGCACTAAATGGTTTAGCTCCCCAGTACTTGAGCAAGCTCTTAACGCATTATAGTCCTTCAGGTCTATTGCGATCTCAAAATTCTGGCCAGTTGATAATACCTAGAATATCTAAATCGACTGCTGGCGATAGATCCTTTTCCTATTTAGCACCAAAACTTTGGAACAATCTTCCTAACACGGTCCGGGAAGCAAATACAGTCTGTCAGTTTAAATCTAGACTAAAAACACATCTCTTTGGCTTAGCATACACATAACACATTATAGATTTCTATAATTCAATGTTAGGCTGCATAGTTTAGATCAGCCGGAACCGGGAACACTTCCCATAATTCCTGATGTACTTTGTACATCATAAGAAGGATGGCGTCTACGCTAATATTAGTCTCTCTGTTTATCCCGAGGTTTACCGCAGACCCCCGGATCCAGGGCATATCCAGATCTGATGAAGGACCATCACATGGACACGACGACACGCATTATCAGCGCTGTGAAGGCCCATGGACACCTCAACACACTCATCTCCTCACCGGCGGGATGACCCAACCCCTAACCAGATGAACTGGATAAATATCGTGAAAGTTCTGGTCCCATCTGACTCCTGACATTATGCTGCCTAACTCATAATCATACACTGTTCATTCGTTGGCCAAAGGAGGACTGGCCCCCCGACTGAGCCTGGGTTCTCCCAAGGTTTTTTTCTCCATTCTGTCACCTGATGGAGTTTTGGTTCCTTGCCACTGTTGCCTTTTTCGCCGCTCTTCGCCTTTGTCGCCATTGGCTTTTGGCTTGCTTAGTTGGGGACATTTAATTTTGAAATGAACAATACTATTACAACATTGTTTTCCTGTTATCTCTGTAAAGCTGCTTTGAAACAATTTGTATTGTAAAAAGTGCTATATAAATAAAGGTGACTTGACTTGACCAGTGCAGGTTTCACATCTGTTCTGGTCTCTAACGCTTCAGGAGAACCACAATAATAGGGCTTCAACAAATTAATGACACAGCTGTGTTGACTTCCTTCTCTCTGGGGTGGCAATAAGATAATTTAAGTCAGTAATAGTTGTTTCTCAGTTCGCTGATGGTAAAGTGACTTCATACGTCCCTGCGAAGAGTGCAACTGTTCCCTTGCCTTCTTTCCTGCTTCATACAATCTGCGCTTAAAGTCGTTCACATAACTTAACAAATTCTGAGGTGGTGTATCTTCAGTCCAGTTATCGCGTAGCACAGCCAGCGGTCCCCGAACGGTGTGCCCAAACACCAAATCATTGGGACTAAAACGAGTACTTTCCTGGCTGGGGAAACTTTCCTCACGGGCTGACAACATCAACCTCGGCAATCCCTGCTCCCAATCAACCCCCAGCTCTGTACAATAATCACGCAGGACTTCAGCGTCTGATGGAAACGCTCCAAAGCCCCTTGGCTTTGAGCATGATAAGACCTCCTACAAAAACAGCATGGAACAGCCAAATTAGCTGCTACAGCACTCCACACATTCCATTGTCAAACACAAAACCAACACGTATTTCCTTCAAAGTACGATGTATAAAAACATCCCAAACAATAGCGCTAACCAAACAATCTTACACTTTTACATTCGGTTAATCAACACGCCAATTTACTTACAAAATAACCGAACGCAAATCATGTCGAAATACAACTGGAATTTTCAAACGTTAAAGGACGGACGAGCCCCCATTTGTCACGGCCGGCTCGCAAGCCGCGACAAAGAATGAGACAACACGTTGGATCTTGCTCAAAAAAATAACATTTATTAAAGTAAGAATAATTAAATAAGACGGAGACGAGATGGAAAGCCAACAAGACAAACAGAATCCAAGACACAAACGGCACGAGGATGGGAGAGCGCGCCCCTGTCACAGCTGAAGGGAACTGCTTTTAATTGCCGGCATCAGCTCCAACACAGGTGTAACTCCTAAGTCAATAATGACATCACTCACTAACTCCATCCTGTAAACCAAACAGACAAAAACACACACAACCCACAAATATAATCCCTACTGGGTTCATAACACTAGCGAGAGAGATAGATAAGGTTTATGAAAAACAATAGTTAGGAGTACTAGGAGGATATTTCTTAATACACAATTAAACTTTACATTGCATTCAAACATCTTATAAAGCTGAAACTTCACTATACTGAGTAAAATCAGTGAAATTACAAACTTTACATGAACTTTTAAGCACTTGCAGTTACTGCTAGCTCACAATATCACACAAAGTAAAATCCTATAAGTTAAGCTAACTCATTACATTTGAGGACACAGATTACCTTAATTCATTTAATTTTAGAATCTAAAAGAATATATACTCTGCAGTCAAGAAGTTAAGTGATTAATTAAGTGACTGATTAAAGGTTGTGTAGGTAGAAATTGTATAAAAAACTTATTTAACAAATTTGTTTAAACTTTCTGTATATATCAATACATAATTAAAATGTAAGTACTCTGAAAAAGAAAGTATAAAAATCGAGTGTCTGTAGACCTCTCACGACTGTTTTAAAGACAGCTCATTATTTCCATTCACTCCACCCCCTCCCTTCTGGGCTCCTTCCAAAGCCACGCCCCCAAAACACATGAACGCGCGGCTCTGACCGCTGAGCTGAAGACGCATTATTTACCTGAGACGAGCGGAGAGAAAGGAGCAGTGCATGTAGTGACATCATGTCAGAATCACATGTAATAAAAAAATCTAACTTTATAATTATGAAGATAAACAAATAAGATGTATTTTAGTACTCACTATCAAGCTAGCATATTGATATTGGTAAAGGTTCAAATATATATTTATTGATTCGCTAACGAGCTAGTTATATATATCTATGGTTATCTATAAGGCAAAGCTAAAAACAGGTTGCATGATACACGTTTTTCCATTGCCATCATTTACACTGTGATGAAGATGAATTTCGTGTAAGATTCATGGTGTTCGTCATGTAAGAGTTTCCATGATGAAAGCATTGTTGACTCTGGCTATCAACACGTATAATCGCTTTTCAGCGTGTTTATGAACGCCGTTGACTTAACGTTATTACTGTATATAAATATGACCAACCCCGTCCCTAAACCTACCCGTCACTGGGGTTAATAGCATTTATGAGTCTTCCCGTCTACCCCTACCATCCTAGGAAAAAAATATCGCTCCCCAGATGTAGATCTACATTTTGCTTCATTTCGATCGGACATTTAACATACACGCGGAATCACTCGGACATTAATGGCGTTGACATACACGCATACACACGGATACACGCGGATACACGCGGATAGCTCAAAATAAGAGCACTTCTTGGACAAGAGGACCTGCGTCGAGTTTTGCATCTTCAAGCTCAAACAAGGGCATGTGAACAGGTATGATCTCTGGACACGCGCAAGTGGGCAGGTCCTGTGTGGCAAAAGGCTGGTTGCCATGGTTGCGAGAGAGTGACAGTCGCCTAAGCCAATCCGTTGTTTCGTCCCGGTTTGAACTAATGAGCTGTGTTTAGTGCAGATTAAACGGTCTATAGTCACTCGATTTTTATAGTCTATTTATCAGACTACTTACATTTTAATTATGCATTGATACATATAGAAAGTTTAAACAAATTTAGAAAAAAGTTTTTTTTTAAATTTCTACCTACACAACCTTTAAGTGGTGATTGATGATTATTGATGAACACCTGCTGTTAACAAGCAGAATCACTGAAGGAAAGAGAAACACAAGAACTACATCTGACTTCAGACACAGCCTTAGAAGAAATCAACTGAAGATAAAAGAAGACATTACATCTCTGAAGATCTCAGCAGAGGAGGATTAAACCTTCACTTATTACTAACGAGAGTGGGTTCATACGTGGGTTAAGATAATTAACTAAGGTTTAGAAGTTGATGATTTATTCAGTTTCGTTTAAGGTCACCATGATGGAGATAAGTGTTTGCTTTATTTGGGCTCTTGACCCTTGCACATGAGTTTATTTCTAGCTGCTGTAATCTGTGTGTTTATAAAAGCACATTGGTTAAGGCAGAAAAGCCTAAATAAACTATGATCAGTTGTCTATGTTTGTAGTTTGATGATGAAAATCATAATTTAGTGACTTTATTCATTGATATTTTCCTGCGACTAATCTCTGATTAAATGGGTATGTAGTAATAGTTTTGTATAATTCTACTGTAAGATTGTTGTGACAATCTTAGAAATCTCTATGGTAGCAGTGTGTGAGCATCAGATAAAAAGGATTTTATAAACAGTGTGTGCACAAAAAGTTTTCATCTTTGGCATTACTAAGACTAACACAGACATCAATAAACAGCATTATGAATTTCAACATTGGTGACCATTAAAAAGTGATTCATGCCGCAATGCATGCTGGGAGCCATGGGTAAGTTTTGTATTATGCTAGTACCCAGCATGCATTGCAACATGAATCATTTTTTAATGGTCACCATTGTTGAGATTCATATGGTGATTCCTGATGTCTGAGTTAGTCTTAGTTGTGCCATCAATGTAAAGTTTTGGTGCTCTCACTGTTTATAAAATCCTTAATTGTAGCTAATAGCCACAGCCCTGCTGGCACTAATGATGTAGAATACCAGTTTTGAGTAAAATGAATAGTATGCCCCTGATTAAGCAGAGAATAATCTCTGATTGAGATAAGTGAATCAAATCATCAACACTTAACCATCAACATCTGACCATCTTTTCTGTTGACTTATGTGCCATACCAAATGTGCTTTGTAAACACACAGGTTATAGTAGACAGAGAAAAACATATGTTCAAGAGTCAAGGGTCAAGAGCCCAAGTAAAGCAAACACTGATCTCCATCATGGTGACCTTAAACGAAACAATAAATTATCAACTTCTAAACCTCTGTTAATTCTCTTAAGAGCTTCTGTAGACGTCAGAAATAAAGTCAGTCTGGTTAGTAATAAGTGAAGCTGGTAATGCTGTTTGTGGAGTTGTTTAATCCTCCTCTGCTGAGATCTTGAGAGAAGTCAATTGTAGTTTTTCAGTGATTCTGCTTGTTAAGAGCAGGTGTTCATCACTAATGCTCAATCACTTAATTAATCACTTAATTATACAATATTATTATTCTGTGATCTAGAAATGTTCTATAACTCATTCAGTTTGAGTTCTGTTTCAGTCATTGTGTCCACATAACTTTTGGTAATATTTGAGTGCAATGAACTAAACTTTATTTAGTACATATTATAACTGTTAGGTTTTACAGTGTAGTGGGTTTCCATGATCTTGACTTTAGAATTAATCATACATTATGCATCATTCACATTAATTATGAACCTGTTTATAGTTATTAGTAGTTCTCTGAGAGTTATGAAAACATAGTAGTTACTGATTAGCTAATATTGAACTACACTGTAAAAAGTGAACGTGTGCAGTTGTTGCTTCAAGGGGGTAGGCTATTTCTACCTATAAATTAAAATTGTGTTGTTGTAACCAAATTCAATCAGGTTTGACATAACTCAAAACAGGAGAATGCTTTTTTAACTTAACTGAGTTACATTGACCCAATATACAATTTCCATTAAAGCTCAGGATGAACACATTCAACACATGTGCACTGCGCCTTACTAATCAGCGGATTTTGCTTCAATGAGAGATTGTGATTAAGTTGCATCAAAGTGAAAATCAGAATTGACGGCGCTACTCTTCTCCACAATGGTACAGGAACTCCTCTAAATGTTCATCTGAACATTAAACATTAAAGGTGGGGTTAGTCATTTTTGAAATATGCTGTTGGCCAATGTTGATATTTGAAATTAACCCAAACACACACACCCCTTCATCATTTGCCTCCGCCTCCAAAACTCACACTCCAGTCCTAACAGCCCAGCTCGAGTCTGTCTTGAATCCTGAGTCGAGAGCACTAACACTGACACTAAACACTGCATTCACTAGCCGTCCTTGGCGCGACTCACACTAGCTGTCCTCCGTTACACACGCAATCCAAAAACCAATCAGGAACTCCCACGACCTGGACCAATAGGATCAGAAGACTCAGGGACGTCACACCTCCCAATCCAAAAAGAGGTTCTCTAAAGAACCGACAAAAGAAAAAAAAAATAATAGTACGAATGCAAAACAATCATTTAAATGTGAATGTACAATAACTTTAATACTCATCTCCATAAATCTCACTCCATTTCGATCCCGGAATCCTGGGCCCTAGGATATCAGAGAAAAATAAAGGAGAAAGAAAGAGAGAGAAGAAAATATACCAGACACTAATGGTACAGCTTACATACGTGAGAAAGCATCAGCAATTACGTTATCCTTGCCACGTATGTGTTTAACCCTCTGGGGACCAAGAACGCACCCATGCGTTTTGCTAGTTTTTTTCACATAGCAGAAAAATAGACTTAAAGTACTACCATCATTTCTGGTCATATAGAGTTAAGAAATATGAGAAAATAAACTGTTAAATGTCTACTTTTTTATGTGCCCAAATAAAATCGAAATAAAATATTGTGCTTTTGTAAAATAAAGAAAATAAACAGGGTGTGCGTTCTGCCTCTCCGTGAACTTTTTTTCTGGAGCACGTCTCTAAACTTAAACAAAACTCAGCTAATACTATTCACCCAGCCATAAGCAATATGTCTTTTAAATCATTTGAGTTTGTACTTTTAAATGATTCGATTCAAAACTAAAATAAATATTCTCTGTTTATGTCATCTATATAAAAAGAGAGATGTGTCAGCCGTTCTAATTATCTTTCTCTCAGCTCATTATTCTGGTAATGTGACATGCCCACGGAGAGCACGCGCTATTCAAACGCAAATATGTGAAGCAACACATTGAGACGTTTTAACGCCCATAATATAAACTCTGTAAACACACTATATTTTTTAGTCAGATTAAGATTCGTCTTGAGGAATATTCCTATGAGGAATAATCCTGGGACATTTACCACAGAACAAGTGCTGGTTTATTTTCACTTCGAGGAGGAGCAACAGATCCCCCTTACGAAACAAAAATATATGGCAGTATATTGGAAAATATCATGCAATATATTAAGCAATATATTTCCATATATGGGATTTAATATTTATATTTTACAATATATTGCAATATATGCATATATATTGATACATAGACCATATATGTATATATATTGATACATATAAAACAAATATATTGCAAAAAAGTCACTATATTTTTACATGTAATACTTTGTCTTTATATGCTTTAATATACTGCAATATATAAACTGTAGTTTATATATTTATAAACTAATATATATATATATATATATATATATATATATATATATATATATATATATATATATATATATATATATATATATATATATATATATATAAAATGTAGTAAACTGTTTTATTTAGCAAATTTTTCATTTATATTTATGTAATATCACATATTAATAGATAATATACCTTTTACCGGAATGAAAAGAGATAAAGAAACATGGTTTATGAAATTGGTCTGTTAATTAAGATAAGTTTATTCACTTTTTTTTATTTATTTAAAAGATCTCCCACGATATTAATATTAGTTTTCCTTTATTCTCTCAGGATCCAGCGATGTGAAGAGCTTCGCTGAAAGAGATGAAAATCACCCCCGCTTATATACACTCCCATTCTGGCGGGCTAGACGCGTTGAGGATAATTTTTGGCTTCAATATCTCAAGAATATGAATCTATTCAAGCCAGAAAATGCTCCTTAATTTTGTATACATTGTCAACGCAGTGCAGCAGCCAGCAGACCTAGAGCAGGCTGACTAGCGTGCTCATTGGCTGCCGGCAAACTGCTGCAGCCTACCAGTGAGCCCGGCGTGACGCCGCGTCCAAAATCCCTGATTTTCATCTCTTCACATCGCTGGATCCTGAGAGAATAAAGGAAAACTAATATTAATACCTTGGGAGATCTTTTAGTGTTTAATGTTCTATTATTTTAGAATTTAAAATGTTTTCTGGTATTTCTGGTTTTTGGGGTCACCATTGTGCTGAAGAGTAGACCCTGTGGTTATGTTGACGATTGGCTGAAATTTTTATGAGTAGACTATATTTATTATATTTGAATAATAATTAATATGTGCATGATTTATGGTGTAAAGGTTTGCAATATAGCATTGCAGGTTGCATATTTAAGTATTCATATATTTTAAATGTTACATGTGTATAAATCTCTATATATGCAAATACATTATATGTACATATTCACATATATGTACACATATATTGTGCATACATTTTACAATATATATGTACATATATTTCCATATAATTTTACATATATTTAAAATATATTCTACCATATATTAAACATACATGTGACACTATATCTTTACATATATTATCAATACATTTTCCCATATAAATCGCAATACATTGTGGTGGTTATTTATAAATATAAAATTGCATATATTTTACGATATATAAACACATATATTATATATTCATGTTCAATATATTGCAATATATGGAAAGCGGCAATCACTTGTATATTGCAATATATTACATGAATATATAATATATTGTGTAATATATGCATCAATAATGTATTATTCCATGTATTTCCAATATATAATATATTGAAAAATATTACAATATATTTCAAGTAATATATTGGTAAATATATTTTCCTTTCGTAAGGGCCAGCTGAGAAGTGTGTAAGTGTTTTATTCTTGTGATTTGTTCTAATCGCGATATAGAATAACCTTAGTGTCTGTAAACGGCAAAATAGCATACTGTTTAATTGCGAATCGTGTGTGTGTGTGTGTGTGTGTGTGTGTGTGTGTGTGTGTGTGTGTGTGTGTGTGTGTGTGTGTGTGTGTGTGTGTGTGTGTGTGTGTGTGTGTGTGTGTGTGTGTGTGTGTGTGTGTGTGTGAGAGAGAATGAATGAAAGCACAGATACGCACTGTTACAGACGAAATAAAGACAACATTTCGTTGACTAGTTTCGGATACAGTTTTTACTCTAAAATAGACATCAAATAAGCTTTTGTTAGGAGTTTCTGCTCATATGTTAAATATATAGTATGTTTTGTCAATAAACTAATGAACTAAGATGTTATAGTGTTTGTTCTAGGGGTTTCATCAACTAGTCAACTGTCACAACCACTAGTCGGCCCTAATCGACTAGTCGGAAACAAAATAGTCGAGAGAGTGATTCATTTGTTCATTTCATCTAGACTTGACTATTGTAATTCTCTTTATATTGGAATGAGTCAATCCAATATTAGTCGTCTTCAGATGGTTCAGAATGCAGCAGCCAGACTTTTGATTGGCACAAGGAAGTTTGATCATGTTACCCCAATATTGCGTTCGTTGCACTGGCTGCCAGTTTGTTATAGAGTTGATTTTAAAATACTGCTTTTTGTTTTTAAAGCCATAAACAAATTATATAAAATTCTTTTGAAATTAAATGACTGTGTTAGATCATTGAGGTCATCTCAACAAAGATTGTTGATGGTTCCAAGATCAAGACTGAAGACGAGAGGTGACCGTGCGTTTTCTGTTGTTGGTCTAAAACTGTGGAATAGTCTTCCTGTATCTTTAAGACTAATATCCACAGAATCTGTTTTTAAATCTAAGTTAAAAACTTACCTGTTTTCACTGGCTTACAATTGTCCTTGATTTTTTATGTTGAATTGTTAAATTGGTGTTTCTGATGTAAACTCCCTTTATCATTTACTTTGCGGACGGTCTAGTTTTTAAGATATGTATTCAGCTGTACAGCACAATGGCCAACTACTGTTGCTTTTATTGTGCTATATAAATAAAAGGTGATTGATTGAAAATAGCATCAGGCGTTGAGGTACCTATGCGTCGTGAAAGAACTCCTAAACGCTATTAAATGCAACTAGAGTCTGACATCCTGGCAGATTCAATCCCGATAACAGCATGCATGCTAGATCCACGGTTGAAGCACCTGAAGTTTCCCCCGAAAAATATCAGAGCGGATGCCCTGGCGCACCGGACTCAGCTGGTAGGAGAGGATGAGGAACAGCCTGCTACGGGTAAGTTTAGAACTAACGTTGACTCTAATGTCTAAACAGTTTACCATGTTTAAGTCGCTTTGGCTAAAAATGTAGGCCTAAGGCCATCCTTAAATATACATATATTTCTCAGGTCTGTGGGGCAAGAAGCTTATACGCTGAGTTTGGTTCATTTAAGAGACGAGCGCGCCGGCTCCTCTGTGTCCTGATTATATTGCCTGCATGCTATATTTAGCCTATTATTTATTAAATCCAGGAAATTGGTTGATGAAACATTGATTAAAATTAAGATACAATTAATACAAAACGAAATTCACTTTAAAGAAAGGCTTTCTACAAAAACAAACGTAATGAAGTGGTAAAAATGTCTGCCCACTCCATTTGTCCCTTACCCTAACCCTAACCCTATATTTTCGGGATAATCTTATTTTATTCATGCTTTTCACTTTTCATATAAACAACATGAAATGATTATTCTTTTTTTTATTTAAACATGAATATGAAACTAAATCGTTTTTTTGCAATTTTTCCATGTGGGAATGTTTATCTGCAACATTGCGTCGGTGTGGCGTGGCTCATAACAAGAATGTTTAATTACAAGAATGTTTTAAATGAATGCTGCTGTTTTTGTATTAAAGGTTTAGTGTGTAAAGTTTTTGAGTATCTATTAACAGAAATGCAATATGACATCCATAACTATGTGTTCAGTGGTGTATAAAGAACTTACTTAATAAACCGTAATGTTTTTATTACCTTAGAATGAGACATTTATATCTACATTGGCGCGGGCATCCCCTTCTATGAAGGTCGCCATATTGTGACGTCATGTTTCTACCGTAGCCGACAGCGAACGTACAAGCGTTACAGAGCGCGTTTCGTCACTACCTTGAAAGAGAAGCCGCAGAAAGCTAGAAGAAGCTAGTCGTAAACACCGTGAGTAGTGACTTTCCCTTGTCAGTGGTGTAAATATGTAGTTGGATTGTTTAATGTAACTTAATTCTTCTCCCTCGCTGTGTTTTGGCTTTGCTATGTGGGGATAAATGTGCTGGTTATGTTCGTGAGACAGCTGATTAGTAGGCTACTCTTGTCATTGACCATAAAACAGTTACAGGAATCACCAACCCGTCGATCTTGGAAGCATTTTAAGTCGATCGAGTTTCCAAAATCGGAGAAAAAAAGCCTATTGTGTGTAGTAAGTGGTGTCTAGGGGATGCGGAGGCGCGTGCGCTGTTACAATCACGTCATTTTTGCCGCACGCACCTTTGGGCTCATGCGGACACGTCGAGTATAAACAAGGCTTAACGCTTTAACCAGCTCAGCCACAGTAACAGCTCATATTAGCCAGCTAAACTTTTACTACCCTGTTAGAAAAAATATATAGTTGCATAGTTTCATGTGGTTCTTCTCTCTCGTTGTATTATGGGTTTGCTATGTGGGGAGAATGTGCTGGTTACGTTCGTGAGACAATCAGCTGATTACTATTATTATATTATGTATTAAGACCCTTGATCCTCACCTGACTATGGCTTTGTAAACTTTATCCATGATGTGGTTTATAATGAACTGTGGTACAGAAACTTGGTTTACTCTGGCTATTCTCTGCTGTCTCAGACAACGATGTTTGTCCCGTTTTAGCCACCGTAGCTTCTTCGAAAGGGAGGGGTGAGCGGTGGGCTGAGCCCTTAATGCAAACTCGCAACCAAACCGATAGATGTCGCCAAAAGTTACACACTGCACCTTTAAGACATGTTGATGGAAAGAATAACTGATGAATTTATTTATGTTATTTCTGAATTTCAAAAATTCATTTCCAATGATTCACCAGAACTCCTTCCTCTGTGTCTTCCTTAACAATGCTCATTGCGTTAAATGAAAACGACTAGATAAGCCCAAGCACGCGGATAGCATTAGCATAAGCATGGTGCCCATATCCTAATAGCTTTTATAGGGCTGACTTCTAATAGTCGACGATTCGCCGATTCGATTCGGAGAGGTCTGATTCGACTATGAACCTCATAGTCGAATAGTAGGGAAGTGTTATGTAACCAATAGGGGTGTGACGGTTATTATATAACCATGAGACCGACGGTTATAGTTGAACACCGTCATTAGAACTCTATAACCGACAAAACTGTGCTATTAAAATATTTTTTACAAACATTTTTTTATAGAGAATGTTTAACTACTAGTATCATCTTACGAGGGAAACGGAGGCGGAGTTGGAGCTTCTGAGGCTGCTCCTGCTGGAGATGATTCGGAAGAGGTCTGTGCTCCTTTACCGATCAGAGCGTGCGCTGACATGGAGTTAAAACCTTGTTTATACTCGACGCGTCCGCACGAGCGCGAAGGTGCGCACGGCAAAAAATGACGCATTGGGTGCGCAAGACCGGCAAGACCCCATTCCGCTTGGCTGCGCACGGCTTGTTATGTAACAGCGTGCACGACGCCGCGTCCGAGGATGACCGACTTCAAGCCGAATCTGCCCGAGCATGTAGGCTACGTCTCACCGCACCGGCACGCAGTTTGCACGTCTAAATTGCAAAGTTCATTGCAAAGTTTTTTGTTAAGGTTTTGTTTACTGTGTGTGATTTATTTAAAACAAAGCACATTCATTAGCCTGACTTCGTCATACTCATATTCTGGTCAGAACATGAGTCTGATACTGGTCCATAGAGCTTTGATTATGAGGCGTGTCTTAACCGAACCAGGAAAAACAACAACTCTGCACTCAATTGGATAGACCGACAACCAATCAGAGGAACGCAGTAAGTGACGTATGTTGAGCAACGCATAGTTATCAAACAGAACTCTGGAAAAAGTATGAAAAAAATAAGGACTGTTAACAATCTTTGCCGGTGTTGCAAAAAGAACTTAAGCATTCGCGGAGTAGGCCTACTTGCATTCAAACACGAAAAGCATTTTTGAAAGAAAAAATACGTTTGAGGACGTGATGATTACGTTATTGGATGGATTATCTGTCCATCATCGTATAAAGCCCGCCCTGGCAATTTGATTGGTCCGACCATTTTTTGGCTGATCATAATTACTCCTCAATGGATCGAGTCCAGACCGAACTTCCCGACCAAAAAATGTTGTGGGCGGGGTTCGGGCTGGCATCCAGGCTACACATTCATTGCAACTTTTTTTTTTTTTTTTGTTAAGGATTCATTTAATGGAAGGCACATTAACTTCTAGTTGTCTTGCTGTTCATTTTAAATAAACGTAGAGCGAGTTGTCCTATAACAGACAAACAGTTATTCAACCGAACGTCTAGCTGCTATCTTAAAAAAAAAAAAAAAAGTTTCGACTATCAGTTGACTACGGCAAAATCTAACGAATCAGATTCGACTATGAAATCCTTAGTCGAAAACAGCCCTAAGCTTTTACAATGAGCATTAAAAAATGAACTTAGCTTAGCTTCGTGAAGACTTTCAGAGATGAATGGAGAGTGAATACATCGAATCCTGTTTCAATATTGCAGAGAGCGAGCAGCAAGCAGTTAGGAGCGGACTGAACCTGCTCAAATAGGGCGCACTTATTTGAGCATTATTCAATAGCAGCGAGGGGAGAGAAACAGCTGATGCACTGATGCAGCTCAGCTGAGCAGATCGCTGATGAGACCATGTTGTTGGCCCATAGCGTTAGCAGCATCTTGACTACCTGGCCTGCCAGAACTGATGCTCAATTTATTTTTTTAGTTTTATTGATCCGAAATGTTTTTATACATTTTCTTCTATATCTTTGTGTGATGTTCTGTACATCGCGGCTTAAAAATGTTAAAGCCCCGTCCCCTCCCCAACCCTACACACGATTCGACTATTAGTCGACTATAGGGAAGACTTGACGATTCTGATTCAACTATGAAAATCCTTAGTTGGGGACACCCCTATGTTTAAGAATCTGTTATCTCCTTGTCAAATAATTTATGCCACTGCTACTGTTCATATCTTGTAAAAGCATTAAATTAAAAACATTGAAATTTCATAAAGTGTGTAAATAATAGAAACGCTGTTCAAAATGGCCTTTCTTTAAATGCAAATGTTCTTTGAGTATTTAATTTGTGAAGGGAAAGCATGTACTCACTATACTCCTGATTACAAGAAGAAAAAACTGCTCTTAAACTGTGTGTGACAGGCTGTGGCCGAGGAAAAATGTTCAGTCAAAAGATTTTTTTTTACTTTAACCCCTGGGAAGAAGACTCTCCTGCAGTGTCCGTGTTGACAGTGGTGGTCACGAGCTCCTCACAGCTCTCAACTGCTGTTCCCCTTCAGTCGCTCACGTTCGACGTGACGTCGACGTGACGACGTTAGGGGGATCACTTCAGGGAGCCCTATCAACTTCGAGTGTCTACAGAACAATTCAATGAACGTTGGCGTGCGTGAAACGTGTCACGCGTCCCGCCCCGCAGCGCGGGTATAAACAGGAAGCGGACGCACGCACTCATTGTCTTTCGCTTCGGAGCCGAGCTTTCATTTTGACTCTGAGTTTCTGCAGACTGCTGCATGGATCGTTGAAGACTTCAAAGAGAACACTCTGTTCCAGGGCTGGTGTGACGGCGCGATCAGCGGTGGCCGCGAGCATTACAGCTCACAACTGCTGTTTTCACAGCATTGCTTGTGTGTGTGTGTGTGTGTGTGTGTGTGTGTCTGTATGTGGCGGTCTCGGTGGGCGTTCCTCTCGTGAGTGTGTACCCCGATTACACCGCGGCTATCCCTGGGTGCTTCAGCACTGAGAGAGTTATTTTTTCTCTTTATATTTTTTGTTTTCAACTAAAAGAGCAACACAAGCGTGACGCTGCGTCCTTTTCAGGACGACATTCCGCTTGTGCGTTTCTGGGTGCGGTCGTTCCCTGGCGCCAGCAGACGGCCACAATTGTTGCCTCTCGTGTTTGGGCATTCAGCACGCTGAAGCAGCTTTTGTGAATAGTTCATGTTCTCATTGCGGGAATATGACTATGGCAGCGCTTAGATCAAGACTCGCTTACCTCAAGGGAGGTGCAGTCCCCTCGCCTATGCCCAGATCTAGTGTTTATTCTGGACCTCAGAATAGACCTACTTTTGCGCATGGTCAGGGTGATCTGAGGATTGCCGTGAGGGCTTCCCCGCCGAGGCAATCTCCGTGGGCCCCTCACGCCTCTCAAGCGCTGCCGCCGTTGGAGCCCCCAAACGAACGCGCTGGCCCCTCTCGTGGTCGGCCAGCCGTGTCCTTTGGGGCCCCACCTGACGATCAGATGTCGATCGCAGCATCGGAGGGGGAGCTTCAGTCCTCTGGAGATGAGGATTGGCTGCGTTACCCCTCTCTGGGAGTGTGGCGTTGCCCAAGTCAGATCCAGAATGGGCGGCTATGCTTTCCCGGGCCGCCGAGAAGGTCGGGCTTGTGTGGAACCCTCCACCACGTCCCGAGCCTTCTCGGTTGGACGATTGGTATCTCGGGGCGGGCCGTGCTGGTTCTCAGCGCTCCGCCCCAGTGCCATTCTTTCCGGAAGTGCATTAGGAGCTTACTAGGACGTGGAAGGCGCCGTATTGTGCCAGAAGCTGTCCTAGTGGCTCCTCCCTCCTCACCACCCTCGACGGCGGGGCGGCTAAGGGGTATGTGGATGTTCCCCCGGTGGAGCGTGCCGTCTCGATGCAATTGTGTCCGGCGTCCGCTTCCTCCTGGCGGGGCAATCCACGCCTCCCGTCCAAGGCTGCAGAGCCTGTGGACAGGCTGCTTCCGCCCTCCATGCCATAGCGCTTCTACAGGTCCATCAGGCCCAGGCGCTCATGGACATGAACGAGGGTGGTTCTGACTCAGAGCTCCTCCGGGAGCTCCGTGTGGCAACCGACCTCGCTCTCTGAGCGACGAAGGAAACTGCACGTTCAGTCGGTCAGACGATGTCCACCTTGGTGGTCCAGGAGCGCCACCTCTGGCTCAACCTCGCGGATATGAAGGACACCGATAAATGTCGGTTCCTGGATGCCCCTCTTCCCAGGTTGGGTTATTCGGCGATGCGGTCGAGAGCTTCGCCCAACAGTTCTCGGCTGCCCAGAAGCAGACGGAGGTCATCCGACACATCCTGCCCCGGCGGACCGCTGCTGCTCCCACCGTCCGCCGGCCGCAGCTCCTCCGTCCGCTCGTCGCCGAGGTCGACCTCCTGCGGCGTCCTCCGCTCCCGCTAAGCCTTAGCAGCAGCAGCCACCATCCAGGCCACGGCGTGGGGCAGGCCGCAGGAAGTTGACCATGCCCGTCCAGCCCGCTGCCAAACCAGGAGGCAAGCACAGGTACTAACGACCCTGAGACGGGCGACCCAGAGTGGATCAAGTTGCTCTTCAGGAGGTGGTGAAGGCACCGCTCCTTCCCCCGGTGGAGGGCCGGGTGGAGAATCTTTGTTTCCTTTTTCTGTTCCGCCACTGACCCACGGGCCAGTGGTACCCTCATTTTCAACTAAAGAGCAATTCTGAAACCTCTGGGTCCCAAGAGGGCGCGCTTGGCGGTCGACGACGCTATGCCTTGTCACCCTCGAGCCCCTCTTCTTCGCCAGCGAGCAGCAGTGGCTGTGTTCTGGACGCACTGACGCTTCCGCACACTCACTCTGCCATTCGACGGAAGCAGGTACGTGTTGCACCACACACTCAGACCCCACTCCGGGCCGCTATGCCGTCCGAGTCGGGTCCCTGCATTCTGCCGCGCTGCCCCACCCCGGGTACGTCTGTGGTGCCATTGGTTCCGCTTGCGCGGTGTCTGGGAGCCTGGCTACTGCTTCCCAGCCCATCTCGCTGGCTCATCCGTACTGTCAGACTCGGCTATGCGATTCAGTTCGCCCGGCGTTCCCCTGTATTCAGGGGCATTCTGTTCACCCGTGTTCTGGCGGACAGTGCCCCTGTGCTCAGGGCAGAGATCGCAGTCCTACTGGCGAAGGACGCGATCGAGCCGGTCCTCCAGCGATATGAAGACGGCCTCTACGCCGTACTTCATTGTACCCAAGAAAGGCGGTGGGTTACGGCCAATCTTGGACCTGCGTGTCTTGAACAGGTCCCTTCAACAGACTGCCCGTTCAAGATGCTTACGCAGAAACGCATTTACAAATGCATCCGTCCCCAAGATTGGTTTGCAGCGATCGACCTGAAGGACGTGTACTTTCATGTCTCGATTCTCCCTTGACACAGACCGTTTCTTCGCTTTGCGTTCGAGGGACGGGCATATCAGTACAAAGTCTTACCCTTCGGGTTGGCCCTGTCACAACTGGCTTATTCTCGCCCAGTCGAGAGAGCAGTTGTGTGAACACAGGGACATGGTGCTCAGTCACCTCAGCCATAGGGCTTTGGGTCAACTGGGAAAAGAGCAAACTCACCCCCGGGCAGAGGATCTCTTTTCCCAGTATGGAGTTGGACTCGATCAACATGACAGCGCGCCTCACCAAGGCCCGCGTCCAGTCAGTGTTGAACTGCGTGAGCACGCTCAGACGCAGAACAGCGGCTCCACTGAAACTGTTTCAGAGGCTCCTGGGGCATATGGCATCTGTACGCCGCTCGGATTGCTTCATATGAGGCCGCTCCAACACTGGCTCCACGATCGAGTCCCGAGATGGGCGTGGCAGAGCGGCTCGTGCCGGGTCCAAGTGACTCCGCACTGTCGCCAAACTCTCAGCTTGTGTCGGACCTTTGTTCCTGCGGGTAGATGTTCCCCTAGAACAAGTGTCCAGGCATTCTGTGGTCTCCACGGATGCCTCTGCCACCGGCTGGGGGGCCACGTACAACGGGCATGCAGCTTCAGGTCTGTGGACGGGGCCTCAACTGCATTGGCACATCAACTGCCTCGAGTTGTTAGCAGTACATCTTGCATTGAGCCGCTTCAAAACGCTGCTACAGCGCAAGCATGTGCTGGTCCTACGGACAGCACTGCGACCGTTGCGTACATCAACCGTCAGGGTGGTTTACGCTCCCGCCGCATGTCACAACTCGCCCGCCATCTCCTCCTTTGGAGTCAGAAGCATCTGAGGTCGCTTCGTGCCATTTATATTCCTGGCCTGCTCAACCGTGCAGCCGACGAGTTCTCACGGCAGCAGGTGCTACCGGGAGAGTGGCGACTCCATCCCCAGGTGGTCCAGCTGATTCAGGCGCTTCGGGACCGCACAGGTAGATCTGTTTGCCGCCCTGGACACGTCTCACTGTCAGTTGTTCTATTCCCTGACCGAGGGGACCCTCGGCACGGATGCTCTGGCACACAGCTGGCCCCCGGGCCTACGCAAGTATGCGTTTTCCCCAGTGAGCCTTCTTGCACAGACCTTGTGCAAAGTCAGGGAGGACGACGAGCAGGTCTTGTTAGTTGCACCGTATTGGCCCAACCGGACCTGGTTCCCCGAACTAGTGCTCCTCGCGACAGCCCCTCCCTGGCCCATTCCTCTGAGAGAGGACCTGCTCTTCAGAGACGGGGCACCCTGTGGCACCCGCGTCCAGACCTCTGGAAACTCCATGTCTGGTCCCTGGACGGGACGCGGAGGTTCTAGGTGACCTACCCCCAGTGGTAGTTGACACCATCACTTCCACTAGAGCCCCCTCTGCGAGGCGCCTCTATGCTCTGAAGTGGAACCTATTCGTTGACTGGTGTTCTTCTCACGAGGAGAACCCCCGAACTTGCTCGATCCGAGCCGTGCTTTCCTTCCTGCAAGATGGGTTGGAGCGAAGGCTGTCTCCCTCCACCCTTAAAGTGTATGTTGCCGCCATTGCCGCACATCACGATGCAGTTGAAGGTAAGTCGTTGGGAAAGCACGACCTGATCGTCAGATTCCTGAGGGGAGCAAGGAGACTAAATCCTCCTCGCCTACTCTCTATACCCCTTTGGGACTTGTCTCTGGTCCTTTCGGACTGCAGAGACCACCCTTTGAGCCTTTGCAGTCAGCTGAGCTAAAAATTCTGTCCTGTAAAACAGTACTCCTGGTTGCATTGGCCTCTATCAAGAGGGTAGGGGACCTGCATGCATTTTCGGTCGACGAATCGTGCCTAGAATTCGGCCCGGCTAACTCTCACGTAACCCTGAGACCCCGGCCCGGATACGTGCCCAAGGTTCCTACCACTCCCTTCCGGGACCAGGTGGTGAACCTGCAAGCGCTGCCTTCGGAGGAGGCAGACCCAGCCCTGGCTTTTCTCTGTCCCGTCCGCGCTCTGCGCCTGTACGTGGACAGAACACAAAGCCTCAGGACCTCAGATCAGCTCTTCGTCTGTTACGGAGGCCAGCAGAAGGGAAAGGCTGTCTCCAAGCAGAGGATGGCCCACTGGTTAGTGGATGCCATCGCCTTGGCTTACGAAGCCCAAGCCTGGGTTGAGAGCCCACTCCACCTGGAGTGTCGCTTCTTCTTGGGCGCTGGCACACGGCGCCTCGCTGACAGATATATAATATAATAAATAATTCATTACATTTATATAGCGCTTTTCTGGACACTCAAAGCGCTTTACATAGAAGGGGGGGGGGGGTGGGGGGGGGGGGGGGGAAATCTCCTCAACCACCACCAGTGTGCAGCATCCACCTGGATGATGCGACGGCAGCCATATTGCGCCAGAACGCTCACTACACACCAGCTTACTGGTGGAGAGGAGACAGAGTGATGAACTCCCCTCCACATGGAGCGGATACGTGCGCTTTTTGCTCCAGTCGAGTTCCCCACTCAGGCGAACCCTGTGAGCTCCTCCGCACCCCTTCGGCAGTCGGACGTTGCGGTGCGTCCGACGCCAGGCCTAGTTCTCGTATGCTTGTGTAACTTGTGCTAGGCTGGGTTCCATATGTGGTGATCCCTGCGGCGATCCCATATGAGTATTCTTCCACGACCAGCTCCCTGCGGTGAGCCCGTGTCTTTCCCTTGGCAGAGTCCGCTCTGCCGTCACTGTCTGGTGTAGCCTCCCCCTTCTCAGGCTGGAGCCACCCCAGTGACATTCCATATGTTGCACTGCCCCTCTGGCCAGTCCATATGAGTATTCTCCACATGTTACCTCCCTTCGGGCAGGATGTGGCTTCCGCAGCGTCCCTCTCTCCCTGGGAAGGCACGCTTTCCCAGTGTTATCCAAGAGTTCACGGTGTGGGTATATGGAACAGCAGTTGAACTCCCTCTACGCAGATCTTCCGCCCCAGCAGTTAAGGGGTCTGAGAGTCTTGCGTAGGGCGCTGGATGTGGCAGCAACCGATGGCGTTTTCCATGGGATCCCCTAACGTCGTCACGTCGACATCACGTCGAACGTGAGCGACTGAAGGGGAACGTCTCGGTTACTGATGTAACCCTCGTTCCCCGAAGGAGGGAACGGGAGACGTGACGTCCCACCGCCACAGTTGCTGACCATCGCTGTACGGCCGTCTCTATCTCGGCTCCTCAGCGAAAAACAATGAGTGCGTGCGTCCGCTTCCTGTTTCTACCCGCGCTGCGGGGCGGGGCGCGTGACACGTTTCACGCACGCCAATGTTCATTGGCTTGTTCTGTAGACACTCGAAGTTGATAGGGCTCCCTGAAGTGATCCCCCTAACGTCGTCACGTCGACGTCACGTCTCCCGTTCCCTCCTTCGGGGAACGAGGGTTACATCAGTAACCGAGACGTTTTCACAGCATTATAACAGAGACAGCTGTTGGTTGGTTATAGAGCATTGAGTGAGTGAGTGAGTGAGTGAGTGAGTGAGTGCTTCCCCTGCCAGTATTGTCGTTTCCCTTGTGTGCTTCAGCATATTTAGAGATTTTAATTCCTGAAAAATTAAAATCTGTGTCTGTGTCTTTTTCAAGATGTCATTCCACTCGTGCATTTTGTGTGACGGTAACAGTCGCGGCAACATGTGTCTGGGCATTGAGCATGCTAAAGCAGCCTTTGTGGATGGCTCATGTTCTCACTGTGGGATTTCAGTGTTGAGATCAAGGCTGCGTCCGAAACCGCATACTTCCCTACTATATAGTAGGGAAAAATTAGTAGGCGAGCGAATAAGTATGTCCGAATCCTTAGTATCCATGAAAGAGTAGGCGAGAATTACCTGAGTAACGTACTAATTATCGCAGGAATCGGACTTAAGTGCGTCCGAAAATGCCTACTTTCCTACTATATAGTAGGCGAAAACAGTACGTGAAGGAAGCAGTTCGAAACATCAGTATTCATAAAAGAGTGGGCGAGAAGGTCCAGGATGGCTTACTGCTTTCGCCCAGGTTTTTGAGTGTTCCTCCGATGGATACTCTTCTATCCCAGGAGGCCACGCGAGAGGAATACGTCATTATCAAACATTACGAAGATCAGCGACGCGGGGGTTTTAAAATGTGAGTAAACACGGTTCCTTGTGTTTAAATCGTATGTGTTAAACTACTATAGAGTAAACGTTTTAACTGTTGAAGGTGTAAAGGAGTTAGACAGTATGGTATAGTCGTGATTTTGCTGTAAAAACATTTTTTATTATGTATAGCTAGCTAACAGGGGAGCTCCAGTAAGCACACGTAACGTTACATCTCTAAAGTGGATTTACATAACCATATACATCTTAAACACGCTTATTTAATATGTCTATTTACATCTGAAAGGAAAATATTGTATAAGTTTTGCAGATGAGCACATCATGTAAAAGACATCCGATTGATGTATGTGTGCTATTATGTAGGATAACGTTAATTAACGTTAACTGTTGTCAACACTGTTTGTTTACATTAGACAAATGTCCTGTATATAAGGTAAATAAACAATCTATAAAGTAACTAAACATGTTATATATTTTATGTGTTCCTTATTACTGTTGATGATTGCTTTTGTATAATGTTTGTGCATTTTTGTAGGATCTGAAATGTCTGCAGACTGGTGTGAGCCCTGAGGATGAGGAGCCCAGAGCTGATTCCTGGAAACGGTGCCATGGATGAGTCCCTCCATCACTCCACCGGCCCATATGAGTCCCTCCATCACTCCACCAGCACTTATGAGTCCCTCCATCTCTCTATCTGCCCTTATGAGTCCCTCCATCACTCCACCTGCCCTTATGAGTCCCTCCATCACTCCACCGGCCCATATGAGTCCCTCCATCAATCCACCGGCCCTTAACGCCTCAGATTGTGAAGCGCAGCACAGCAACAAGCTCCGGCACGAAAAAAGAATAAAGCCGCAGAATGGGAACCGCTGTGTTGAGATGGCAGTATGTGTGGTTCAGCGCCTTTAAATGCATGCTTGTAGTTTGAATAAAGCTTTGTTTCATGTGTTGTTGATTTGTATATGCATTTGTTTATTATGGTGGTTACTTTTATTTGTTCTTTTACTCATTTATTCATGTTTCTTATTGTTGTCAGTATATAAAATATAATTTTTTAATTAATGTATGCATTCATTAATTCATTGCTCGACTGACAATTGAGATCACTGCATTTATCTAGTGTGTATTCATGCATAACTATGTCATATGACGAGACAAATTACATTTTGCTTATTAAATTATATCATTTTTAGTATATAAAAAAGTAATATAATTAAGTATTGGTCAGCATTTAATATTATTATTTTGTTTAAGTTTTGGGGTGGGCTAACAATGCAATTCATTCTGAGGTAATATTAATTTTTCTTCAAGCAGCTGCCCGTCTCCTTTGTGCAGACATTACAAACGCAGAGGAAAACTGTTCTAGGTTGTGCTGTTGAGTTACTGATGTTATGAAGTGTTAGTGCACCTGTCGCTCATATAATTTAAACTTAGTACAAACAAGATCATGGAAAGATACCGTAACAATCATAATGACAAAACAGAAAACATAAGATCATTGGTTTGTGTACATCATAATATGATATTTATAGGCTACTCAGGGAAAAAGAACAATAACAAGGCTAAATATCTTTAAATAGTTTTTCATAATATATAAAAGATTCTAAGGGATCAAACGAGAGGTAAATTCATCAAGAATAAAAAAGGAAACCTTAAAGGAGAAACTTTTTGGGTATAAAATAAAGAAATTAACAACTTATTCAAGAGATGACGATGTTGGGGTTTCTTAATAAAAAGTTATATCGTTAGGCCCTATAAGGATAAAACTGTGGGTCACATTAGTAGGGTTTAAAATATAACAACTTAAATCAACCCTAAATGTATTCACAAAATAATGGACAGCTGTTTCTTCAACAATAGGCTACCACAATATGAGCAAGTTTCATCAATATCAAGATATTTACAGATAGATTAATAAAATGTGTCGTTCATATCTTTTACGTGTGATATAACGCGTCGTAGGTCACATGATAACGTCAACATGGCGTATGATGTCCGGATCGCATTCATACTCAACGAGATTTGGCTCTAAAGTACCTACTCTTTTAGCGCTCGTTAAGTAAGTACTCATTGAAATTAAGTACCTACTCATTGAGTATGCGGTTTCGGACGCAGCCCAAGACTCTCACACCTGCTAAAAGGTGGAGTCCCCATAACCATGCCCCGATCTACTTTGCCTTCTGGCCAACCCAGAAGAGAGCTACTTCGCTGTGTGGGATGGGTGATCTGAGGATCACAGTGAGGGCTTCCCCATCTGGTAACCAGTCCCTGTGGACCCCTCACTCCTCCACAACACCTCAGCCTGTGGACCCCTCACTCCTCCACAACACCTCAGCCTGTGGACCCCTCACTCCTCCACAACACCTCAGCCTGTGGACCCTCACTCCTCCATAACACCTCAGCCTGTGGACCCCTCACTCCTCCACAACACCTCAGCCTGTGGACCCCTCACTCCTCCACAACACCTCAGCCTGTGGACCCCTCACTCCTCCACAACACCTCAGCCTGTGGACCCCTCACTCCTCCATAACCCCTCAACCTGTGGACCCTCAGTCCTCCACAACACCTCAGCCTGTGGACCCCTCACTCCTCCACAACTCCTCAGCCTTTGGGCCCCTCACTCCTCCATAACACCTCAGCCTGTGGACCCCTCACTCCTCCATAACACCTCGGCCTGTGGACCCCTCACTCCTCCACAACACCTCAGCCTGTGGACCCCTCACTCCTCCACAACACCTCAGCCCCCTCACTCCTCCACAACACCTCAGCCTGTGGACCCCTCACTCCTCCACAACACCTCAGCCTGTGGACCCCTCACTCCTCCACAACACCTCAGCCTGTGGAACCCTCACTCCTCCACAACACCTCAGCCTGCACCCCTCACTCCTCCACAACACCTCAGCCTGTGGACCTCTTACTCCTGCTAAAAGGTGGAGTCCCCATAACCATGCCCCGATCTACTTTGCCTTCTGGCCAACCCAGAAGAGAGCTACTTCGCCGTGTGGGATGGGTGATCTGAGGATCACAGTGAGGGCTTCCCCATCTGGTAACCAGTCCCTGTGGACCCCTCACTCCTCCACACCACCTCAGCCTGTGGACCCCTCACTCCTCCACAACACCTCAGCCTGTGGACCCCTGACTCCTCCACAACACCTCAGCCTGTGGAACCCCCTCCTCCACAACACCTCAGCCTGTGGACCCCTCACTCCTCCACAACACCTCAGCCTGTGGAACCCTCACTTCTCCACAACACCTCAGCCTGTGGAACCCTCACTCCTCCACAACACCTCAGCCTGTGGACCCCTCACTCCTCCATAACCCCTCAACCTGTGGACCCCTCACTCCTCCACAACACCTCAACCTGTGGACCCCTCACTCCTCCACAACTCCTCAGCCTTTGGGCCCCTCACTCCTCCATAACACCTCAGCCTGTGGACCCCTCACTCCTCCATAACACCTCAGCCTGTGGACCCCTCACTCCTCCACAACACTCAGCCTGTGGACCCCTCACTCCTCCACAACACCTCAGCCTGTGGAACCCTCACTCCTCCACAACACCTCAGCCTGTGGACCCCTCACTCCTCCACAACACCTCAGCCTGTGGAACCCTCACTCCTCCACAACACCTCAGCCTGCACCCCTCACTCCTCCACAACACCTCAGCCTGTGGAACCCTCACTCCTCCACAACACCTCAGCCTGTGGACCCCTCACTCCTCCACAACACCCCAACCTGTGGACCCCTCACTCCTCCACAACTCCTCAGCCTTTGGGCCCCTCACTCCTCCATAACACCTCAGCCTGTGGACCCCTCACTCCTCCATAACACCTCAGCCTGTGGACCCCTCACTCCTCCACAACACCTCAGCCAGTGGAACCCTCACTCCTCCACAACACCTCAGCCTGTGGACCCCTCACTCCTCCACAACACCTCAGCCTGTGGAACCCTCACTCCTCCACAACACCTCAGCCTGCACCCCTCACTCCTCCACAACACCTCAGCCTGTGGAACCCTCACTCCTCACAACACCTCAGCCTGTGGACCCCTCACTCCTCCACAACACTCCAACCTGTGGACCCCTCACTCCTCCACAACACTCAGCCTGTGGACCCCTCACTCCTCCACAACACATCAGCCTTTGGACCCCTCACTCCTCCATAACACCTCAGCATGTGGACCCCTCACTCCTCCATAACACCTCGGCCTGTGGACCCCTCACTCCTCCACAACACCTCAGCCTGTGGAATCCTCACTCCTCCACAACACCTCAGCCTGTGGACCCTCACTCCTCCACAACACCTCAGCCTGTGAACCCCTCACTCCTCCACAACACCTCAGCCTGTGGAACCCTCACTCCTCCATAACACCTCGGCCTGTGGACCCCTCACTCCTCCACAACACCTCAGCCTGTGGAACCCTCACTCCTCCATAACACCTCGGCCTGTGGAACCCTCACTCCTCCACAACACCTCAGTCTGCACCCCTCACTCCTCCACAACACCTCAGCCTGTGGACCCTCACTCCTCCACAACACCTCAACCTGTGGACCCCTCACTCCTCCACAACACATCAGCCTTTGGACCCCTCACTCCTCCACAACACCTCAACCTGTGGACCCCTCACTCCTACATAACACCTCAGCATGTGGACCTCTCACTCCTCCACAACACCTTAGCCTGTGGACCCCTCATTCCTCCACAACACCTCAGTCTGTGGACCCCTCACTCCTCCACAACACCCCAGCCTGTGGACCCTCACTCCTCCACACTACCTCAGCCTGTGGACCCCTCACTCCTCCATAACACCTCAGCATGTGGACCTCTCACTCCTCCACAACACCTTAGCCTGTGGACCCCTCACTCCTCCATAACACCTCAGCCTGTGGACCCCTCACTCCTCCACAACACCTCAGCCTGTGGACCCCTCACTCCTCCACAACACATCAGCCTGTGGACCCCTCACTCCTCCACAACACATCAGCCTTTGGACCCCTCACTCTTCCACAACACCTCAGCCTGTGGACCCCTCACTCTTCCACAACACCTCAGCCTGTGGACCCCTCACTCCTCCACAACACCCCAGCCTGTGGACCCCTCACTCCTCCACACCACCTCAGCCTGTTGACCCCTCACTCTTCCACAACACCTCAGTCTGTGGACCCCTCACTCCTCCACAACACCCCAGCCTGTGGACCCCTCACTCCTCCACACCACCTCAGCCTGTGGACCCCTCACTCCTCCATAACACCTCAGCATGTGGACCTCTCACTCCTCCACAACACCTTAGCCTGTGGACCCCTCACTCCTCCATAACACCTCAGCCTGTGGACCCCTCACTCCTCCACAACACCTCAGCCTGTGGACCCCTCACTCCTCCACAACACCTCAGCCTGTGGACCCCTCACTCCTCCACAACACATCAGCCTTTGGACCCCTCACTCTCTCACAACACCTCAGCCTGTGGACCCCTCACTCTTCCACAACACCTCAGCCTGTGGACCCCTCACTCCTCCACAACACCTCAGCCTGTGGACCCCTCACTCCTCCATAACCCCTCAACCTGTGGACCCCTCACTCCTCCACAACACCTCAGCCTGTGGACCCCTCACTCCTCCACAACTCCTCAGCCTTTGGGCTCCTCCACAACACCTCAGCCTGTGGAACACTCACTCCTCCACAACACCTCAGTCTGTGGACCCCTCACTCCTCCACAACACCCCAGCCTGTGGACCCCTCACTCCTCCACACCACCTCAGCCTGTGGACACCTCACTCCTCCACAACACCTCAGCCTGTGGACCCCTGACTTCTCCACAACACCTCAGCCTGTGGAACCCTCACTCCTCCACAACACCTCAGCCTGTGGACCCCTCACTCCTCCACAACACCTCAGCCTGTGGAACCCTCACTCCTCCACAACACCTCAGCCTGTGGAACCCTCACTCCTCCACAACACCTCAGCCTGTGGACCCCTCACTCCTCTATCACCCCTCAGCCTGTGGACCCCTCACTCCTCCACAACTCCTCAGCCTTTGCATTTAAACACGGCTGCTTCGCCTCCTTCTGGGAGACTCGTGCTGCCCGAGCCAGATCCAGAAATGTCAGCTATGCTGTCCCGGGCCACCCAGAGTGTCAGGCTCCAGTTGAACCCTGCACCGTATCTTGAGTCCTCGAGGTTGGATGATTGGTATCTCTGGGTCATGCAGGTCCTCAGCACATTACCCCAGGGCCATTCTTTCCCGAAGTGCATGAGGCGGTTACCAGGTCGTGGACCTTTTTCTGCCAGAAACAAGTTTGGAAACTCCCCCCTAATTAATTCAAATTAATTCAATTTAATTTCTGTTTCGCAGCATGCTTTGCTATGGCACTCGAAAGAGAGAGAAAATGTAAGTGTTATATGTTTGTTTTTTTGTGCAAGATTAATTTTAAGGGGAGATTAAGTTTTTTCTATGCAAATTTACAAGAGTTTCTGTTATGTTGGATTTTTTTGTTGGGGCTTACGATCATGTGACTAGTGGAGCATGAGCCTGTTAAATATTCTATATTGCCTTAATCATTCAGCAATTTCGATGCTAATCAAAGCATTGTGTTACCAGTAAGCATGCTAGCATTTGCTGAATTAGCTAGTTATAGCTATTTACGTTTCCACAATTAAGTTAGATTACATGATTTTGAGTTAAATATATTAGTTAGCTTGCTCAAATATTTCAAGTTAAGATCAATTAACATTTACAAAATAAAAATCAGCTTGTTCTGCTTATTTAAACTTGGAATTTCTTAACTTGTTGATGGAACTGATTACCTCAACAGTGTAAAGAAATAAAACACCTTTATGTAGCGCCTTCATTTCAACACTTATATAATGTAATACAATTCAAATACATATGGAATCAATATAAATACAGATTATATTTTACAGAGCTGTCACAGACTGGGTATTTGAGGTGTAGGTTTGTCTTCTGATTTGGCATTACACTCTGAGTCAAACATGTATGGCAAACATGGGACGTTTTCACATGTGTTCTGGTGGGGATAAAGTATATTTCTCTATTTTTATGGATGCTTACATATTTTTAGTGGACAACAAGACAAAAATTCTGAAGACATTTTTTTTAATTATATTGTTAAAATATAAGATTTTAGATGTATTTCAGCGGATCCTGATTGCTTGTTGTTGTGACTGTTCCGGTAAAGGCACAGGAGGGACGGAGCCAAACGGATCCTGTCAAGCCATTGTAGTTCAGGCTTACGTTAAGTGCAATACAGAGATTTATTGATGTAGAGAGAGAGGGAGGGACCCTTGAGAGCGTCTTCTTCTCTTATCAGATTATCAAATACCAAAAGGAGACTCTGAATCAATCCAAATCTCCCAGAAACAAACATAAGTGTCCACATGTACACAAGGCGCTTACAGACAGCCGAGGTCTTCAAACTGCCCAGGCGTGTGTTCAGCTAGCGCTAGCGTGTTTTCAGCTAGCGCTAGCGCTGGTGTGTGTCAGAGTGTGTTACCCCACACCCGCTCCATCTGCTCATGAAGGGGGGGGGGGGGGGCTCTGTGCATATTGGGTTTTAAGCATATTCATGTGTCATTAAATCATACTGTATTACAGTATTGGTTTTAAGAAAACAAAATGAGATATTCTGCAGACCTCTAAATATAGATGGATGGAATTTCAGCTTAAAGCCAATAATCATCATTTTAACTTAAAGGCAAGCAATCTCCATCGACATGCATACGGGTGAATGTCACATGACCAGGCCACATTTCTCACTCAAAATGAAAGAAAAATTACATTTTTTTTTTTTTGTTAAAAAATTTGACCTGTTTGTTAAGATTCTTTGCATAATTGCATTATTTGATGATTCCCATTAAATTATTTTCCTCATATTGCAAACGTAATGCATTTTTTTATATTCCTAGAATAAAAGCATTACTGTTATTGTGTATACATATTTAACAATTTAGATAATATTTTACTATTTAGGTATTACATTAATGAGATTGAGATTGTCATGCGTTAAAAATGGATAAACATAACAAAGAGCCAAGGTGATGTTGAACTGCCAATGGCAATTAATGTAGTGGAGAAAATGTGTTAAAAGCCCCTGGGAGAGGTCAGGCTGTTTGGGGCTCTGAGGGGTACGAGGAACAGCTCAAACCTCTCCATTGGGCTGAGACAGAGAGAGGGAGAGAGGGGAGGGAGAGAGAGAGGGAGAGAGGGGAGGGAGAGAGAGAGGGAGAGGAGAGGGAGGGAGAGGGAGAGAGAGAGGCAGAACAGAGAAAGAGATGATGTCACCTCTACTCATCCTCCAATCAGAGGAGTGTGTGAGGAGCACATGCTGAGGGTGGGGGGCTGAAGGGTGTGTTCTCCCTCACTGCAGCATCCGGCACGGCTTCACTCATTGGATGGGATGAACAGAGAGAAAGACAGAGGAAAAGAAGAGAACAAGGCGTGTCACTGTGACCGAACCTCAAGATAAACCAGTCTTCTGTCCAAGACTTCCAAGAGAACCTGACACTCCTGAAAAAGGTAGCTAGTGTAGTGTTGTGTGATAATCTGTGTGTGTGTGTGTGTGTGTGTGTGTGTGTGTGTGTGTGTGTGTGTGTGTGTGTGTGTGTGGTGTGTGTGTGTGTGTGTGTGTGTGTGTGTGTGTGTGTGTGTGTGTGTGTGTGTGTGTGTGTGATGGTGATACCTCAGTCATTAGGGGCCGAACACACCTTGGCCTTGGGGTGTGTGTGTGTCTTCACATTAGTGAGGGAGTGTGGCAGATTCAGAACTTGCACTCTTGGAGATGGATGATAACTATTATCTGTTATCAGAAACTGTGATTTTTTTTTTTTCAATTTTAATTACAGCCTGTTATTATGTCCAATAATTGGAGTTATTTTTATATAATCATTTTCAATACAAACATGGGAACATGAGTAATGTATTATTGCAGAAGCAGGGCACTTTCTATTGCGTTCAATTCTGGGAATCAATTAGTTGAAAAGTAAGCTTGTGTGTTTTATATGTAAAGCTCTGGAGTCAGTCTGACTCAGATCATACTGTATATAATAATACATAATACAGGAACATTGTCTAAAACACACCAGTTAACAGTGTGTGTGTGTGTGTGTGTGTGTGTGTGTGTGTGTGTGTGTGTGTGTGTGTGTGGTGTGTGTGTGTGTGTGTGTGTGTGTGTGTGTGTGTGGTGTGTGTGTGTGTGTGTGTGGTGTGTGTGTGTGTGTGTGTGTGTGTCGCTAGCAGGTGAACGGCCTCAGCCATTGTTTCTTTATGTGGCGTGGATGTTATGATGAAGCCCAAGCTATATACAAAGTATTTTAAATATTTTAATGTTTCTAATTTAGATTCTCCAGGATTGACAATGCTTAGTGTATTTCACTGGCCTCAATTATTATATGGCAGAATGCTGAATCATAAGCTATCATCAAATATGGCACAATAAATATGGCACTGCACTGTTATTTAACTGAGCATTAAATTACATAATAATAATAAAAATAATGATTAATAATAATTGGTTGAGGGACTGACAGTAGATTTGTCATATTTCTCTCTTCTCATTACTCCTTTTTTTCCTTTTTGGAGAAGTTGTGAAAATGCTATTGTGATTTTCTTTTTTTTTTCTTTTGTTATTAGAGTAAATGAGAAAGCAGAATGATATATTTGCTGTATTCTCCCAGAGAAATACACGTCTGCCTCTGAGTACATGTGTGACGGGTCTAGTGCTGTAATGTGTGTGTAATCTATTAGTGTAATAACAGAAGGAGCTGTATCTGTATTGGGATGTAGATGTACCTGATGTAGACGATGCTGTCGGACATATACCTTCACCAGCGCAACTTTATAACAGAACAACTGAATATTTTACATGTCCACCTACCAATCACAACACTAACCTCAGGCTTTAAACTGCTGATACCCTTCTTCAACCCAACATCCTCACGTTTACAGAACTGAACTGAGTTTCAGTGCATATGGTTCCTGCTCGAACATATATATATAGAGCTCGAATAAATGAGTTCATGACAGAAATATTCTGTTGCCACATGTATTACTGTTTATTTAATTTTTTAGAAATGCATGTTTCACTTGTTCAAGAATTAAATTATTATTTAGAATTTCATATGATTAAGTGCAGTATATTTGACATTAAATTAATGCCCATACTCGTTCATTAAGGAAATAATATCATCACACTATACAGTCAAATGACAAACATTATAATATGGTTACACATTTATTAATATATTATCAAAATTAAAAAGTTATTATTATTTCATTAGTTCATGCAGTATGAAGTAACAATGAACTATTGTGTTTGTACTGTCCATTAACATGATTAATGTTATAAAATATTGTTATTTTACATCATATCTTACATCATGTATGAACCGAAAAGTGACCTTATTTAAAAGTATTGTCGTTAAATATTGTAGATATCGATCCAATCAAAATCCATGTGAAAATAGCTCATATCTAATAAAAGAACATGAGTTGTATAGGAGGCCCGTCTGTAAACTGGACATATCTCTGTCATGTCACACATCATTACCAGTCAAATCATGTAGATTCATTTCACAATACCTTTATGACTTTTTTTTCAATTGAATTTCATTATTTGCACAAACAGTTGAATCATTCTTCGAAATACCTTCGCAAAAGAAAGAATTGGTTGGAACGTGAGGACGAGTAAATGAAGACGTTTCCATTTTGGGATGAACTGTTTCTTTAAGGAGATCTTTTTTAATTATTTGAACAGCAAAACATTGGTTTTTGACGGTTGCATGCATTCTCAGACATCTTTCTTGATACACGCATTAACATGGCAGTGGACATCAAGAATATAGAACTAGTTCAGTGCAAACGAACAGACAGATTAGTGTTTAACACATTCACCAGTTTCATTGCCTTAATCTTCATCAATGCCGTCTCTGACGCTGACCTTTCTCTGACAGAAAGAGTCTTTGTTGTGTTCATTGACTCATTCCTCTGAAGAACATGAGTGCATTAGCTTCCGTCAGAGTCCTTCATCTGGTTCATCAACGCATGTCTCAGAATGGCTTATAACTGGAAATCCAGTCAGAGTTGCAGGACTCACTCAGCTAATGGAGAAACACACTGGACACACTGCCAATATATATAAAACTTCAACCAGTATTTTCTTCTTTTTTCAAGTCAAATATCTAAACATCCTGAAATCAAGATCACTGTAAAAGTGTGCAGTTGTTGCTTTAAGGAGGTATTTCTACCTGACTCTATTATAAACTCTAATTGTGTTGTTGTAACCCACTTTAATCAGGTTTGTGTAACAAAGCAAGGGAATGCTGTTTTATCTTAACTGAGTTCATACTAGATACAGTAACTGACAGTGCAGGGCAAGTGAGTAAGGAAAGCACATTTTATTATGTTATAAAGTATAGCCAAAAAAAACACAAACTATGTAGAATCATATAATTAGTAAAGCCCAACGAGCAGTATTGAAACACACACATTCTGTACACAAACGTAATCGTTAATTGTTGTGTTTCCGGCCATCACTGCCCAGTTATGTATTATATATTATAATCAGTGCATGAAAGTGTTATCTGAGGAGTAGATGCCATTAAAGCTGTACATGCCTGTTTATTGTGATTAAAGTCATCATGGTATTTTACTACGGTTGCTAAAACTATGAGATTAACTGCATCAATTTGATCATAGTATTGTGTTTACATGAGGTTTAAATGCAACATTGCCTAAATCTCATTATATTTGCATTATGAGTGCATGTAAACAGTCATTATGTCCTTGTCCCTAATGGAGGCTCGTTCCTCATTCATATCTTTAGTCCACATCTCTCGACTTACTTAAACTCAAAGATTTCCCAAGGTTGTGTTCCGTCACACATGTGTTGAAATCTGGTCGTCACGCTCAACATCAGATATATGATGTTTTATTAACACAGTTCGGGAGGAACACGTTTAACTGATCTAGAGAGGAGGCCTATATATATATTATGTATTGTAATGATATAATATACATTATTATAATGACACACACTCAAAGCTCTGTTCCTCTCCAGTTTTCCTCCTCACTCTCGGCTGAACTATGCTATCTTTAATTCTGAAAGTGCACCTCACCTTAAAAAAATCACTAAACAACAACAAAACTTTAAACAAAAGTCCGCAAGCATCAAAACTATAATAGTAATGCTGCAATACATGCTGAAACTATAACATATCCTCGTCCTGTTCAAAAGTTAACACTAAAGGATAATTCTGGTATTTATCACTTTGAGTCTATTTTCTAGTGTGTTTTGGATGAACTAGAGTGGAGGACACAGAAATGTTGACGATGGGTCCTGTCTCGACTTTTTGACTCTTTTAGAATCGCCTCTGAGCGCTTCAGAGCGGCTGTCTATGGGCATGCACAAACATGTGCTTAAAACAACCCAACGTTCGTTTTCTAAACTGTGACACTCACCGAGTGGTTAGTGGTGTTTGTTGATGATTAAAAACAAATATATCGGCGCAATGTATGCTTTCAATCCGTGTTATTTGCTATAGCGGAACTATTTTCTCAGATACCTCACAACCGCGTATAAACTTCCGCTGGATATTTGAGTCTGAAGCGTTAGCACACTCCCGACCACTTGATGGCGACAACCACTTCGCCGTACAAGGACGCTGTACGGAACACGTAGTCGAGCGCATAGACCTTCTGAGAGATGGAAAGACTACAACCAAATGTAAACAGACCCTTTCGGTATCCGGTAGCGCAGTACAGAGTCCTCCAACAGACATCAATGGAATTTTACAAAATGCCAAATAAAGCACGACAGAAACTGTATTTCGCTACGCTACTTGTTTTGGATCATCAGCGAACACCACTAACCACTCGGTGAGTGTCACAGTTTTGAAAACGAACGTTGGGTTGTTTTAAGGACATGTTTGTGCATGTCCATAGACAGCCACTCTGAAGCGCTCAGAGGCGATTCTAAAAGAGTCAAAAAGTCGAGACAGGACCCATCGTCAACATTTCTGTGTCCACCACTCTAGTTCATCCAAAACACACTAGAAAATAGACTCAAAGTGCTAAATACCCGAATTATCCTTTAACACATGAAGTTTATCATGAGCATCTAACATCACATGACACACACACACACACAGTGGTGAATCATCAGCTAATGACTCGCAGTAACAGTGTTAAGAATCAAGGGTATGATCATTGATCAAGTGTCCATCTCTTCTCCTAAGCGCTTGTCCTGCAGTGTGTGTGGAGGATAGCCAGCGGTTTACTGACTTTTATTCCCTAATTCTCTCCCTGTGCACCATGCAGTTTCCCCGTAATGTACATGAGTGTGTGTGTCGGTGGACTGAATGGGGATCTTATGAATAAACCATTGGTGAAGTCTTCCAGGAAATGCTCTGATGTGTCGTAACAGCTCTTGAGAAAAACATGGACAGCTTTATACATCTCAGAAAGCTATGGAGCTCAATATAACATCATTAACCCCTTAACTGTCACCTAGCGGGACGCCTAACTTTACTTCATTATATTTCTATTAAATCCTAATCTAATTATAACAAATTATATATTGTTGGAAAGGTCTAAGACTTCTAAATAGATATTTTACCACTGTTTTTGTTACAAATTATGTAGGAAGAGTAATTGATGAATTTATGACAAGAGTGCACCTCAAAAAATCTACATCATAACAGGAGTTTCTGACCTTTGACATAAATGTCAACGCACACACTTTTAATAATTGAAGCTTTGGGTTTCATACTAAAAGTTCATGATAAACCATAATCTAGTATTTGTCAATAAAAAAGATAAAATTATATTTTAAAAAGTAAAGTGAAAAGTTCTCTAAAAAGTATAATATATATTATATGTATATATATATATTTTTTATTATTATTATATCACATATTTTAGTAGTTATCATAAATTAGGTATCATTTGAAAGCTTACGAACTCAGAATTTATCTTGTGAAAACCGTTTTGAAATTGGACTTGTGTTACCATAGAAACGGTATTTTTTTATTAGGCCCCTCCCCTTTTGGGCATCATCTTTCATAATTTATTATAAAAAAAATCTAATCTTGACAAAACACATATTGTCAGAAAGGTCTGAGTCTCAAGGTTCCATATTTAGAGACAGAAGTGATATTTGGATAGACGTTTATTAATTTGTTATGGCAGAATAGATACAATTAAATTCAATGGAATGCAATGGCACCCGGTGGCTTTTTTGGTATAACGCCTAAACAAAATCTCATGGGAACTTCAATTTTTGTGATATCAACTTTAAATTTGGAACACAACTTGGTTAGATATATAGCTTTCATTTTATAGTAATTTTATAGTAAAAATATATTTCGTAAAATATTAATTTTATATTAAAAAAATATATTAATAAAGTATATTTGATTTACTGTAAATTTTAACTTCCATACTTTTTTTGAAGTGCTTTCACATCAGTAATAATCTGCTGATTGTTTTCTTTAAAACAAGACCAAACTTAGGTCTATATTCCAAAGCATTCTTGAATTACAACCATTTAGGTTTGTATAGTGCATTTTAATGTCAATTATCAAAAGGGGGGGGTGACAGCTAAGGGGTTAAAGTCATGCATATTCTTTTACTGAATCAATAATATATGGTAATGTATTCAGTGTAATTTGCTTCTTAAGTGAATAATTTTAGGTTATTTTGTTATTTGACGATGAAAGTATGAGAGCCCAGCATTTAGAGATGGCATTACTGGTTCCTGTAGTCTCGTACTGGTTCCTGTAGTCTCGCACTGGTTCCTGTAGTCTCGTTCTGGTTCCTGTAGTCTCGTACTGGTTCCTGTAGTCTCATACTGGTTCCTGTAGTCTCGTACTGGTTCTTGTAGTCTCGCACTGGTTCCTGTAGTCTCGTACTGGTTCCTGTAGTCTCGTACTGGTTCCTGTAGTCTCGTACTGGTTCCTGTAGTCTCGCACTGGTTCCTGTAGTCTCGTACTGGTTCCTGTAGTCTCCGCACTGGTTCCTGTAGTCTCGTACTGGTGCCTGTAGTCCAGGGGTCGGCAACAGGCGGCCCGCGGGCCAAAACTGGCCCGCCAGCAATATTTTCTGGCCCGCCGGATTATTTTGGAATTCTAGTATAATGGATTATTTTTGGTTTTTTATCAGCCTATTTTTATTTTACAATAACGGTATACAAACAGGCGCCATGTATCATTCGTTCAATCGTGTTTTTTTTTTTTTCAAAGTAAAAAACAAAAATAAAAAAAATACTTTTTTTCCATTATTTCCTGAACTAAAATGAAAAAAAAAAAAAAAAACGAATAACGGAATCCTTTTCAGATTTTCTGATTGTGCGCTCAGATCAAAAATAGAAAGAATGAATTTTAATTTTGAATCTTAATTTAACACCTTATCAGACATATACGAATGAAATCATTTTAAACAGATCAAGTACTATTGTGGTAACAGATTACAGCCTGGTCTCGTACTGGTTCCTGTAGTCTCGCACTGGTTCCTGTAGTCTCGTACTGGCTCATGTAGTCTCGTACTGGTTCCTGTAGTCTCGCACTGGTCTCGTACTGGTTCCTGTAGTCTTGCACTGGTCTTGTACTGGTGCCTGTAGTCTCATACTGGTTCCTTTGGTCTCGTACTGGTTTCTGTAGTCTCGTACTGGCTCCTGTAGTATCGTACTCGAAACTGGTTCCTGTAGTCTTGCACTGGTTCCTGTAGTCTCGCACTGGTTCCTGTAGTCTCGTACTGGTTCCTGTAGTCTCGTACTGGTTCCTGTAGTCTCATACTGGTTCCTTAGTCTCGTACTGGTTCCTGTAGTCTCTGCACTAGTTCCTTTAGTCTCATACTGGTTCCTGTAGTCTCGTACTGGTTCCTGTAGTCTCGGACTGCTTCCTGTAGTCTTGTACTGGTTCCTGTAGTCTCGCACTGGTTCTTGTAGTCTCGTACTGGTTCCTGTAGTCTTGTACTGGCTCCTGTAGTTTCTCACTGGTTCCTGTAGTCTCGTACTGGTTCCTGTAGTCTCGAACTGGTTCCTGTAGTCTCGTACTGGCTCCTGAAGTCTCGTATTGGTTCCTGTAGTCTCGTACTGGTTCCTGTAGTCTCGTACTGGTTCCTGAAGTCTTGTACTGGTTCCTGTAGTCTTGCACTGGTTCCTGTAGTCTCGTACATGGTTCCTGTAGTTTTGCACTGGTTCCTGTAGTCTCTTACTGGTTCCTGTAGTCTCGTACTGCTTTCCTGTAGTCTTGCAACAGTTGCTGTAGTCTCGTACTGGTCTTGCACTGGTTCCTGTAGTCTCGTAGTGGTTCCTGTAGTCTCGTACTGGTTCCTGTAGTCTCAAACTGGTCCCTGTAGTCTCACACTGGTTCCTGTAGTCTCGCACTGGTTCCTGTAGTCTCGCACTGGTTCCTGTATTCTCGTACTAGTACCTGTAGTCTCGTACTGGTTCCTGTAGTCTCGCACTGGTTCCTGTAGTCTCGTACTGGTTCCTGTAGTCTCGTACTGGTTCCTGTAGTCTTGCACTAGTTCCTGTAGTCTCATACTGGTTCCTGTAGTCTCATACTGGTTCCTGTAGACTTGTACTGGTTCCTGTAGTCTCGATCTGGTCTTGCACTGGTTCCTGTAGTCTCGTACTGGTTCCTGTTGTCTCGCACTGGTTCCTGTAGTCTCGTACTGGTTCCTGTAGTCTCGTACTGGGTCCCGTAGTCTAGTACTGATTCCTGTAGTCTCGCACAGGTTCCTGTAGTCTCGTACTGGTTCCTGTAGTCTTGTACTGGCTCATGTAGTCTCATACTGGTTCCTGTAGTCTCGCACTGGTCTCGTACTGGTTCCTGCAGTCTCGCACTGGTTCCTGTAGTCTCGTACTGGCTCATGTAGTCTTGCACTGGTTCCTGTAGTCTCGTCCTTGTTCCTCTAGTCTCGTGCTGGTGTCGTACTGGTTCCTGTAGTCTCATGCTGGTGTCGTACTGGTTCCTGTAGTCTCGTACTGGTCTCTGTAGTTCCTGTATTCTCGTGCTGGTGTCGTACTGGTTCCTGTAGTCTCGCACTGGTTCCTGTAGTCTCGCACTGGTCTCGTACTGGTTCCTGTAGTCTCGTACTGGTCTTGTACTGGTGCCTGTAGTCTCGTACTGGTTCCTGTAGTCTCGTACTGGTGTTGTACTTTTTCCTGTAGTCTCGTACTGGTTGCTGTAGTGTCGTACTGGTGTTGTACTGTTTCCTGTAGCCTCGTACTGGTCTCTGTAGTTCCTGTAGTCTCGTGCTGGTGTCGTACTTGTTCCTGTAGTCTCGTACTGGTTCCTGTAGTCTCGTACTGGGTCCCGTAGTCTAGTACTGATTCCTGTAGTCTCACACAGGTTCCTGTAGTCTCGTACTGGTTCCTGTAGTCTTGTACTGGCTCATGTAGTCTCGTACTGGTTCCTGTAGTCTCGCACTGGTCTCGTACTGGTTCCTGTAGTCTCGTACTGGTTCCTGTAGTCTCGTACTGGTTCCTGTAGTCTCGCACTGGTTCCTGTAGTCTCGTACTGGTTCCTGTAGTCTCGCACTGGTTCCTGTAGTCTCGTACTGGTGCCTGTAGTCCAGGGGTCGGCAACAGGCGGCCCGCGGGCCAAAACTGGCCCGCCAGCAATATTTTCTGGCCCGCCGGATTATTTTGGAATTCTAGTATAATGGATTATTTTTGGTTTTTTATCAGCCTATTTTTATTTTACAATAACGGTTTACAAACAGGCGCCATGTATCATTTGTTCAATCGTGTTTTTTTTTTTTTTCAAAGTAAAAAACAAAAATAAAAAAAATACTTTTTTTCCATTATTTCCTGAACTAAAATGAAAAAAAAAAAAAAAAAAAACGAATAACGGAATCCTTTTCAGATTTTCTGATTGTGCGCTCAGATCAAAAATAGAAAGAATGAATTTTAATTTTGAATCTTAATTTAACACCTTATCAGACATATACGAATGAAATCATTTTAAACAGATCAAGTACTATTGTGGTAACAGATTACAGCCTGGTCTCGTACTGGTTCCTGTAGTCTCGCACTGGTTCCTGTAGTCTCGTACTGGCTCATGTAGTCTCGTACTGGTTCCTGTAGTCTCGCACTGGTCTCGTACTGGTTCCTGTAGTCTTGCACTGGTCTTGTACTGGTGCCTGTAGTCTCATACTGGTTCCTTTGGTCTCGTACTGGTTTCTGTAGTCTCGTACTGGCTCCTGTAGTATCGTACTCGAACTGGTTCCTGTAGTCTTGCACTGGTTCCTGTAGTCTCGCACTGGTTCCTGTAGTCTCGTACTGGTTCCTGTAGTCTCGTACTGGTTCCTGTAGTCTCATACTGGTTCCTCTAGTCTCGTACTGGTTCCTGTAGTCTCTGCACTAGTTCCTTTAGTCTCATACTGGTTCCTGTAGTCTCGTACTGGTTCCTGTAGTCTCGGACTGCTTCCTGTAGTCTTGTACTGGTTCCTGTAGTCTCGCACTGGTTCTTGTAGTCTCGTACTGGTTCCTGTAGTCTTGTACTGGCTCCTGTAGTTTCTCACTGGTTCCTGTAGTCTCGTACTGGTTCCTGTAGTCTCGAACTGGTTCCTGTAGTCTCGTACTGGCCCTGAAGTCTCGTATTGGTTCCTGTAGTCTCGTACTGGTTCCTGTAGTCTCGTACTGGTTCCTGAAGTCTCGTACTGGTTCCTGTAGTCTTGCACTGGTTCCTGTAGTCTCGTACTGGTTCCTGTAGTTTTGCACTGGTTCCTGTAGTCTCTTACTGGTTCCTGTAGTCTCGTACTGCTTTCCTGTAGTCTTGCAACAGTTGCTGTAGTCTCGTACTGGTCTTGCACTGGTTCCTGTAGTCTCGTAGTGGTTCCTGTAGTCTCGTACTGGTTCCTGTAGTCTCAAACTGGTCCCTGTAGTCTCACACTGGTTCCTGTAGTCTCGCACTGGTTCCTGTAGTCTCGCACTGGTTCCTGTATTCTCGTACTAGTACCTGTAGTCTCGTACTGGTTCCTGTAGTCTCGCACTGGTTCCTGTAGTCTCGTACTGGTTCCTGTAGTCTCGTACTGGTTCCTGTAGTCTTGCACTTGTTCCTGTAGTCTCATACTGGTTCCTGTAGTCTCATACTGGTTCCTGTAGACTTGTACTGGTTCCTGTAGTCTCGATCTGGTCTTGCACTGGTTCCTGTAGTCTCGTACTGGTTCCTGTTGTCTCGCACTGGTTCCTGTAGTCTCGTACTGGTTCCTGTAGTCTCGTACTGGGTCCCGTAGTCTAGTACTGATTCCTGTAGTCTCGCACAGGTTCCTGTAGTCTCGTACTGGTTCCTGTAGTCTTGTACTGGCTCATGTAGTCTCATACTGGTTCCTGTAGTCTCGCACTGGTCTCGTACTGGTTCCTGCAGTCTCGCACTGGTTCCTGTAGTCTCGTACTGGCTCATGTAGTCTTGCACTGGTTCCTGTAGTCTCGTCCTTGTTCCTCTAGTCTCGTGCTGGTGTCGTACTGGTTCCTGTAGTCTCATGCTGGTGTCGTACTGGTTCCTGTAGTCTCGTACTGGTCTCTGTAGTTCCTGTATTCTCGTGCTGGTGTCGTACTGGTTCCTGTAGTCTCGCACTGGTTCCTGTAGTCTCGCACTGGTCTCGTACTGGTTCCTGTAGTCTCGTACTGGTCTTGTACTGGTGCCTGTAGTCTCGTACTGGTTCCTGTAGTCTCGTACTGGTGTTGTACTTTTTCCTGTAGTCTCGTACTGGTTGCTGTAGTGTCGTACTGGTGTTGTACTGTTTCCTGTAGCCTCGTACTGGTCTCTGTAGTTCCTGTAGTCTCGTGCTGGTGTCGTACTTGTTCCTGTAGTCTCGTACTGGTTCCTGTAGTCTCGTACTGGGTCCCGTAGTCTAGTACTGATTCCTGTAGTCTCACACAGGTTCCTGTAGTCTCGTACTGGTTCCTGTAGTCTTGTACTGGCTCATGTAGTCTCGTACTGGTTCCTGTAGTCTCGCACTGGTCTCGTACTGGTTCCTGTAGTCTCGTACTGGTTCCTGTAGTCTCGTACTGGTTCCTGTAGTCTCGCACTGGTTCCTGTAGTCTCGTACTGGTTCCTGTAGTCTCGCACTGGTTCCTGTAGTCTCGTACTGGTGCCTGTAGTCCAGGGGTCGGCAACAGGTGGCCCGCGGGCCAAAACTGGCCCGCCAGCAATATTTTCTGGCCCGCCGGATTATTTTGGAATTCTAGTATAATGGATTATTTTTGGTTTTTTATCAGCCTATTTTTATTTTACAATAACGGTTTACAAACAGGCGCCATGTATCATTCGTTCAATCGTGTTTTTTTTTTTTTTCAAAGTAAAAAACAAAAATAAAAAAAATACTTTTTTTCCATTATTTCCTGAACTAAAATGAAAAAAAAAAAAAAAAAACGAATAACGGAATCCTTTTCAGATTTTCTGATTGTGCGCTCAGATCAAAAATAGAAAGAATGAATTTTAATTTTGAATCTTAATTTAACACCTTATCAGACATATACGAATGAAATCATTTTAAACAGATCAAGTACTATTGTGGTAACAGATTACAGCCTGGTCTCGTACTGGTTCCTGTAGTCTCGCACTGGTTCCTGTAGTCTCGTACTGGCTCATGTAGTCTCGTACTGGTTCCTGTAGTCTCGCACTGGTCTCGTACTGGTTCCTGTAGTCTTGCACTGGTCTTGTACTGGTGCCTGTAGTCTCATACTGGTTCCTTTGGTCTCGTACTGGTTTCTGTAGTCTCGTACTGGCTCCTGTAGTATCGTACTCGAACTGGTTCCTGTAGTCTTGCACTGGTTCCTGTAGTCTCGCACTGGTTCCTGTAGTCTCGTACTGGTTCCTGTAGTCTCGTACTGGTTCCTGTAGTCTCATACTGGTTCCTCTAGTCTCGTACTGGTTCCTGTAGTCTCTGCACTAGTTCCTTTAGTCTCATACTGGTTCCTGTAGTCTCGTACTGGTTCCTGTAGTCTCGGACTGCTTCCTGTAGTCTTGTACTGGTTCCTGTAGTCTCGCACTGGTTCTTGTAGTCTCGTACTGGTTCCTGTAGTCTTGTACTGGCTCCTGTAGTTTCTCACTGGTTCCTGTAGTCTCGTACTGGTTCCTGTAGTCTCGAACTGGTTCCTGTAGTCTCGTACTGGCTCCTGAAGTCTCGTATTGGTTCCTGTAGTCTCGTACTGGTTCCTGTAGTCTCGTACTGGTTCCTGAAGTCTTGTACTGGTTCCTGTAGTCTTGCACTGGTTCCTGTAGTCTCGTACTGGTTCCTGTAGTTTTGCACTGGTTCCTGTAGTCTCTTACTGGTTCCTGTAGTCTCGTACTGCTTTCCTGTAGTCTTGCAACAGTTGCTGTAGTCTCGTACTGGTCTTGCACTGGTTCCTGTAGTCTCGTAGTGGTTCCTGTAGTCTCGTACTGGTTCCTGTAGTCTCAAACTGGTCCCTGTAGTCTCACACTGGTTCCTGTAGTCTCGCACTGGTTCCTGTAGTCTCGCACTGGTTCCTGTATTCTCGTACTAGTACCTGTAGTCTCGTACTGGTTCCTGTAGTCTCGCACTGGTTCCTGTAGTCTCATACTGGTTCCTGTAGTCTCATACTGGTTCCTGTAGACTTGTACTGGTTCCTGTAGTCTCGATCTGGTCTTGCACTGGTTCCTGTAGTCTCGTACTGGTTCCTGTTGTCTCGCACTGGTTCCTGTAGTCTCGTACTGGTTCCTGTAGTCTCGTACTGGGTCCCGTAGTCTAGTACTGATTCCTGTAGTCTCGCACAGGTTCCTGTAGTCTCGTACTGGTTCCTGTAGTCTTGTACTGGCTCATGTAGTCTCATACTGGTTCCTGTAGTCTCGCACTGGTCTCGTACTGGTTCCTGCAGTCTCGCACTGGTTCCTGTAGTCTCGTACTGGCTCATGTAGTCTTGCACTGGTTCCTGTACTCGTCCTTGTTCCTCTAGTCTCGTGCTGGTGTCGTACTGGTTCCTGTAGTCTCATGCTGGTGTCGTACTGGTTCCTGTAGTCTCGTACTGGTCTCTGTAGTTCCTGTATTCTCGTGCTGGTGTCGTACTGGTTCCTGTAGTCTCGCACTGGTTCCTGTAGTCTCGCACTGGTCTCGTACTGGTTCCTGTAGTCTCGTACTGGTCTTGTACTGGTGCCTGTAGTCTCGTACTGGTTCCTGTAGTCTCGTACTGGTGTTGTACTTTTTCCTGTAGTCTCGTACTGGTTGCTGTAGTGTCGTACTGGTGTTGTACTGTTTCCTGTAGCCTCGTACTGGTCTCTGTAGTTCCTGTAGTCTCGTGCTGGTGTCGTACTTGTTCCTGTAGTCTCGTACTGGTTTCCTGTAGTCTCGTACTGGGTCCCGATAGTCTAGTACTGATTCCTGTAGTCTCACACAGGTTCCTGTAGTCTCGTACTGGTTCCTGTAGTCTTGTACTGGCTCATGTAGTCTCGTACTGGTTCCTGTAGTCTCGCACTGGTCTCGTACTGGTTCCTGTAGTCTCGTACTGGTTCCTGTAGTCTCGTACTGGTTCCTGTAGTCTCGCACTGGTTCCTGTAGTCTCGTACTGGTTCCTGTAGTCTCGCACTGGTTCCTGTAGTCTCGTACTGGTGCCTGTAGTCCAGGGGTCGGCAACAGGCGGCCCGCGGGCCAAAACTGGCCCGCCAGCAATATTTTCTGGCCCGCCGGATTATTTTGGAATTCTAGTATAATGGATTATTTTTGGTTTTTTATCAGCCTATTTTTATTTTACAATAACGGTTTACAAACAGGCGCCATGTATCATTTGTTCAATCGGTGTTTTTTTTTTTTTTCAAAGTAAAAAACAAAAATAAAAAAAATACTTTTTTTCCATTATTTCCTGAACTAAAATGAAAAAAAAAAAAAAAAAACGAATAACGGAATCCTTTTCAGATTTTCTGATTGTGCGCTCAGATCAAAAATAGAAAGAATGAATTTTAATTTTGAATCTTAATTTAACACCTTATCAGACATATACGAATGAAATCATTTTAAACAGATCAAGTACTATTGTGGTAACAGATTACAGCCTGGTCTCGTACTGGTTCCTGTAGTCTCGCACTGGTTCCTGTAGTCTCGTATGGCTCATGTAGTCTCGTACTGGTTCCTGTAGTCTCGCACTGGTCTCGTACTGGTTCCTGTAGTCTTGCACTGGTCTTGTACTGGTGCCTGTAGTCTCATACTGGTTCCTTTGGTCTCGTACTGGTTTCTGTAGTCTCGTACTGGCTCCTGTAGTATCGTACTCGAACTGGTTCCTGTAGTCTTGCACTGGTTCCTGTAGTCTCGCACTGGTTCCTGTAGTCTCGTACTGGTTCCTGTAGTCTCGTACTGGTTCCTGTAGTCTCATACTGGTTCCTCTAGTCTCGTACTGGTTCCTGTAGTCTCTGCACTAGTTCCTTTAGTCTCATACTGGTTCCTGTAGTCTCGTACTGGTTCCTGTAGTCTCGGACTGCTTCCTGTAGTCTTGTACTGGTTCCTGTAGTCTCGCACTGGTTCTTGTAGTCTCGTACTGGTTCCTGTAGTCTTGTACTGGCTCCTGTAGTTTCTCACTGGTTCCTGTAGTCTCGTACTGGTTCCTGTAGTCTCGAACTGGTTCCTGTAGTCTCGTACTGGCTCCTGAAGTCTCGTATTGGTTCCTGTAGTCTCGTACTGGTTCCTGTAGTCTCGTACTGGTTCCTGAAGTCTCGTACTGGTTCCTGTAGTCTTGCACTGGTTCCTGTAGTCTCGTACTGGTTCCTGTAGTTTTGCACTGGTTCCTGTAGTCTCTTACTGGTTCCTGTAGTCTCGTACTGCTTTCCTGTAGTCTTGCAACAGTTGCTGTAGTCTCGTACTGGTCTTGCACTGGTTCCTGTAGTCTCGTAGTGGTTCCTGTAGTCTCGTACTGGTTCCTGTAGTCTCAAACTGGTCCCTGTAGTCTCACACTGGTTCCTGTAGTCTCGCACTGGTTCCTGTAGTCTCGCACTGGTTCCTGTATTCTCGTACTAGTACCTGTAGTCTCGTACTGGTTCCTGTAGTCTCGCACTGGTTCCTGTAGTCTCGTACTGGTTCCTGTAGTCTCGTACTGGTTCCTGTAGTCTTGCACTTGTTCCTGTAGTCTCATACTGGTTCCTGTAGTCTCATACTGGTTCCTGTAGACTTGTACTGGTTCCTGTAGTCTCGATCTGGTCTTGCACTGGTTCCTGTAGTCTCGTACTGGTTCCTGTTGTCTCGCACTGGTTCCTGTAGTCTCGTACTGGTTCCTGTAGTCTCGTACTGGGTCCCGTAGTCTAGTACTGATTCTGTAGTCTCGCACAGGTTCCTGTAGTCTCGTACTGGTTCCTGTAGTCTTGTACTGGCTCATGTAGTCTCATACTGGTTCCTGTAGTCTCGCACTGGTCTCGTACTGGTTCCTGCAGTCTCGCACTGGTTCCTGTAGTCTCGTACTGGCTCATGTAGTCTTGCACTGGTTCCTGTAGTCTCGTCCTTGTTCCTCTAGTCTCGTGCTGGTGTCGTACTGGTTCCTGTAGTCTCATGCTGGTGTCGTACTGGTTCCTGTAGTCTCGTACTGGTCTCTGTAGTTCCTGTATTCTCGTGCTGGTGTCGTACTGGTTCCTGTAGTCTCGCACTGGTTCCTGTAGTCTCGCACTGGTCTCGTACTGGTTCCTGTAGTCTCGTACTGGTCTTGTACTGGTGCCTGTAGTCTCGTACTGGTTCCTGTAGTCTCGTACTGGTGTTGTACTTTTTCCTGTAGTCTCGTACTGGTTGCTGTAGTGTCGTACTGGTGTTGTACTGTTTCCTGTAGCCTCGTACTGGTCTCTGTAGTTCCTGTAGTCTCGTGCTGGTGTCGTACTTGTTCCTGTAGTCTCGTACTGGTTCCTGTAGTCTCGTACTGGGTCCCGTAGTCTAGTACTGATTCCTGTAGTCTCACACAGGTTCCTGTAGTCTCGTACTGGTTCCTGTAGTCTTGTACTGGCTCATGTAGTCTCGTACTGGTTCCTGTAGTCTCGCACTGGTCTCGTACTGGTTCCTGTAGTCTCGTACTGGTTCCTGTAGTCTCGTACTGGTTCCTGTAGTCTCGCACTGGTTCCTGTAGTCTCGTACTGGTTCCTGTAGTCTCGCACTGGTTCCTGTAGTCTCGTACTGGTGCCTGTAGTCCAGGGGTCGGCAACAGGCGGCCCGCGGGCCAAAACTGGCCCGCCAGCAATATTTTCTGGCCCGCCGGATTATTTTGGAATTCTAGTATAATGGATTATTTTGGGTTTTTTATCAGCCTATTTTTATTTTACAATAACGGTTTACAAACAGGCGCCATGTATCATTCGTTCAATCGTGTTTTTTTTTTTTTTCAAAGTAAAAAACAAAAATAAAAAAAATACTTTTTTTCCATTATTTCCTGAACTAAAATGAAAAAAAAAAAAAAAAAAAACGAATAACGGAATCCTTTTCAGATTTTCTGATTGTGCGCTCAGATCAAAAATAGAAAGAATGAATTTTAATTTTGAATCTTAATTTAACACCTTATCAGACATATACGAATGAAATCATTTTAAACAGATCAAGTACTATTGTGGTAACAGATTACAGCCTGGTCTCGTACTGGTTCCTGTAGTCTCGCACTGGTTCCTGTAGTCTCGTACTGGCTCATGTAGTCTCGTACTGGTTCCTGTAGTCTCGCACTGGTCTCGTACTGGTTCCTGTAGTCTTGCACTGGTCTTGTACTGGTGCCTGTAGTCTCATACTGGTTCCTTTGGTCTCGTACTGGTTTCTGTAGTCTCGTACTGGCTCCTGTAGTCTCGTACTCGAACTGGTTCCTGTAGTCTTGCACTGGTTCCTGTAGTCTCGCACTGGTTCCTGTAGTCTCGTACTGGTTCCTGTAGTCTCGTACTGGTTCCTGTAGTCTCATACTGGTTCCTGTAGTCTCGTACTGGTTCCTGTAGTCTCTGCACTAGTTCCTTTAGTCTCATACTGGTTCCTGTAGTCTCGTACTGGTTCCTGTAGTCTCGGACTGCTTCCTGTAGTCTTGTACTGGTTCCTGTAGTCTCGCACTGGTTCTGTAGTCTCGTACTGGTTCCTGTAGTCTTGTACTGGCTCCTGTAGTTTCTCACTGGTTCCTGTAGTCTCGTACTGGTTCCTGTAGTCTCGAACTGGTTCCTGTAGTCTCGTACTGGCTCCTGAAGTCTCGTATTGGTTCCTGTAGTCTCGTACTGGTTCCTGTAGTCTCGTACTGGTTCCTGAAGTCTCGTACTGGTTCCTGTAGTCTTGCACTGGTTCCTGTAGTCTCGTACTGGTTCCTGTAGTTTTGCACTGGTTCCTGTAGTCTCTTACTGGTTCCTGTAGTCTCGTACTGCTTTCCTGTAGTCTTGCAACAGTTGCTGTAGTCTCATACTGGTCTTGCACTGGTTCCTGTAGTCTCGTAGTGGTTCCTGTAGTCTCGTACTGGTTCCTGTAGTCTCAAACTGGTCCCTGTAGTCTCACACTGGTTCCTGTAGTCTCGCACTGGTTCCTGTAGTCTCGCACTGGTTCCTGTATTCTCGTACTAGTACCTGTAGTCTCGTACTGGTTCCTGTAGTCTCGCACTGGTTCCTGTAGTCTCGTACTGGTTCCTGTAGTCTCGTACTGGTTCCTGTAGTCTTGCACTAGTTCCTGTAGTCTCATACTGGTTCCTGTAGTCTCATACTGGTCCCTGTAGACTTGTACTGGTTCCTGTAGTCTCGATCTGGTCTTGCACTGGTTCCTGTAGTCTCGTACTGGTTCCTGTTGTCTCGCACTGGTTCCTGTAGTCTCGTACTGGTTCCTGTAGTCTCGTACTGGGTCCCGTAGTCTAGTACTGATTCCTGTAGTCTCGCACAGGTTCCTGTAGTCTCGTACTGGTTCCTGTAGTCTTGTACTGGCTCATGTAGTCTCATACTGGTTCCTGTAGTCTCGCACTGGTCTCGTACTGGTTCCTGCAGTCTCGCACTGGTTCCTGTAGTCTCGTACTGGCTCATGTAGTCTTGCACTGGTTCCTGTAGTCTCGTCCTGGTTCCTCTAGTCTCGTGCTGGTGTCGTACTGGTTCCTGTAGTCTCATGCTGGTGTCTTACTGGTTCCTGTAGTCTCGTACTGGTCTCTGTAGTTCCTGTATTCTCGTGCTGGTGTCGTACTGGTTCCTGTAGTCTCGCACTGGTTCCTGTAGTCTCGCTCTGGTCTCGTACTGGTTCCTGTAGTCTCGTA